>MQUG01000070.1:0-138598 GCA_007213375.1 Steinernema feltiae
GACGAGGGATCGCTCGATTGGTTCGTCATGTTCTACAGCGCGGATGAACCCGATTGCAACGCGTTCGTCGCGAGCTGGGAGACTGTAGCGCACAAACTGCGCGGATTGGTTCACGTGGGGAAGGTGGACACGTCGATCAACGACGACGTCATGGAGCGTTTCCGCCTTGACGAAGATCAATGCCCGACGTTCATCCTGTAAGCTGACGCTGTAATCTCGCTACCGTAACCCTCAATTGCGCTAGATTCCATCGCGGGAAGATGTATCGCTACAACGAGGCCGCGAAGGACGTCAAGAGTTTTGTCACCTTTGCGATGACCAAATTCAAGGATCAACGAGGACATCGCGTGCCGGAGCCTCCGACTGCGCTCGAACACTTTTACGAGCACGTGAAGGAGCCGCGCGCTCGATGCTTTGGTAAGTTGGCGTTTGATGCTTTCGAATATATCACATTTGTGATGAATTGATGATGAGGTGTTGCTGGGTGTAGTGGTTAGCACCTCTGATTGTCGCGTGGCAGGTGATTGGTTCTTTGCCCGTCAGAAGAAAGACAATTTTTTTTAATTTTCTGTGGTTTACAATCGTTTACAATCACCGAAACTGCCTGAATTGCCTGAAAACGCTAATTCTCCGCCTTTCAGGGACGACAGTCAAACGCTTACCGTAGTCGGCGTCGGCGGACTAATCGTCATGGTCGCCTTCACACTCCTCTTCAAAGCCTACCGTATCCAAAAGCAGGCGAACGAGAAAAAGTCGTCGTAATGAAAAGAAGAAGCCTTTCTAGGACTCATCAGAAATCAGATGCACTTTGCACGCCGCCGCCTCCTCCTCTAAATGTTTCGCGTCTTTGAATCCCTCAAAACCTAATTAACTCTCTCTCCGGCTCCTCTCCTCTATGTCCCACCAGCTAGTTCTTCTTCTTCGTCCCTCATTAGAGCATATCGCCCCCGAGTGTTCGTTCACACGTGCCTGTAGTGCCCTCTTCTTGTCGCTGTGAGAGCCGCCGAGTGTCGAAATGAAAAGAGAAAAGCGAATCACCTGAAAAGCGAGAGTTTCTGTGTTAATTCGCGTCGCGCGTCCATTCAAAGCAGCCTCGCAGTAGTCAGGCGGAGACTGATGAGGGACACTCACTCCTCAGGGTTTGTGATGCCGGCCAAAGCGGTCCGAGCAGTCAGAGAGGCTTCATCGATACCCAAATATTGATTCTGAAGGCTTTTCTCTGTAAATAGCGTTTCTAAGCTGTACGCGCGACATTTGGAAAATGCGCGTGGATAACGCGAATGCCGCCACGCAACCTCGAATTGCAGCTTTTCGTCAAATTGGAGTGGCTTTCTGCAAAACAAGCAGATTTATCGCATTTCATCTCTGATGACGTGTTGTGACTAATTCCATTACCAAAACAATCGTGTTTTGACATCTGAATACGCGGGAGATCATCCCAAAGCCGATGATCATTGGAAGCGGACGGAAAACTAATGTTTTCCTCCGGAATGTGGATGTGTGGAGTCAGAATTAATTAGAAAACAGCGGAGAGAACGCGAAAACGGCGAACTGAGGGATTCGCGCTCCGTTTGGTGACGCGGAGAAGTGACGCGCGGAATCCCCGCAGGAATTTCGGCGCCAAGTTTTGTCCGAAAGTGGCGGCGGCGAACACAAACGCCACAAATCGTCGACGACGACGACCGACGGACGACGACGAAAGGAGGAGTTTTTGATCAAAGAAAAGGCGGGAAAACAAAAACATGTTGACAATTGAAGCTTGTTTTTGGGCAAACGCGTCGCTGGTTAAGGCACAGGGCCAAGAAGTGATGATGGAGTGCGCGGCGATTAAGGCAAGAGAGTTCCACGAGTTGTTTGGGTTCGGGATACGGTAGCGGGAGATGTTTTCGAGAGGAGGCGGACACCGAAAGGAGCGAAGTTGGGGAAACACGTGCTAAAGGATGATTTGGGGGACTTTGTTTTTGGTTACGTGCCGTGTGACGAGTGACGTCATCACACCGAGTGGCGTGCTACGGCACGTAGACGTCCAACAAGGCAGGAGGGGATATCAAGCGTTCCTTTGTAACTTCAGAGCCTGTGAACCTTGCGAAAGCGAGTCTTAGGAGCGCAGTTGACAACAGAAACTCAATTTAGTGGATTCCCAGAAGTGTAAAAACACAATTAGGACCATGAGTCTTAACAGCGCGCTGTCCTACAGTAGAAGCCTCGTTGATTCATTCGAACGTGAACTCTGAGCGCGCGCGTCGTTCTCGACACACAATGCTAGAGTTGCTCACGCGTCAAAAAGGCCGCTCGCAACTCGATTCAACTCGTTTCCACGTGTTTCAAAAACGTGCGCGTCCAAGAATAGATCAGAGTTGCCGTGGAGACCCCTCTGCACGCTCCCTCATACCCCCAATCAGCGTCTTCAGGTTCCGCACAGCCCTGTTTTGCATTTTCTCGCGACTCATCTGCGCAAATCGACTAATTGTTGTGAGTGAACGCCTCTTTCTCCCAAATTTTCAGAATTGGTTTTCCCTCCTCCACGCGGCGTTCTGGATCCTCTTCTCCGATTTTCCCTCAATTCTGATGCTTTTAGGCGATGAACACGGACGCGATGCGTGCGCACGTCGAGAAACTTCGTTTGGAGGCAAACTTTGCGCGTAAGAAGGTCTCCGAGTGCTGCAACGAGTGAGTTTCCTCCGTTTGCGGCTCTGATTGGCGCGATTTCAGTCTGCTCGAGTTCTGCGAGCGCGAAAAGTCGGAGGACGCGTTGCTGAGCGGCTACGGGGAGAACCACAATCCGTTCCAGGAGAAGAAGTCCTGCTCTGCCCTCTGAACCCTCGATTTCCCGCCCGCGACCGTCGTGTGGTAATAAACGTTTCCTCCTCACCTCTTCGGTCCTCGTTTCCGCGGTTCTTTGTTCGTTTGGCGCTTCGATTTCGTCGGTGTCGGCGGCGCATCTGTGGAGAGCGACGGCGGCGATGTCGGAGGTTCCAAGAGACGCGCCAGCATCGACGAGTTGCTGAAAGAGGAGAAATTAGAGATTTCGGGGATCGGAGACCGCTGGATTTACGTCGGTCGCTCGCGACCTTTCCGCCGCAAACCAAAAGTCAACATTCTTTAATGAAGCCGACCGCTCTCATCGTGTATTAATAAATATTGAATTAAGACTGCATTTTGATGGTTCTGAGGCGTTGAAAACACAAAATTCCGTGTCTGACAAAGCTAGAATCTCGTTGGGCACAACTGCGCGAGGGACAATTAGAGCCAAAAGTCAAAGATCGCAACTGCAACGCGTCTTGGAATTTGTGACGAAATCGGTGTTTCTGATGTGTCGTAAACAACGCGTAAACAGCGGAAGTCGCGATAAACAACTCGCCTGTTATGCGCGGTCACTCCGGGCGGCGGCAGCATTGTAGGCGTGTTGGCAGCTCTGGTGCCAAAGCGCCGAATTCGCGGTCGTTATTTTCGGCTCCGCGGGGAGCGGCGACTTCATCGAGCGACTGATCGGCGGAGACTCCATGAGCTGAACCGCCGAAGTCGGCGTCGACTGCAGAAGCGACTGAAATTGAGAGATTAAACGAGGCGAGGACGCGTCTCCCCACCTTCAGCATCGTGTCGCGTTGATTCTGAGGATGCAACAGACCCGCTTCCCAAGGCGGCTTCATCGCCTGCAACCGCTGGCGTCCTTGCAGAGAGTACGGCGGTGGCATCGCGATGTCGTCCGGGATTGCGGACGAGTCGGGAGCCGACTTCTTGCGAGCATTCGCGCGAGGAGCGCGCGGTTTCCGCTGACGCTTCGGTTTTCCCGTTTTCGGATTGATTTCGACCTGAGGAGATTCTGAGAGAGCGACGGTCGCGTGCGGCTGCATCGCTTGAGGTGCGAAAGAGTTCTGAAAGAGCGCCTCGATGAGGAGAGAAGCGTCTTGCAGCGAAATGAGAAGGCGCGCCGGAATGACTCCGCTGAGCGCCTTATGCCTCATCTGCAGAGCGCGCCTTTCGCGCGAAGCACAAACGTACCGGTGGATGACCAGATGAGGGATAGTGAAAGACTTGGAAGGAGTTGTGGGAACCCGTGAGAGGAGGCGCCGACTGCGGAGTCGCGAAGAACTTCCGCGAAACGTCTCCGCCGTTCGGACGCGTCGACATCCGCTGAGCTGACTGTAGAGATTCGTTCTGCGCTAGGATACTGTAGTCGGCGGCTGGAGGGCGGGGCCAACGCGGCAGCGCTTCACGAGGATCGCTATCGATTGGTGCCGACTTTGGAACGGACTGTTTTCTGCTTCTGAAAGGCGCGAAATGAAGATGAGGGACAAGGGAGGGACGATTAGAATATTTTTAAATTTTGTAGTTCAAATCCTCGTTTTTAGAGTTTTGAACGTTTGATTTGTGGATTATCCGCTTGGAGTGACACGACGAATAATCCGAAAACGGCAAATCTATGTCCACACGTCGAGCCTCGCGGCACCCGGCTGATCGACCGAGCCACGCGGATTCCGAATGCCGAACATACGAACATTACAGTGTGAATGTTTCGTCTGCTTTCGTGTTTAAACCGACAGTTTGAGACGAAGACGGTTTTTGATGCGTTCGACGGAGAGCAGCGAACTTTGAATTTTCGGGCGAAATCGTGGCCGACCTACCGTACTATCGAGCATTCCAAAGTGACGGTCTCGTTGGGTTGGCGGCTCCTCTTCGACTTCGCCTGCGTCGTCAGCGTCCACTCGTCGATGCAGAGGATGAGTTGCGCCGAGGAGCACTGCGCTGCTGAAACAGGTAATACTTTCAGATCTGCACCTTCGGAAGCCTGATTCAGGGCAGCAAACAATGCAGAATGAGTGCCACAAGATGCTCATTGCGAGTGCGGAATCCCAATCGGGCGCGCGATCTACGCATAAACAGAATCGGGAATAATACAAACAGGAGTGTAAGATTACAGCGGCGATCGGAAACGATTAGCGCCACAAAGACGAAATAAAGCGAAATACGATCGTCTGATTGAGCCCGATAACGCATCGAGCGCTTGCGGGGTTCAAGTGGCTTATGCTGCGCTGCCTGATAATCGCCATTCGAGTGCCATTTTTCGCCTTGTACGGTAGCAGTCGGCGCTGACGAAATGTCGAAATTTTTTGGTGAATGTCACGATTTGTAGCTGTGCGATAATTGTGGTCTGTGGGTTGTGCTTACGCAAATGCCAAAAGAAGTGGACGAAGACGCCGCGAAATCCACGAATCGCCGCGAACTCGAACTCGAAAATCGCCGCTCCTCCCGCAACCGATCGTCTCGTCTGCAGATTGAGACGCGACAGCACCGAAGCGGACAGAGTGCGCCATTTCAGGCGGTGACGTCCTCCGTCCACCCGCGCTGATAACGCGCGTCGCACGTGAAGAGTGCGCGGAGACCAAGAGACCATTGCAGAAGGCAAAAAGCAAATAAAACAATTCGAAGCAAACCGAACGCGCGATACTTTATGTGGAGATGATGAATTTAGCGCCGATCGATCAGAGTTTCGCCTTGTTTGAGCAGATTGACGCGATTGGCGCCACACAAAGGCGATTCGGGACAGAGCTGACCAGCCGCAGACCGCCGTGAGCCCAATGCGAGATTGTTTGATGGTCAACGCACGTGAAATCGCGATTTGAGGCGAAAATTTGGGAATTGGAGTTTGCAAGAGAAGCTGCTGACTTGTAATTCAAATCGGTCGAATTGAAGGGAAAACGCCTCTGGAGATTGTGAGGAAAACGGGGACATGAGACCGAATTCTTGATGAATCTGCTGCGTCTTATGGAGCGCTGAAATCCCGCTTTGACGCAAATCCGGACATAAGCAGCCACGAAAGGGGACTCGAACACGCGATTTTCACTACAAAAACTCTTCTCGCCTCCAATTCAGACACAAAATTCACGATGCAACTGCGTTTGTCCACTCTTGTTTGTCTTTTATGAGTAATTCAAACCTTGAACGACTCAGAACACAAACAGAGCGCAAGCGGGAGCGCGATGAACCCAGAAGAGATCGGAAAACATCAATCGCGGCGTTTTCATTGATCGAAGCGATAGATTGACAGATGCGCAGTTGAGATCCTCTTCATTGATCGCAGCAGAAACACGCGCGAAACGCAGCTGCTTACTGTCGCACTACCGTAGTTGAAAAAAGTTAAATTGGAGTCTTATCAGCTTGCTGCTATGTGATGATTTGCAGATCGCGCGAATTCGAAGCACAGAAGACCGGCGTTTTCTGCGCGTCAATCGGCGGTCAAAATCCCTCAAAGTTGTTTGTGGGATTAGAAGTCGAAATGTCACAAAAATTAATTATATCGGAATCTTCTTCTTTCGCAGAACGTAAACGCATTACGGCCGCTGTTTTGATCGAAAGAAAACAAGCCGAAGTCGGGGACCTTTGCTCCCCAGAAGTGACGAATCGGAGATGACGCGGAAGAGAACGTAAAGTTGCAAAGGAGAGAAGTTGGAAGCGCCGGCGGATGAGTGGAGTGGACACCGCGGTAAACGATGGACGCCGCGAAGGTAATCGGCGGATCGACGACACATTCGGCGACGCGATAAGATAAGGAGGAGCGAGAGGAGCGTCGCCGCGAGAGATTCGCGCGAAGATCGACGCGATCTGCCGCTGTTTGGCACTCGGCGCAGCATAAACAGTATGCAGACGCGCCCTACTCGGGGCTAACGAGTACGGGGAACGAGGACTTGTTGCAGCTGGAACTCTGATTAATGGGTTCAAAGTTCACTTCGATCGATGTTTGACTTTCGCGCTTAATCCTCCAAGGCAACTTTGCAGCGAGGAGGCGGCGCGGTGCGGCGGCGATGAACGCAAAGAGGCGCTTGAAAAGGGAGAGAGAGAGAGTTGAGTCACAGGGTGGCGACGCGTGCATCCAGAACACAAACAAACAAGCAGACGCGGTCAACCGGTTTGCAACTTACTCGAGTCAAGCAGCGTGTCGAGCACCGTTTTGTCGTTCTTCCAGCACAGTTGGTCCACGCTCTGGCCGACCATTCCGTCTTCGGAGAATTCGAGGTTCGAAGCTCTGAAATTAGGGTTTGTGACTCACGATCTCTGATCAACGGTGCGCTTTGCGAAAATAAGGATTTTACACTTTGGACTGTGATGTGCGCAGTCGTTTCTCGCTGAACTTCACCTTGAACTGCGCCTAACCATTGCAATTCCAATCTAATCGGCAAAGAAACACTTTTTGACTGTTTTGGGACAAAATGGGCGCAACCGGCCTGGTCACTAAGATTCTGATGCATGAAACCAAGGATTTCGATGGTTTTGTGCTTTCTCAGATCTCCTGCGTGAGCAGCAGAATCGCAGCGAGAGAGAGAGAGCGCGCGATTAATTAAAAGGAGATAGAACGACTCACTTGATTTCAAACTTCACGATGTGATGCTTCGTGTCGAGAGTGAACACGATGTCCGGTTCGACCTCGAGCGCTCTGCAATCCCCGCAGCACTCTTCGGAGGAATTCTTCCTCGCGACGCACATGATGCATCCTTTCTCTAAAGTTCATCATCAGTTCGTTGATCAAATTCTACTTTGAAGATCATCTTTGCGTCGCAATTCGGGTCAAAATTTTATTTCGAGATTTGTAATTTGTTCTGACTTTGGGTCTGCGACGGGGCGCTTCGCTTGCGCGTGGAGGTGTCGTCAAAGTGCAGAATCCACGTCTCGTCGATCTCCTCGTCGGGAATCTTCTTCTTGAGCGTCTGCAGGAAGTCTATCGGGTTCTGTATCATAGTCATCGCGGTGGGAGTCTTCGTATTTGTCGCAGAAGAGTCATGTGGACGCGAATCTTCGCACGTCGAAAGAATTCGACTGGGAGGCGCGCGTAACGGTCATTCGAGGCCGCGAAGAGGCTCTTTTCTGGGAATCGGAGGGGAAGAAGAGGGAGAGAGGAAGCGATCTGAACGAATTTGCATTCGGAGAAAGGAAATGCCGTGGGAATCGACGAAACGATCGGCGACGGCACGCGGGCACTTGGCTAACGCGACTGCAACCAGAAAGCGAGGGAATCACGTGTGGAAGACGCGAACAAGTCACTTCAAGTAATCGTCACTCCGGTGATTTGTAGTGTGTAGTGCCGGCCTGATACGGAAGCAGCCGGCATTCGGCTATTTCGGGTCAGACGCGCACGAAATAGATCTGGTGGACAATCGCGAGTTCGAAGGAAGTCGATCAGAGCCACAGAATGATCGATTCGCGCAGGAGCAAAAGGTCAAATCAATACTCAGATTGGATCGGTCGTCGCCGAATCGCGACGAGAATAGCGCAAACAGTCGTTTTGGCACCAATTTCACGTTGTTTTCTACTTGAAGACGATTCATGATGCTCGTAAAGACTCTCGCAATCAGAGGCGAATGTAAACACAGAGAAATCGATCAATCGTTCCATTCGCTTTTAAAATCAACCTGCGAATTTGCACCCGAAACAGCGCCGTGTGCGGTGGTAACCGGGCGGAATTTGAGGCGAGCCAGAGGACACAAAGGAAGCGACTGGGAAATCGTTAATCCACTCGAGCGTGCAAGAACTAAGCTCCAAACAGTGTGATTCTCCGCCGCGTACGCGCGAGAGGCGTTTTGCAATCGCGAAAGATTCAATTTTTTGGGAAAAAACGCGATTTTATTGGAAAATCACAATCAGAAGGAGCGGCGTCGATTCATCGAGAGATGATCTGCAAGAAGTGAACAATCGCGGCGGCTGCACGTCCACGTGCGCCCCGGTGCGTGCGGAAAGTGCATTCAAGCCTTCGATACAAAACGCTTTTTACGACAAAATTCAATGAAACGACTCGCTTCCGTCTTCTCGCATCGCACACGGACGATTCGGCCGCAGCAGCAGCTGTCCGCGATCCTCCGGTCGAGGACGAGAGTGAGATAAACATGTAAATCTGCTCGGTGCATGGTAAAAGTCAGAAGAGCGGACGAGAGGAGAGAAGTGATTAGATAAGCGAGAGACTGAAGGCGAGGCGACGGCAAGGTCGAAGGTGTGAGTGCGCAAAGATCACTCAGAGGCGATGATTGCGGAGATCGAGGGCGCGAAGGAGGAAGGCAAGTAGACGGCACTGACGTCATCAATCGAGACGCGGAGGTATCGATCGGATGGAGGATTCACGTGAATGCGAAAGGTCAAAAGGGGCGTCCGATCGATTGGAGCCTTTTTTAGACTCCCGAGAATCGACAGGGAGGTCGGAGAACGTGATTTTGGATGGGAAACGGGAGTTGAATGCGGCGGAGTGGATTAAAAAATGGTAATGCGATAGAGAGTGGTCGTAAAGTATCTTTTTTGATTGATTTGACAACGGGGAGGAGACGCGAATGTCGGAGAATGCGAGAAGCACTTCGCTGATTCTGTAAATCGTGATTTTCACCGTCTGGCGGATGTTTCGTGACCTTCGGTCAATGCAAAAACTGAGCTGACAGCAGCATGCGCCATGCGCTGACAGGATGATTGTGCGCGAGATGAATAACAAAGCAGTCGACTACGTTTTATGCCAAAACAGCGCTCAAAATAGGCCCAAACTACAACAACTCTAAATATTTAGCGATCGTCGTATAGCGGCGCGCCTGTTTTAACAGAAATCGCACGTAAAACGGTCACACGCCTTGAAGCATTCAAACTCTTATCTCAAAGGGTCCAACATTTACCACAGCGCTGTAGCATCGCGACATTCGAAGGCGCCCCGCGTAGACAAAACAAAAGTGGCATAGATTACGGTATGGATCGGCCGCGATTGTAAATCCGGTGGAAATAGAACAGAAAGCACCGAAAACAAACGGAATAAACGATAAACAAACGCAACGTGCTTCACACGGGCGGACACGATGGCAACGGAGGCGAGTCGCCTGAAATCGGAGATCCTGGACAGTCGACGGTCATCACGCGGAGTCATTTGACTTTCGATCGATTCGGAAACGCGTCCGCTGTGTGCGGATCGTCTGTTTCGTCGTCCCGCAGCGCAAAATTTCGCCGAGTAAACAACGTTCTTAGCAAGTCAGAAGCGTCGGGCGAGACGAGGAAGACGACGAACCGCCGCGCTGTTTACGCAAACCGAAAGATCAAAGAATTTCGAATCGATTCGGCCTCTCGCAACGGTCGTCTGTGTTGGTGTTTTCGCTGATTCGTGTTGCAAGGACCTTCAGGAGGCGGAGAGGCACGCGATGAACTATTAGAAGATGACTTGTGATCGTCACGAGAACGAATTCATAAAGAATACGATTGTGTTGAATTAAAAGTCGAGATTTACGGAAAGAACGAGTTTTCGTTGCAAGACCAGCGCGTGTTTTTCTGAATATAGACGTACGAATGTAAACAATAGACAAATGGGGATTGCGAAGGGACGATCGATGGGCGAATGCGGAGAGAACTGAAGATGAACCGAAGGAACGGTGACGTCAACGGGGCGAATTACACAAACCGGGGTTGCGGTGGTTAGGCGGTGAACGGAGGAGCAGGAGACGATTGCGGTGGGTGGAGCGGCGAGGGGGCGGAGGTGATATTAATAGCGGGAAGATGAAAATTGTTAAAGGAGAAGCAGATTGATGTTGAGGGAGTTGGGCATATAAATAGGACCTTTCGGTTCGCGTGCGACGGAGTAGCGATTACGAGATTCAAACATAAAAGGATTACAGTATTTCAATAGCAGACAACTCTCAAAATAGCCTTTTTCCAACAGAGATCCCAAGTATGGTAGCGTGGAAATAGGGGCGACCGCGTGGCGGGACCAAAGTACGCGCCTTCAAACAGGCTCCCCTCGTGGCAGCAAAACAATATTCCTTGTTTTTGCGAATTCCTCGCGAAAACACCACGTGACGGTTGAGATCTCGTACAGTACCCGCGACGGCGTTGGGCGCACGGAGGCAGTGGTCAGCGCTGCGCATTCGCCGCCCGATGAGCGATGGAAAGCTCAGAATTTGTCGAAATCGATTCGCGCGTTGATTCGCAGTGATCGCCGCTCCAAAAATAAATCTCCGCAGCCGCCGCGTTGCAAGCGAAGACGCCCAGACGACGCTTCGCAGCTCCGGGTCGGGCGGAGACGCTGACATACCCACTTCACGTGGTCCCCTCGCACCCGCCGCCGCACGTGACGGCGCCGTCGTGTTTATCCGAAGCGCTTTGTTGTTGTTTGCGACGAGGGCCGCCGATTGGATGGCGCCGTCGGTCGGGGGTACAAAGTCGAATTTCGGGAAAGCAGAAACCGAAGCGCTCGCTCGCTGTCTGCTGCTATACGGAGAACGACGACCGGAGCGACTTGTTGTGTCTGATCGTGGAGGAGAAAACCACGAAAATCAAGGAATTCGTACGGCCGTACAGGGGATGTTGTTGCCGAACCCAACGCGTTGAATTCTGCAATTCCCGTCTTTGAGTCTTCGGAATTGGCGAGGAGTTGAAGCGCATCGCGCGCGAGTTTGCGGAACGTTCTGCAGACGTCACGCGAGAGTTCGACAACTCGTTTGGAGACGATTGTTTACCGAAACGTCAGAAGGAGAACACGTTTGAGATGTAGCGGAGGAAGTTCAAGTCGAGAAAACAGAAAATCGACGAAAAGTGATTCTGCAAACACTTCTCGCGCTCTGCGCAATTGTTGATCTTTCTGGGGACCAAAAAGTGGACGCGACTACTCGGGGAGATAAGGTGCTCGGCGACGGAGAGGAGGACAACAAAACAAATTGCGTGTAGCGGAACGCCGGAAGCAGAAACGAATAAATAATTGCGTTCAGCGCGCGTGAATGCGCGCTTTTGTCGTTGCAATTACGAAATCAAACAAGGAAAGTGGAGCCTCACCTGGTGCGCGGTCGCCGCAGTCCTTTGGCGGAGAAACAGCGGAGACCTGGAAGGATTGATTTTTGAAAGTTGTTTTCGATCAATTTGTGCAAAACAAACGAAAATGGCGGAAAATAGAACGAATCGATGAATCAAGAGACTCACGTTGTACTCGGCGAATTCCCCCGAAGACGCCAATCTGAAATGGCACACGAAGGGATTTCCATTCGGGAGCCCGAGTGCGTCACACATCCTTCTCCGATCGTTCACGTGAATCACCTCGTAAACCGATCGATTCTAAAGTGCACGCGTCCTTTCCTGCAGCTCGAGCAATTTCGCTTACTTGATAAAGCGCGAAGAGACTTCGATTGTCGCCCTCCCTCAGAGAGGTGATAACGCCGCGCTCGTCTACCGTAAACACGAATTGATCGCCGCTCTCGTCGGCCGAACTGCTGACGTCTCTTGATTGGAGGGGCGAGGACAAAGGCCGCGCAGCACCTGAAACACAAAAAGGAAATAATGAAACGACCTTGAATTGCGAGTGATTTATCGCGTCGATTTCCGGTACGCAAAAAGAGATTTCGAGGCGAGCGGGAGGGCCAGGATGATTGCGTTTGACTGTTTGGTCACGAGAAAAGGAAGTCGAGAGAGGCGGACGAACATGCGCGCCTGCTGCGAGCAGCACAGGGGATTGCAAGTCAGTCAAGGATTCGAAGGGAAGCGAAATGTGCGAAATACCGTAATCCTGATAAGATTGTGGAATGACACCAACCGTTTTCCAGACTGCCATCTTCATTGATCTCGTCAGCAGATTCTGCTTTTAGCTCGTAAATCGCGCTCTCTTTGGGGAGCAAATTGCCGAGAATGTGGGAAGGCGGGAGGGCGTAGAAGAAGTCGTTCTCGCCGCCGTCGTCTTCTTCTTCCGAAAACAGATTCGACATCGTTTCGGGTGCTATACGGTAGGTCATAATCAGAAAATTGCAGTTTGGGCTGTTTTGACCTCAGTTGCACGCCTAAAGACATAAAATGATTGGGATGCGGTGCAACAGCGTCACAGAACGCGAACCCCTTGACCTCTCAACTCCATCAATACGTCATCATGAGCGCGCCGCGAGAGAGCACAATGAAAGTCCAAAAACTCAAATTTCACAGCGAAATGCAACAATTCACTCGCAGGCAAATGTCATATTTCACCGCCGAAGGGTCACCGTCTTGCAGCGCAAACCGCGAATTCCCCAGTCGACCGATCAATCGCGGAAAACACAAAAACGCACAAAACAAACAGCGCCGAAACCGCATAATTTAAGAACAAACGCGAGATCCGTCTGCGGTCTCCACTCGCTTTGCTAGAAGTTCAGGGAGCGAAATTCGGCGTCGGAATTTGGGCGTCGAGAAGTCGGGAAAACAACTTCTTCCGAATTTCAAAATCCAAACATTTTTGCCGCGAAGTTGTGCGGGAAACCGGCTCCACGAGTGCGCGAACATGACCCAGTGACCATCGGCGTCTGTCACCACGCAGGGCGGAGTCGGTGCGCGAAAACAGGGAGCGATTAGCCATCGGCGCCACTGAGGGTCAAATCAATTTTTTCGACGTTGCCGCGCTCTGATCGTTTCGTCGTCTCGTGAGGCTCTTCGCCGCCGGTCCCTTGGGGACTTTTTGCGAGAGGAGGAATTCCTGGGAGCAATCTTGCAGCGGGAGGAGGCGATCTCTGATTGTTGAGTTCAGAACGCTTCGCTGGTGACCCTAATCGCGGAGAACATCGATTCACAAGCATAAGCCACTCGCAATCGGATTTGCGGCGATCAGATCTCCTCCAAAGGCGCATTCCAGAAGGTCGAAGTGCGATGTTTGCAATTGGAAATGACGCGCGAAGTTGTGAGCGGAACGAATCGGAGCGGAAGGATGATGCACAGCCGTAACCCGGCGCGGGAGTGGCCGCTGATTCAGCGGATTCCAGAAGCGCTGACGCGATTAACTTTCGAAATCCGACATGAATGACGTCGACTGCATTCCTCAGAGCTTTGGATCCTCCCATCGGATCACAGAAACGTCTCTTTGAATTTATTTGCACTAATAAATATGTACAAACACGCGCATCCTCATAACGTCTTCTCCCGCAATTCGCAAATGTCGTCGGGAATGTCGTCCGGTGCCACAGACTTCCTCCGCAGGTACGCAACCGCCTTCGCCACTTGATCGGGTCCTTCGTCGTCCGAAAGGTCCCTGAAATGAGCGAAGATGTCTCCGATTCCTCAAAAAACGAGCTTACTTTGTGAACTCGACCTGCTGAGACTCCGCCTTCGATTTGTTCGACTTCTGCGACGACCTTCTGCTCACCCAATCCTTCTCGCCCTCTTCAAAGATCGTCAGCATCGGGTGATCGTGGAATCGATGCAGCGAAGCTGACGAAGGATGCACGATCTGAAACCATCAGAATGCTTATTTAAATAGGGATTGAATCGAACCTTTAGCGGAGGCGTCAAAATGTCCTGCAAAGACTCCGCTTCGCTCGTCACGCGTTTCATCGGCTCGCCGACGGAATCTTTCTGCGATTCAACATCGTGCACCGCTTCGGACGACGCAACATCGTCAGCTCTCGATAGATTGCAGCTCGAGTCGTCCTCGTCAAATTTGTTTAGTTCTTGGCCGGGCTGGGCGTTTTGAAGCGCGATTCTGAGATCGCGGAGGGCGACGACTCCCACGAGCCGACCTCGCTCGGTAACGTATGCTTTGTTGAGGTCGAGCATCGAGAAGAGCGAATGAACCTTGTAGAGCGACGTCTTTCGCACAAGTTGGAACGGCGCGGGGTCAATGGCAGCGTCGTCAAGCTCCAAGAACTCTGCAAGACGAGTCAGCTCCCATTCGCGGCGCTGAAGTTGCCACTTCTTGTCATATTCCGGATTCCTGAACTCACCTCATCATCGAACAGGTCGTAGGTTGCATTGACGCTTTCTTCCTTCTTCGTCGGCGTTAAATTCAATTGAAGGAAATTGAGACGCTTCTTCGCTTGCTTCACGTACTCGGCGATGTTCCCTAAACGGCGGCTGGTAAACCCAGAAAATCCTCGCTCTCCTCACTTGTCAGGGAGCTCTGATGGTCGTCGCAAGGAAGAGAAATCTGCGATATTTTGTGTAGATCAGTCGCGCTTCCCGGTGCGGAATGCGATCGCGACGAGTTGCCGTCGGAGCAGCCGTCTTCCGTGCTGTTGCCTGGACTCAACGAATCATATCACAACCGCCAAAACCGCCAACTCACCGTCCTCCATCACCACGGGAGCGTTTTCGTTCACCGAAGTTGAGCAGACCGCGTTTCTCCGCCCCTTCTTCTTCCGCTTCTTCTTCGCATTCGGAGACGCCGACTTCGTGGCTGGCGCGGGCGCGAATTCCGTCGGCTCAATCGTAAATCTGCTAAGACGCTTCACCTTCGGGTTGAACTCGATGGGACCGTCGTCGGTGCTTTCGCTTATTCTTCGCGACTTGTCCGCGATGCTCACGTCGGAAGGCAGCGCCGTCAGCTGCTTCTGCTCGAACGACGTCTTCTTCTTTGGAACAGAAAGCGGCGTCCCGTTAGGCGACGCAGCGATGACTTTATCCGCTTCGCGCTGTGATTCCTGGAAGTGCTTGTCGATTGTTTCGATCGCGTCGCGAATTCTGAACTCGGCTTCTCTGCGACGCGCTTCGTCGCCGAGTTGCGCGCCTAAGAGATCGAGGAGAGCGCGACGGGGAATTGATCCGAGCAGCATTTGGGAATCTAAAAATTGAATCTAACATGTTTGGAGGAGACCCAGAGCTGCTTACTCGGGTCGTCGACAACGGGAAAAGAGCGCAGTTTCGGCATGTCAACGAGGATCTCGCGGACGTCGTCGTAGGTCGTTTGTTTACTGAGAAATCGCACCGGAGTCACCATTATGTTCTCTGCGCAAAACATGTGGATCCTGTAAGACAAAAATGCAAAAAGAGTGCGAGACGCGGCTTCATACGCTGAATTGGAAGGCGGAATATCCGGTAGATACGGTAAATGTTTGATTTTGATGATGCTGTCGTAGATCGACGGCTGAAGATAGGTGCTTATCGCGTTCGCTATTATCACAGCTATCTGAATGTGACGAAGCGGGATGAATTAATGGATCAATGAGTGCTTCTACCATGACCGGGAGAATGTAGATGAGTTGGCCGGTGAGTTCAAAAACGATGACGGCGACGGAGAGCGCGTGTGTTACGGAGCCGCTCAGCGCCGCAGCGCCTACTACGGAATAAACTCCCGGAAAAATGGGTTGATCGGTTCCTTCGCCCATCCCATCGGGAAAAATCGCCGCAATTATCTCGCCAACGAGGCGCCCCAGTGCGGCTCCCACCACGAAAACGGGCATAAACATGCCGCATGGAACGGGAATCGTGTTGCAAAGAGCGGAGAGGAAGAAGAAGGTGAACATGAAGAGACTTATGACGACGAACACGTTGTAAGGACCGTAACCTTCGTGGTTGGTCCAGCTACTGAGCAGGTCAGGGCTGCAGCCGTGCGGTGATTCGAGCGAACGCACCGGCGCCGACCACGTGCAGTTGGAGAAGAAGTCGAGAAGCGTTCGCGTAAATTTGAACTGAAAACGCGCGATGAGCAGGCGAACAGAGTGCGAAGAACTCACCCTTCCAGTCAGGAATCGACCGTAGCCTCTCGGGTAGGTTATTGTGGCGACAATAAACGCAACGACGATCGGGTAGGTGATCCAACTGCAAATGGACCTCAGATTACGGTAATGCGTGCGACACTCACTTTCTCTGGAAAAATCGTTTGGCGAAAGAATTCTTTCGAAGAAACATGACCAGACTACGGTAAAGCACAATAAACCCGGCACCCATAAACCCGCAAATGAGCCTAAAAAGTGATTGTAATCCAACGAGATACCGTACTCTCGCTTCTCACCCAATCAACGCGAAGAACGGTAACTCTTCGGGCACAAAGGCGTCTTTTGGAAAATGCGTTTGATAGAACGCGACGACAGTTACTAAACTACCATAATCATGGACACTGAGGCTACCGTACCTTCGCTTTCGTTCAAAACGACTCTGAGAAGTCGGAAGACGGTCGCACCACACACGGCGGCGAAGAATCCGCGCCAATAATTTCTAACGGAGAAGTACATCGTTGTGACTTCGATCGAAAACAGAACGCCTGAAAATGCGTACGGTACTGAAGGAACTGTATGCACTACCGTACCTCCCACAGGGGCGCTAAAGGTGCACGCGACTCCCACAGCGCAGGCAGCGGCAAACATTTCCGATTTTCGACATTCGTTACCGTATACCCCGTCGAAGTTGGCGGCAAAGTTGCTGATGAGATTTGCGACGATCGATGCAACGTGGACGAATGGACCCTGGAGGGAATGAGCATTGTGGGATCACGTTTAGAGCAAAACGAATGAAATCACGATGTTGACACACAAATGTGAGTCACGCGCCAAAAGGCGAAAGACCGAAAGCGAAGTCATCGATTGTGACAATTCGCATTTTTGCTCAACAGAACGCCGTGCACCCATGAAATTACCATTTTCCCAATCGGGATGCCGCTGCCGAGAGCAAACGTCAGTCCAACCATTTTGGAGATCAAAGTGCGACACGTGAGATAATCCTTGAGAATCACGCCACGCAGAATCGTCTTCATTTCAGGGATTCCCGAGCCTGAATTTCCTCTCAAATACGCGTTTTGTGGTAATCGCCGAATTACCGATGGCTTGAGGCGCGACATAGTGGACGAACATCGCCGAGCAGATGACCAGGAACTCGGTGTAGCCGAGCCAAGCGAGATACGTGCAAAGATAATCGAGGAAAACGTTCCCGGTGTGACTCGCCCAGTTCATCAGCACGAGTTGAACTGAAACGAGTGTTGGAAGCTGGAACGAGAGGAAGAGAACCTACATGTTTGAAGGTAGTCAATGATGCTGTCCATCAGCATCGAGCAGAGCGCCATACCGATGCCCAGAAGCGCCAAGAAGAGCCAATCGGTGAGCAGCATGCGCACTTGACGCCATGTTTGAGCTGAAAACGAAAATTATGAGAAATCCGGGTGATTCACTCGTGATACTCACAAAGAGAACGACGCCTCATGCTGAACAGTTTTAGAGAAAAGCGGGCCTTTTTGAGAGTGGAACTGAGATACCTTTCGGGGAACATGACATCCCGAAGAACACAACAAGAATGCGAAAAGAAGAAACGTGTGAAATTGGAATTTGCATTTGAATGAAACGCTGAACGACGATCTTCAAAGAGAAAACAACGAAAGCCGCCGCGAAACTCTCTGAATAATCGGCGTCTGACGGGATTCCTTGTGGAATTAATGGATTCAATTGCGGAAACGCGGAATTTTGGGATTTTGGAAATTAATTTTCGTGGTTTTTGGTCATGAAGACTTACCAGGTTTGCAGCTAGAACGCCAGCGCTTGAACTGCGCTCCCCACGTCCTCGCCCGCTTCTCGTTCTTCCACTCCTCACGTGGATCGTGTTCGTGGAACCGGACGATTTTGCGCTCAGGCACTCGACCGGGATCGTTCTCGCGCTCCTCTTCACTTCCTTCGAGACGAAACCGACCGATCTGCGAATTCAGACGATCGAGAAACGGCTGTATGGGACAGAGAAACAAGACTTCGACCTTCCCGAAGCCCCGAGAGCCCAGAAGCACCCGAAACAATTGCACTTACCACGGTCTGCTCGTATGCGTACTCTCGATCGAGTACCTGAAGTACCTCCTTCTTCAGAATCCCCGTCATTCTCTAAATTTACGCACTGCGGCCACCACCATCCGAACGACACAAACAGAGAGAGAACGCGACGCTCCACTCAATTGGGCAGCGCAGAGAGCGCGTTTCCGGTTTCTGTCTTCGTGGTTTCACTTTTCGACGCTTCGGAGGGCCGGCGGTCGCTGTAATCGGATTGCGCAAAGGGCCACCGAAGCCGATCGCCGCAATCGCCGTTTGCAAAGAACTACAGATGGTCCGACGTTGCCGAAACTTTCGTATGCAAATCGATTGATCAGCCCGGCTTACAGCGGGAGACTGGTTGTGACCGGCGGACGTGAGTTGTCAAATCGTCGAGGGCAAAAGTCACAACGTCACGAATGGAGCAGAGCGAGCCCTCCGCAAATGACCAAAGTTCGGAGCTTCCGAATGACATGTACAGTGGCAACTTCAATTAATTATCACAGAACGAGTGCGCGGTGATCTTGATTTGAGGAGCGAGACGATGTGCGCTCTAAATGAACAATCTAGCCAATGTGACCGATAATGGGACCAAGAAGCTGTTCGAAGCTTTCGCAATTGACAAATCACGTATGAGACACTGAAACAATGCAACTTACTTATCTATGAATGACTTAGCTGGCTCAAACCTGGCTCAAAAAATCAAAGACAACTTTGCTCGATTTTCCACGGCACATCTTCTCGTCGATATCCTTGAGCACAGCGGATGCGGCCGGGCTGTTTATCCCATGGAGATGCGCATGGAGATTATTCGTCAGATTCTGAAATTCCAAATCGCCACCTTCGACAACGAAATCGTCACTCACCTCATCCTGGGCGGAGAGACGAGCTGTGAGAGGAACTTCTTGGTTCGGTAAATGCTCGGCGGCGAGCAAGTCAGGAGCGGTGTTTTCGGTCAACCTGCTGAAATGAAGCGCGCTCGCAATCAGCACAACAAATTAATCAGGGTTCGCGGCGGGAACCGAATTCAACAAGTCACGTAAGCTTGATTTGACCGTTCGCGGCAGGAGTCGTTCAATTACTTCAGGCATTTCAAGGACGCCTGCTGCCGAGTTACATAGGCTTCTCTGGGCCTAATTTTGCAGATTCAGCTGCCGACCGTCGGCGCTTCTGCGTTGCTGATGAGTTGCACACTCTTGCTGATGTTCTCTTTGCTCACTCTGCACGTCCAAAAGCTCTCGCGTTGGCTTGTGACTGTGCAATTGATGAATTCATTGATGAACTCGTGTTCGTGTCCTTGTCACCGTGGTTGTCGATGTAAGTACGCTCTGTCTTCTTCAGGCTTTCGATCTCTCTCCGGCATGCCGTTCTACCACGACTACCGCGAACCTTTCGATGTGGGGCAGCGAGTCGTCGTCGCCAAGCGCAGCGTTGCCGTCGTCCGCGTCATTGCATCGGACGAAACGATGTGCATTTACCTCGTCCACGACGACGACGGCAACCAGCTCGTCATGAAGGAGATCCTCTCAGTCCACTACTACGACGGATATCGCTACGACGGGGTATGAATCCGCTGCGCTCGTCGTGATTTGAACTTTCTTCTTTCAGTTCCGGAAGTACAAGGGCGGACACTTCGAGCTGGACGCGCAGACGGACCTCTCCAGCCACCCCAACGTCGTCCAATGCTTCGGCGGCCAGTACTTCAAAGAAGACCACGCCCGTTTCCACATGCTTATGGAGTATGCGCCTTATGGAGACCTGATCAACGTCATCAAGGATTGTGGTCGCATGAAATACCACATTGCCTGGAACTTCTACGACCAAATCACCAGCGCAATCGGTTTCATGCACCGCGAAGAGCGCTACCACAGCGGCGTGGGGCCTCGCAACGTGTTTGTCTTCAGCACGAGTACGTTCTCGATCTACCGCTGGCGCCTCATCACTCTATTTTCAGAGCTCTGCAAACTTGGTGATTTCGGGAACGGCGGATTCCTCACTCCGGCTCCTGCCGGCGTGCGCTATGGTTGCCAAGTCAACCGATACGAAAAAGCTGATATCTGCGGAGCTGCCTGGTGCGTCCTCTACATGCTGCTTGGCGACTGGATTCTGGAACAAGAAAACGTCGACCGCTTCCTGGAAGTCCGCGAAGAAGACGAAGTGAAACAGCTGTTCCACGACAAGCCCGCGTTTGCCGAATCAATGGCACCGCTGGATTGCTGGTACCTGCGTCTCTACTTCGATCCATTGCCGCGGAACTCCCGGACGGTGCCCATCCCCGAACAATATGGCACCACGAGGAAGCAGATCCAGGACCAGATCGTGGACGAGCTGCTGGAAGCCGAGCGCGAGGAGGAAGACCGACTGGCTCAGGAGGCCGAGGAATCCTTGGAGCCGTGAACTATCTTTCTATTTTCTTTCATCATTTATCTTTTTTATTTTTATTTATTTGGTTTTAAATCTATCTTTTCATGATTTGTCCTTTGATTTTTTGTGCTCTGGCAAGACAGCAACAGCAATTATGTGCTCTTGTGAGTCGACAGTTCGGGTGCGTGTTGAGTTGAGAAACGCGCTTGGAAGCGACGGACATCTGCGAGCGAGTGGAACAAGAAGAGCTTCTTCATGACAGCGCACGGCACCGGCTATTCTCATCCGCGTTCATATCAAATTTAGATGTACTGGGAGCTCTCTTGGTCTTTCAAGCATTTCGATGTGCTCGTTTCTTGCGGTTGTTGCGTAGAATCTTGGCAGGTTCTCCGTCGACACTCGTGTCTCTCTGTCGTCAACTCCTTGCGTTTTTAATGTTTTATATGCGTTTTGTCTTCACAATTTGTTGGTGGTTAATAAAGGATTTACTCGTTTTGGTCAATTTCACAACAACAGTTTGTGCCAAGAAGACACCGAGGGAGAGCGGCGAGAAGCGCCGGAACAATGAAGAACCCGTGAAGAATACCAAAGAGCACAACGAGAGTAACCGCCTTAGCGATGTTCGCGTAAATGACGATGGGAGCGAAGAGAACCGGAAGTAACACGACCAGAACGCACAGCGATGCCTGAAAAAATAGATTTTCTATACATTCTACCGGAAGGCAGTTCTTACCTGAAGTGAAGGAAGACCGATGTGTTTGAATGTTTTAATAAGACGAATGGAATTGTCAGTATTTGAGGAATGCTTGAGGAAGTGAAGAATGAAAGGTGCACAGAAAGTGACGCAGAAGCCAGAAACGAGAATGACGCCACCCATTGAGAGAGGATCGACTTGGCTATTCCAATATGGAAGAAATCCGACCACACCTGAATGAGCACGGTTACAAGGGATATTACGTGGCAAAGCGACTGACCAATGCATAGTGAAGCAGAGGAAGCCATCGCCATCAGCGAGGCGGTAAAGTTGAGTGAGAACGCAAAGAATACGAAACCAGTGGCTGCGACAACAGAGGCGAAGACGTATTTGATGGAAACAGGAATCTCGGAAATTACGTCGACCATATCTGAGTCGGTATCAAATGGTTTGACGTCAAATTCAGGGTATTTCTGGACCAATTCACGACATCTGGTGAGCAGACGCAGTTTGTCGGTCATCATGCGAGTTCCATTGTAGCCGACCATAAACAGCATTTGCTTGATGTTCGGAGTGCCCCTGAAACTTGTCATTCATCACCAGAACATTAAAGAATGACCTACTCTTCGTCAAAGCTAAATCGCACACCCGTTTGCCACGCCTGGTAGGGGTCAGTAGTGATAAACTCCTTGAATCCGCTCATGTTGACCGCATTGATCGACTGAATTCCTCCTTTGACGCCTGTCGCCTTCAAGTAGTCGATCAGCCACATCTGGTTGTTTTCGTGGCTGATCGCGTTCTTCATCGCTTCAATGTCGGCGATCATGGTCTTGAACTTTCCATACTGAATAGGATCTTCGAAGTTTGGTGGTCTGCGCACGATGTACACGATGGTGAGTTGATCTGGCCAGATCTGCAAAGGGACAATCGGGAATTGCCATATAGAACGTATTCTTATCCTACCGTGTCAGACATAATATCGACGCCGAGCATCGATCGTGAATCCGGTAGAAGAAGCCATCGGCCGTCCATCTCGGCTTTGAAAGACTGGACTCCGTGGATTGATGGGGCGAGATAACCGAGCGAAAGCACAAGAACGGCGAGGAAAAGCGCCCATGGAGTCGTGAGGAAAGCGCAGTACTTTTTAAGGAAAACCTTGTCGAATTTGTGGCGACATTCCATGCCCGGATGCTCTTTCCCTTCTGGTTTCTCGTAGCTTCCATACTTGTTTTCACCCGCCAGCACAAGGATTGGAGAGAACAGGAAAAACTAAAACGAAAATCATGCACAAACAAAATCAGATCGTATTCCACCTGGAAGAAAAGACCAAACAGCATCTGCAACGAAATGGATAAGCAGAACAGCTTGATTTCAGGAGCCGTAAACGCCATCGCTAGGCCAAATCCAAGAGCGTTGACGACAGAGCGCATGACCACAATGGAGCCTACTCTTTCAAAGACCAGCGCCAAACGCTCCGCAAGCGTGTGGTCCTTGGCTGCAGAGTAGGAGGCGAGTTGCATCCATGCCGTTGACAGAAGGAACGCATCATTCAATCCCACTGCCAGCGCAACGGTGAGGAAAGGCGATAGCAGCATCACCATGTTCAGATGAAGTCCAACAAAACAGATCACTCCCAGAGAGGCGGTCGATGCCATCAGCGGCAGGAAGAGCGCCATAAGCACGAGAAGAACCTTCTTCGCATTCAGCTGATCGTAGAGCTTCGAGGTGGTGAAAGTGAACACCAGAATGAGAACCAACGACGTCGCACCACCTGAAATAGCCGCTTCACATTCTAGCTGCGCATTCGCAAGAGCAAACCGATGATGTAGATGGGAACCATCATTTTCGCTCCGCGCATTACTTCGTTCTTCACCGTTTCCGCTCCGTGCAACAGAAACTCCACCTTGTGCGCGGGATTCGCGTTGTAGTTCGCAATGATCTCCTTCAGCTCCAATTCGTACGAAACGAGGCGATCGTGCATGAGCGTCGAGTTTTCAAAGGTCGTAAAGTAAAGCGCCACCATCTTCGCCGAGGTCACAATTCCATCTTCGTCCGTTTCGCGGTGGAAAATAAACTTTCCGATGTTCGCGTCGAATCCGAAGATTTTAGCAACTGGATACCGTATCTCAGAAAGCCACTGCATGTTCTAAAGTACAAATTTAAGATGCAGGTCGATGAATGAAATCGTTAACAAACCATGACTTTGAAGAACAAGTTGTTGAATTCGCAAAAATCGCCGCAGAGCCGATTGTAGGTGGTCGTGGAGTTGTTGTACCCACGGTGATGTTGAGGATTTCGGTGATGTCGCGGTAGAAAACGCGCATTTCGTCATATTCATCGTCGGCCAACATGTTGCCGTCCTCTCCTCGTGCGATGGCGAAGATCGCCATGTACCACGGATCCCCTTTGTCGCCGAAGAAATGCCGCTGCGCGAGGACTTCTTCATTGGACGGGGCGTCTGCTTGCACGTAGCCCGTCTGCAGTCCAGCATGTAGATTCCCCCTGAAAGATCAGAGATTAGGAAGGGAGTGCGGGTGGCCCAGTTGTAAAAACATCGTTTCGGCGCGCTTGGCGCATCAATCGATTCATTTTGACAAATCGATGGCGAACGCAGATCATAATTTATTGCTTGCATTTTTGTTTGCGTCTGTCGGTTACCGCGCCACACAACAGATAAATAAGCACGAAGCAATAGTCTACGAAGTCCGTTGCCTGATTACGGTAAACGCGACAACTCTACGACTGTAAACAATGAAAAAAACAAGATAACACCAGTTTGTATTTGTTCTGTGGACTACAGTAGCGAATCGCAAAGGACAAAACTCAACCAACTTCGCATTTGGCGCCGAATGTTTGAAATGCGTCATGAAAAGAGGTTCTATATGCTTATCGCAACAATGTCGTAACTGATACAACGATTATCGCCGAAAGACTTTGGCCGCTTTGTTTACATTACTTTCATCCTATCAGCAGTCGATCGATGCAATCGCAGATAGCAATACGAGAGGATAAACAAGCGAAAGTGTGCGGATCCCTAGAGCAGTCGACGCGTGAT
Source organism: Steinernema feltiae (assembly GCA_007213375.1). Taxonomy (NCBI): domain Eukaryota; kingdom Metazoa; phylum Nematoda; class Chromadorea; order Rhabditida; family Steinernematidae; genus Steinernema; species Steinernema feltiae. The sequence goes on from MQUG01000070.1 coordinate 24,560, forward strand.
TTTCCAAGAAAGGCTCAGAGAGCAACCAACCTGAGAAAGAGTCCAATGAAGGCGAGGAGCCACACGATCAGCGAGACGGTGGCGCAGGTCTTGGGATAAGTGCCAATTCGGCAGCCGAGCACACTGAAGCACGAATTCAGTTTTGCCCCCATTGTCGACGTGCTGCGTGCGGAGACGACGATCAGAATTGTGGTCTCAGAATGGAAGTGTCAATTGGAAAGGGGCCGCCGTCGAGCGTGGCGATGTCGACGATCAGAGGGCGAGAAGACACCACTTCGACCATCGGAAGAGTCGCTCGATAACTCTTCTGTTCGTCGGTGATAAGCCCGCGGGAGGAGCCTCGGCCCGTTGGCTGGTTGAGGGCACGCGGGGAGAGCAGAATACTGAAAGGGGAAAAGTGACCTCTGCCCTAAAGGCCCGCAAAAACAATCGCACCTTCTGTGCTTCGGTGGCGCGGAACATCGGCGGCGACCGTCTGCAGAGAAAAAACGCACCGAGATAGATAGAAGAGACGCGGGAAGGAGAGATGGAAGTGGAGAGCGTTCTTCTTCCAGCGACTGGATGTAGACGCATCGATAAACATGTCACTCAGCGGTAACACTCACCTGAGAGGTTATTTGGTCACTCTTGAGTGATTAATCGGAGAGAGAGACGGAGTTCTTGAGACGATTACCGACGCGACTGACGGCAACTTGCCTACCAAAGTGCACTCGGACTTTTCCCAAACAAAATCGGAATTTCGAATGGATCATTCGATTTCGCAAGGAAGGAGGAGTGTTTACAGCAAAAACTCCTCGATCGCCAAAACAAACAATTCGCTACAAATCCATTAAACGAATTGTCCTCGTGCTCGGCGAACGCACATGCCTAAATAATATATACAATCGTATGCTAAGAGATACGCTGACCTTTGCGGGGGAAAACAGAAGCGCAAATGAATCAGTCCTATTGAGGCGTGTTGCAGGCATAAAAATGGAGAAAGTGGAACGATTGCAGTTTCAAACATTTGTTTTTTGAGGAAAAAGTGAACAAAACTATCTTTGCTTATCACTTGCAGAAGACAACAAGAACATAATCACTGGAGTTGTGTGTACGCCAACTGGTTGAAGGGGAATCTGTCCACATTGAAAGGGAAGAGGTCGTTGTACCACAAGAACATGACGAGCTGGATGGATGCGGTGAATCTGAATAACTAGAGTAGATCGCCGAGCCGTTTACTAGAACTTACAGCACGACGAAGAGCATCTCGTAAAGAATGAATTCCATCACTCGGTTGTCCATGAATCCCTCGTCGGCCGGGCGCCTAAAAACCAATGTTATGAGCGCCGAATTCCGATGAACGATAAATACCCAGTAATGAAGCGGTTGTTCGGTAGCATTTCTCTCTTCGACCGTCCGCCCTTTGCAACATTGTGAATCTCAACTGTCGGTTGACAGCGTTCATCAGTTGTCAAGAATTTAGCCAAGATTTGTCGATTTCTAAGCGAAGAAGGTCCAAGAAAGTCGTCAAAGTCGGGGTGAAAGGGTTCGAGCAAACCATCTACGAACAGGCCGTTGACGAAAACACTCCCGTTTACCTAAAACAGAAACAATAAGAAAAAATCGAGGTTGAAGTGTGTCCGCACTCCAATTTCGACGTTCGTTCGATGCGCGTTCACATCGAACACGGTCCCTCTCTTGCGCGATGATGATAAATTCGCAGAATCTCTTCGGAAGTCAAAGCACAAACTGTGCCAATCACGGCAAATGCTTCTGTCCGACCCGAGCGAGTATTGGAATTGCTTCTTGAAGCACAAGCACGCCCTAAAAGTCACTTGAGCTACCAAAAAGATCAGAAAATCACGCACCTGGCTTCGCGGACTCTGCAATTTTCGCTGTTCCATCGCACATCAAAGTTGACCTTCTGCAGATTAGACAAATCCAACGAGATTCTAAAGGAAAAATCGATATTCGATAGAAACGAAAAGAAGTCGCGAACTGATTTGACAACGTGAAGAACAACGCAAAAACGACAAAATTCGCGACCATCTTCGCCCTGTGAAGAACTTCTAAATGAGCTTCGCGTGTCTGCAGTGCACTCGCGATCAGCGATTCGTGGCCACACGCGGAGCAGCTGCAGTTCTTGCGTGATTCGCGACGCGACGAATTTGTCAACGGAGCTCGTTGCTGACATTAGCGATCGCTAATTGCGACATATTATGTGGCCACGCAGGAGAGTGTCATCCCAGATTGAGATGCCTGAATTATTGATGCGAATGATTGTGCGTTTGTGCGCAAATGGGAAAAATGGTGCTGAATTGAATTCTCTCCAGATTTCGACTTTTCCTCCTATTTCCTTGCTTCCGGCCGTTCAGAAACCGCTGGCAGGTCCTTCTACTTCCCTTCTCCGCCCGATCGCTTCCCGCATTGTCCTCAGTCACGTCACACTCGCCTGCGAATCAAAAATTCATTGAACGGTCGTCGCGCCTCGTCGTGAGCACTGTCGTTTGGAAGAAAAATATCGCGCACGTTAATATTAGATGAGATGTGACCGCCACGCCCCGAGGAATACGGTGGTCCCGTCAGACGCCCGAAGGCGACGCGCGACGATTTCGCGCACTTCACGATGTTCAGCGAGGCCGAGCTCGAGCACAAACCGCTCCTGGCAATCGGTCAAGTCGTCGACTCGATCGGATCGTCGCGAAGCTGTGCGCAGCAAACGATGATGTCGATGCCGGTAATTAAACCCGACCCCGACGTGAGTAGTACGATAGCTTATCTTTGAGTACCGTAATCTCTGCCTTTCAGAGTTGTTGTCGGCAGTGCAGAATGCCGATTTTGGATCAGTTCATGTTGAAGATCGCCGGTGGCGTCTACCACGAAGACTGTGCACAATGTTCAATCTGCAGCGTGAAACTCCACGAGAAGTGCTACGAGCGAGAGGGAAATCTGTATTGCAGGATGCACTACTACAAGTAAGCGCGTCTGCTACAAGGCGCGGAGAAATAAGGCACCGTGTAAGTTACAGGGAATGCAGCCCCTACCGCTGCTCCGGATGCAAGCTGGGCATCTCGCCTTCCGACATGGTCTTCAAACTCAAGGTTATCGTGCAAATCAAAATCAGAATATTGATGTGATTTTGATTTAAGACTGGAATTGTGTACCACGTGAACTGTCACCGCTGCTATGTGTGTGGGAAGCAGCTGTCACCAGGCGAGCACATCATTGTCGACGACTACACGCGCTCGGTCTCGTGCATTCAGCATCACCACGAACAGCCGCAGCATCCGACGAACGCCTTCGACGGTAAGCGCCCATGAATTATTCCATCATCTATCGCTCATTTCGCAGCAGCCGCGACAAACGAAGCTCGCCCTGCGATGTTGGATCAAAGCGCGAATCCCCCACTCGGAATGATTCCGATGGAGGACGCCGCGAACATTCCTGGATTTTCAGGCGACTCGCCTTATCCGATCGCTTCCGAGTCACCCTCCTCATCCGCTTACCAACAGTATCCGTTCGAGTTGTACGGATACAGTGAGTTCTGCTCAGAAGATAGCAAGTACTTGAAGCGAAGGGGACCACGGACGACTATCAAGCAGAATCAGGTGAGCAACTAACAATGGGATGATAAAGGTGACGGTAAGTTTCAGTTGGATGTTCTCAACAGAATCTTCTCGAACACTCCGAAACCATCAAAGCATGCTCGAGCAAAGTTAGCCCTCGAAACCGGGCTGAGTATGCGAGTTATCCAAGTGTGGTTCCAGAATCGTAGAAGCAAAGAGAGGCGACTCAAACACCTCTGCAACTATTTGCGACACTACGAACAGCAAGGCTTGGTTCCTCCACCAATCGGCCTCGCAAACGCAGATTCGCTTCTCGGTTCAGGGCAGTTCTCTCCCTCTCAAGGCTTCATATTCGATTCGAGTCAGTGTGGACCTGACGACGAAGGAGAGATATCAAGTTGAACTCGCTAAAAACCTATGAACCCATTAAATTCAATAAGATGACAGAGATCTCGTTTATTTTAGCACACACTGTTCGATAGAGAGGATTCACACGTTGTCTTGACATCGAAAATTCTCGCTTGCCTTTGTTCCTGAAGCACTAGTGTAGATTCGTAACTGAGAATAGAAGAACTTACAACACTCATATTGCTCAATAGCTGTTCAGTTCGCTCCATAATAAGTAGCGATATTTTGTCGCAAAGTTCGTTGACATCGATTTGCTCAAAATCTAAATTGAAAAAGCAATCAGTTTTCGAGAACGGGACATGTAACAAACCTTGGCCCGGAAAAGCGATCACGTCGTCTTGAAGTTGTTGGATCCGCATGGCTCGTTCACGGGCTTCAACGTCATCCGCTCCGGCTTTGGGTGCTCGCGTCTTCGCGCCACGTTTCGGTGGCATTATGTTTACGGATTCTACTTCATTCTGTACGCTTGGAATGGACGGCACAACCCGACTGGGTACAAAGGTTTCGCAGCATTTGGCCAGGGCATCAACAATCTTAGCTTGTTTTTGTTCCTGAAGCACTGGTATATATTATATTCACAACAATGACAATCGAAGAACTTACAACACTCATATTGCTCAATAGCTGTTCAGTTCGCTCCTCAATAAGCAGCGAAAATTTGTCGCAAAGTTCGTTGATGTCGATCTGCTTAAAATCTAAATACAAAACAATCAGCTTTCGAGAGCGGGGCATGTAACGATAACGAACCTTCGCCCGGAAAAGCGGTCACCTCGTCTTGTAGTTGTTGGATCCGTGTGGCTCGTTCACGGGCGTCAACGTCATCTGCTTCGGCTATGGGTGCTCGAGTCTTCGCGCCAGTACGTTTCGGAGGCATCGCGGATTATTCTCCGACTGCTAAAACCGAGGAATTGCGTAGAATGAAACAAAAAATTGTCTGCAGAACACAGACGCAACAAACACGAGTCATACACGTGAAAGCGACAAATGTGGGCTCACTTTTGGCCATACGGTCAGAAATCCAATAGACGCTCGTCGGGTGAGGCCAACAGATGAAACCATGGATTAAAGCGCGCGATTACGCGCATTTTTCACATTTCTTCTCAGGACCACTGGGTTTGTTCAGCCTTCATCTTTATGATTCAACATTTGGAATAACTGTGAAGCGCATCTTGTTGAAGCATTTTCTTGACAAACAACAAAGTCATCGCGTTGTCGTAAAACGAATGCGTCAGATTTGTCGCGACGAATCCAAATTCACATTGATTACCGTACCACCTTCTTGACATAATCTAAATACTTCTTCTCTTCTGGTGGACCGCTTTGCAGAGCTGACATCCAACAAGTGTGCTGTCGTCATACGCGAGTTCGTAGTGCTTGATCCAGAAAAGGAGAAAAGCGAAAAAAAGGTTTTTGGGAGTTCTCCTCATCCTGTGAGACAAAGCGCACGATAAACTCCTACCGACGTTCCAAAAACTCTGTAGTGAACTCTTGATGCTATCGAACGAGATAAAACCTAGTCCGATCTAATCGAGTGACACATCTTGTTGCAATGTGGGTGGCGAGTGAGTCGGTTGTGAGATGCACGTTTACTGTTTTGTGCTCGGATAGGGAAGTACGGGCACTGTGGTAGTGACCCACTCCTTTCTCCTCTTTTGCGACTTCGCTCTCCCTCAGATGCACAACAAGCATACGCAAACAAACATCCTTTCATCGACCTCTTATTGCGGAAGTGATCATCGAGGACGTCGAAGGCGTGACCCCCTCAGGGCAAAGGATGAACGATGCCGAAAGGAACGTCCCACATTCGCGCGACGTCCGACCCGACGACGCAACACTTCTCTGACTCCATGGCACTTCCTGCGCTGGTTGGTCAGTTGACTGATTCTGCCCTGAATTCAAGCTTTCAGATCGCTTGCCTCCTTCTCTCCTCCGCTTTCGCGTTGGAATGCAAAGTCGGCGATGTTTGGGTGCAAGATTTCATCAAATTCGAGTGCTACGCGAACGATCGAGTCAGGCTGGGAGTTAGGCCCATCGGGTGCGTCCCCGACGACCGATTGGAGGGGAAAATGATTGTCCCGGGTGCTGACTACCGCAGCGAGCACTTCTTCTTCAGATGCATTCAGGAGGGCGACGCACTCGCCTACAAAATAATCAGTTTGTGACGTTCGCCTCTCCTCACGCGGGATTTATCGCTTCAGATTGTGTGGACGATAAGGAGAGAATCGTCGAGATCGGTCAGTTCTTCACGCGCGTGGACGGCGATCGACGCGTGAGGGTCGAATGCGAGGGAAACGCGACCGAGGCGAAGAAGACCATTCTCCAGTGTAAGCTGCACAGCGGATTGCCTCAAATCGGCCCTTTCAGGGACGTCGTGCACGCTCCCCTCAGGGGAGAAAACTCCCAGAAGGAGGGATCCACGTGAAGTACGGCAAAGACAACGAAAGTCCTCAAACTGCGGAGATCTTCGCCTGCAAGCGCGAGGGAATAAACGTCTCTCTCAAGTGCACAGGTGCGCTCACTTTGTTCTTTCATTGATGATTACGGTAATTTAGGATGCGTGAGTTCTGCGGGAGATCAAGTCGTGGTCAGCGGGTACGTTACGATGGACGGAGTGCAGATGCAGTGCAGGAGATTCGACGACGGCTGTCGCCTAATCAAGATTGACTCTAAATGCGAGTTTATTGAGGATTACTGTAGCTTACCGTGCGTTTAGATCTCGACTGCACCTTGGACGGAGAGAAGCATCCGCACAACTCGGTTTTCAACTCGACTGATGGCGTGGACTACTATTACTGCAAACACGGATTCCTGGAGAAACGAGGTGGGCAGCAGCCTTCATCATTTGGTCTACCGTAACCCCATTCAGGTTGTTTCATAAACGGAGACTTCGTTTCCGTTGGAGATCTCACCTACCACGACAACAAACCCCTCTTCTGTGGACGCGAAAAAGGATTCACGTCATTCGGAATCTACAGTAATCAGCCGACATTAATCAGCCGACAAACGTCTTCTTCATTTCAGGAGGATGCCAGCTGAGAAACGGTACCGTAATCCGCTTTAAAGAAGCGTTCGATGAGGATTCGATGATGAAGCGGTGTTTGTGGACCTACAACGGAAAGGAGATCAACGGAACTAAAATCGAACCTTACGGTGAGACAAGCACCTTCCTACGGTGTTACAGTATGCTGTTGCAGCTTGCATCGACAAGGAAAGTAATCGACGAGTGCTGGCCGAGAAATTTCTGCAAAAGGGAGCGCTGCATACGGTACTCAAATGCGCGCGAAAGCAAAACGGAATCTTGGAACTGCGACAACCCTCCGGTGAGGAGTTTCTGCAGTACGCCAACAGCGCTGTGAGTCTGGCATGAAGAGTTTACTGATTTACGCAGTGCGCGTGTTGACCTCTTCAGTTGTCCTACAACTTGCTGTTATCGGAAATCGCTCGCGGTGGTTACGGAAACGCAGAATGGATCGACCAGCTTCCCAATTACCCGTTTGGATCGGGAGGTACACAGACATATTATCATCACATTGCTCATGGAATACGGTATTTAGAGTGTGTCGATCGCATTCCGGGTTGCAACAAACTTAAAGGTTTCTGCGAGTCGTCGATCTCAAAAAATATCCGAAAACTGAAAGATTCTGTAATGACCAGAACGACAGCGGAAGTAGATGCTATCTTGAACGACCTTGAAGCGTCAGGTAACCGTTAGATCAAAATATGTTGCGAACGGAAGATCAATTAAGTCTCTTCGTCTTGCGATCAACAGCTCCAAGCGCTCGTAGAAGTAGTTTGCCCACAGACCTGCGGATCCTGTCTGTCAGGTGAGTTCCACGTTCAACCGTCTATGAAATCGCAAAAATTTCAGAGAATGAGGCGGAGAAACGGATAGACGGAATTGTCCAGAAGAAGCGAGCGCAATGCTAACTTTAATAAATGTTAATAATTCAGTGCAATAAAACGATGTTATCCCCTTCGGTCTTCACTAAAATTCGCCGGCTCAAGACTAACGATAAGAACGGTCTGCACTCTAGACCGCTTGCACCGCGCATTCAAATTCGTCTTTGTGTTTGCGGTTGGTCGAATCATGTCATTGTAGGCCACGTCTTGTCCCTTCTACATTTGTAACCATTTGCGTTTCCAGTTATGAAGAAACTTTAGACAAATACGAGGAGCCGCTTCCCGTGAATGTTCCCATCGATATGGTCATCGTGAGTGCGTCAACGCTCATAATCGGCTTCTTCCTCGCTTACCTTCTGCTAACGTGCTACTACCATGCCGTTTACCTGGCCAGAATGAAGAAGCTTCAGCTCATAAATGGTTAGTTGCTGTTATTCAATTTTTTCTAAACGATATCATTTACAGCACATCGGATGATCACGATCGACGTTCGGGAGATGCCAACTCGTAAGTCATTCTTTTTATTGGATCGGGAAGACTTGACATGCTTTCAGAAGATGAAACGGAAGGAAAGGCGAATGATTCGAACAAGTCGGTGAAGAGTTCTACCAAGGCATTGAAGATTTCGAAGTCAGCGGAAGCAGAATGAGAATACAGTAGTATCAAACTCGTTTTCTTGGTACTCCGTACTTGTGGAACCAATCTTTGATAAATACACCGAGTGCAAAACAAACTGAAATCGTAATGTAAATGCAGATGTAGAAATTCACCAACCGACGACGGTAATCATTAGTAGAAACGAGATCAGAGGGAGCAGAAGTGCATACTTTTGAGACGGAAAGAGCAATCGCGCGGGAGATTCGGCGTCAATGAACGGCTGAAAGTTGGAAACTGAAATGTCGTAAGAACATCGATTGAACTTACGACTAAGAGAAGCCACAGTAGCAGATATGGTACGAAAATGCCAAATGACACCAGGATACAGTAACCGAGTGGGCGGTCAAACGAAGATAACTTCAACATTGCATCATAACCCAATCTGAAATTCAAATTCGAAAACCCGCGCCTTGTGGAAAGAAATGAAAATCTGGTTTCTACCCACAGCAAGTTAATTTTCACTGGAACGGATTAAAACATATCTATGGAGGCACCGGTAAAAATTACATTAAAAATTACAATTCCACACTGGCAGACAACTCAAAGCTGATCGAAAACGAATTTTTCGAAACGATTGTAAACGGATTTTTCGCATTCGATCGATTCCAAGTACGACAGAAATCTCGAATCGGGCTCATCGGCGAGGAAGTAATTCTCGTTCATAACATCATGACAGTAGGAAACCCTGAAAACTTTTTAGTTACAGTTCTTCGAGCGATACTCACAATCTGAATAGCAACGCAGTGCAGATACGTTTCTCGAATTTATCCAAATCCAAGTTAGACGCAGTTAGCCCGAAGGTTGCGACCAACGGTTTCGCAACTTGAATCGGTTCTTGGCTGTCCAGGTGATCACTCAGTTTCTTCCATCCTGTTTTCAGCACATTCATAATCACTTCGACTCGTCGCCCATGCTGATCAAAACTGTCGACTGAGGGCATTCGTAGTTTACAGGCCTAAAACAGGTAATTTTAAAAAAACGAGATGGCAAACAAGGGCATACCGCCTTCTCAACCTTAATCTTTTTCTTTCGTTTTTCAATTGAGATATCGCCAGTGTAGAATTTCTGCATGATTTCTTGGACTTCGGTCAAAGGGTCATCATCGGATTCGTCGCTAAGATCGCCTCTCACGTTACCACGCGTTCTCAAATAAGCAAGGGTTGCCGGTGTGATCCATTCTCTGAAATTCAAAACCAATTAGCATTATGAAATGAAGCTCGCAGTTTACTTCAAAGTCTTTTCGAAATCTCCGTAACAATTTTCTGAGAGCTTCTTGTTGTGCTCCATATCAATTGGTTTTGCATCGACCATAACTGGCTTCCGCAGAAGTTTCTCTCTTCCATCTTTGCCATATTTAGCTCGAATTCGTTCCAACGCGTTTTCGGGAGAAGAAGAGACATTCCGAGTTTGTTTCACATTTTTGCTTATCGTAGGAGATGTCATCGAACATGACGGCTTAGTTGAGAGAAAGTCGGATATTTCCAGAGCTTCCTGAATAAGTCACTTGAAAACCTGTGCGCACAAGTATAACGGACTGTGTTGCAGTGGTCCTCAACCTCAGCTTCGTCATCCGTTTCCGCGCTTTCGGCAATCTTCAAATCACCCAATTGTGTGATAACTGGCACCTGGGGCTTAACGATTATTTCTTCGCCTATTCTAAGAGGCGTTTCTTTCTTCTGTAACCGCAGATCATAGTTCTTTTCTGGAAACGCCCGTTAAGAGACATATTTCAGAAGCGCTCGACTCACGTAGTCGAGTTCCAGTCATCCAAAACGGTTGATCAGTAAGCTGAGCTCGAACGCCAATGGACAACTCGAAGCACCTATCAGAGCAATACTTCTGCCTATCGCTGCTATTTTCATAAACCTTCTTGGTTTTTCGGTCGATACAATACTTTTGGAATTTTGGATTATTGTCGACAGCCTTTGAGCATGTGGGGAAGCCGCATAATTTTGTGATAAAACGTTCCTCAACGATTTCCTGCCACTTCGAAGAGTCAATTATCGGAAGCTACAATGGAATCTATTACTGAGCGATATTTCAACAAGGAAGGTTACATGTTTCAAGAGCTCCTCGTTGTCAACGGGATCAATGAGAATCGAGAGAGCGTCGAAAACGGCTTTGCGACGTTCCTCTATGAGTTTTTGTTTCCGAAGAATCTCCTCCATTTTCGAAGTGTTTTTCGCTGTGGCTTCCGCCATCTCGATCATTTTCAACTGCTTACCAGACAACATTCTGTGTCTATAAAACAGCGGTGTTCACAAAGTTTGCAGTCTTAAATGGGACGAATGAACAACGCAATAAAACAAATGCGATATAATTCGAAACCCCACGGACTGAACATGTGAATGTTACAATGTGCGATTTTGAAGGACATTGTTGCAGAACATTTGGCAGGAGATTCGTTGTGGGACAACTTCTTCCATATGGTTTACAATTTCTTATTGTACCTAGGACGAGGTTCACTATGAGTGGGTTGACAGTGGACACGGAGGGAGATGAGTTGACTCGATCGTATCTGACGATTTTTATCCGTTGCTTTCAGTTTCGAGGAATTCGTTCCCAAATGAAACATGTTGAGCGTCGGTGCGCAGTCCAACTACCTGGCAGAAAACACAGGGCAGATCTACGATCACCAGAAGGACGTAAGATACCGTGTTGGTCGTTTCCTCGGTAAAGGCGGATTCGCGAGGTGCTATGAAGTGTCCGCTCAGCCCCGTGGAAAAATGTTAGCTGCTAAGGTCGTGTCGAGAGAGTCGATATCAAAGAAGACTACTCGATCTAAGGTGATGTATCAGGATGCACTGAACAAAGTATTTAATAAATTGTTCATCCACAGTTTAGATGATCCAAGAAATCAAAATACACCGCGAAATGACTCACCAGAATGTGGTAAAAATGTTGGACCACTTCACCGATGATCACAACGTGTATGTGATTCTGGAACTGTGCGAATCGCAATCTCTGATGGAGCTACATAAACGTCGACAGATCGTCAGTGAGGAAGAGGCTCGCTACTTTATGGGACAGGTAGGACCGTTTAAACTGCTATCAGTCCATGTGTCTTTTAGATTGTCGATGGATTGGAATATGTTCATAGCCAATTGGTTATCCACAGAGGTATGAAATAAGGAACATGGAATGCTGGCGAATACACTGCTTTTACAGACTTAAAACTGGGCAATTTGTTTTTAACAGGGAATATGGTAGTGAAAATCGGTGATTTCGGTTTAGCTACGCGTGTTGCTGATGAAAACGAGTTGAAGAAAGGTTTGTGTGGTACGCCTAATTACACAGCTCCTGAGATGCTGGGCAAGAAAGGTCATTTGTATGAAGTCGATATTTGGGCACTCGGATGCATTTTGTTTACGCTGCTCGTTGGCAAACCACCATTCGAAACGTCAACTTTGCAGGTATCTTTTATTTCTTTGACCGGAATGAATGAAATATTTGTAGGAAACGTACATGCGGATCCGGAAGAATCGGTACAATATTCCTTCCTGGATATCTCCCCACGCCACTCACCTCATACGCCAACTCTTAGCCAATCAACCTTCTAAACGACCTAAAGTAAATGAAATAAAGTTGTCTGACTTCTTTAAAAATGGATATTGGCCGCATGCATTACCTACTTCGTGCCTTACTGTACGGCCTAATTTTAATTTTTTGCCAACTGAAGATGAAGTAAGAAACACTTTAGGGATTGCTGAATTTTTGTATTTTTATAGTCTCACTATTCGCTTGCCACAACTGGTCGCCGGCCACTCTCTGGTGAAGATCTTATAGACCTTCATAGCAACTTGGTATGGTGTAGTAAATACTTGTTTGTGACGAATTAAATTTTTCAGAAACGCGTGAGAGGTCGCGACGAAGGTCGAGACGAAGATTACGAACAACAGTACCAGGTAAATCGTTACTCTCTGATAAAGACTAATTTTTGATTTGGAGAGATTAAATCGTTTGATTACCAACCAAGAGGATAACATTGAGCACTCGTTAGTTGCATTGCAGCAATGTCGGAAACAACACCGCTCCAATGGAACTCTCGCCGAGGTAGGTTTCAACAGTTCTTTCTGGAATAACGTGTCCATTTAGATCACAGCCCATCGGACTTTACTTCTTGCTACTGAACGACTGCGTATTTTGCGACAAGAGCTAGAACGTTTGAATGCTCAGCAGAATATGGTCAACGGCCCTCTTCTACCTTCGTCTCCAAGTCTTCGCGGAAGTATGACTATATCAACAATCAGGATCTACTTGAACCGAGGCTTCTGTTTAAAAAGTGTGGATAAAGGTAGATATTTGGTTAATATATCAATACATTGCCTGGCGGATTGCTTTAGATGCAACCTACGACTTTGTCGTCCTTCTGCGAAGTGGTGAAAGCGTATACGCCACTCAGGTCGCTACTGTAATGGACCTCGGTGCTTTGCGGGGCCGTACTGTTCGATTTCCTGATACTATTCGCTTTAACCGTTTGATGGTCGACTTCACTATTCACGTTGAAATATTTGCAATGGCTTGTCTTTAGATGTTCTCTATCTCTAAGCCGTTCCATTTTTAGAAAATTGAGAACCGAACAAATGATGCGAAGAATTCTTGCATTACAAAACGGGCTTTACAGTGCTTGAATCCTCGTGAGTCATTTTTCTGATACAAATAGGAACGATTCGTTTAGTGGGTTCTCGTCCTTTGAAAAGTGCAGAAGAATCCGCTGTTAGCAGCTTCCAGTTTTGTCGCTGTGGACATATTCGCTTGAATAAAGAAACGACTGGAACTCTGAAATTATACGTTGATGATGCAGAATACCCATTGGAAGGCACTATTGAAATGCGCGCTGACTGTTCGATGCTGTCTGCGGTTGTAGAAATTGAGTACGATGGTTACCTGGTAAGACGGTTGCTTTTCAGTTTTACTTTTATTATAACATCTGATAATTTAGTCGATGTATGAGCTAACTGGAACTGAAAGTACCTGGACTAGATACTGGGCCGTTCTGCGTCAGGGCATTATCAAGTTCTGGCGTTGTTCTACCGAAGAATCTTCTGGAAAGGTATATATTTCCTAGCGTTCAGTTAATAACTTTCTCTATTGTATGTTGTTCAGCCAGCTCATGCTTACATTGATCTATCGAAGGTAACAAATGATGTGATCACTTTAAGTCCTGTCGAAATTTGCTCTCGTCCCCATACGCTTTTCATCGACCTATTCACTCAGTCAACTTCCTTCAATCAACGATTAACAAAACCTGTTTACTGTCTGAAAAGGTATGTTTATTCAGATTTGTGTTTTGCTAAGAAGACCTCGTTTAGAGTACTCCTAAACGCTGACACCAAGCAGCTTTGCGACGCATGGATGATCTCTTTAAATGAAACATTGTCGGTGCTTCGCGAGAACGCCAAAGCGAAAGAGATCGCAAACCCGAATGCGAGGCCCTAAATTATTTTTGCTTGATTAATCCATTCGATTGCTTTTTACTGTTTCGATCGGATATTAATTGGCTACCTACCAGCCTGCAACGACCTTATCGTTTTGTTAAATTTTTGTACTCACGGAATAAAACATTTGAATTTTGTCGTTTTGTAGCGCCTGATTGAGTTTACACGTACACGTCTACACGTTACACGGTAATCGCTTCTCCGAATTTGACAAAAAGGGGTTGAGCAGATTCCTTCTTCTGCGCCTCGGATCCAAGTGACTTTTGCGCTCCTGTGGTGACCCGCGATTTGCAGAACAAGAAAACAGCGCGACTTTAGAGATCAGCGGCGATCCTATTTATGTTGACTGAATATTATTCCGTTGTTCCGTTTAAATGAATTAATGGCTCTGTTTCGCCTTCGGTTCTACGCTCTGTGGTCAAGCTTGCCTTGCCTCCGGCTATTTCGCCCTATTTTTGGCGTCGTCATTTGATCGTTCAAAGTCCGAGAGCTAAGAAACCAGCTTTTTGACGACGCTATTTAAGCGTTCGCGCGCGCTTCACTCTCATCATCGTCCGTCTTCCTTTTCGTTGTCCACTCCACGCCATGGGATATCTGCAGGTGCTCGCTTTCCCCTCCGCGGGAGACATTTTTGACGTTTCAGAACCTCTTGAACGTCGTCGCCTTCGCTAACCTTCTTCTAGATGGCGCATGTCTCTTCCTCAGCTGGGACATGATCATCTGCTACCTCTTCGTCTTCTCTTTCGTTGGCTCTTTCCTCGTCATGTGCATCACCATCACTGCGCTCCAAGAACGCAACGCCAAAGTCCTCGCCTACACGAAGATCTGGACCGTAAGCATCTCTCAGTCAGAGAGTTCCTCAAAAGCGGCGATTTAGATGATGAAGCTGGTAATCTTGGCATCGATGACGCTGATCGCCGTCACCGGTCTCCTCGATCTTTACTTCACCGACCGCGATCAATTCGAAATTACCTCCGAGCAGCGAGTGCTGCTGCCAACGGTATTCGTCACTCTGGTCTTCATGGGATTGCAATACTTCCTGACCACGCTGAACGTTCCTGCCATCGCGCAAATGCCGAAACTTTTTCAGAATCGCGGATGTCGATGGATGTTTGAATCTCGTCGTAAATCTCTCGTTTCAAAGTGCAATTCTCGTATTTATCACGAAGTAAACATCAAAATCGTCTAATTTGGGAAAACTGGCATCATTCTTCTTAAAAACGAGTCTTCTTATCAGTTCGCATCAAGAAAGAACAGACGTTGCTTGTGTTAGGCGGTGATACTTCACCCGACAGGCAGAACGCTCGCACTGTCGTGTCGTTCTGGCTGCTGTGTCGGCGATGCTCTTTTATTCGATCTGACTCTAAACATCAGAATTCGGAGGAAATGAGGCAGAAAGTCCTTCTTCCTTCGACAGCGGGTGCAAACAGTTGCGGCGTTTCGATGACGCGAGAACGCAGAGAATAAACATAAATCGAGAATTTATTTCGCTTGGGAACCCGTAAAGACAAGTATAGTCAGGCGGAGGGCGTACCGTATCAGGGAATTTTGACAAGAAAGATGAGTGTACATTTACAGTATTTACAAACAAATCTCCGGCTTTTCGGAGTCTCAGAAGCGTTGGTGTTTGATGCTCGAGAGGATCTCCGGCCGCAGTTGGCCGCCAACCGAGGGAATCGTGTAGATCTCGTCACGCACTCGTATGTATTCCACGGCCTTGTGGGTGAGGAGACTCTGCACGGCCAGGAAAACGAGAATGAGCAGAATCGCAGGTATGAGGACGAGGAGTTCGATGGCGATCTCGAAGTTGTCCTCGTCGCTCATATAGACGTCCAGCACAGCGATTAGCGCAGTGCACGTTAGGGCGACGAGGATGACGGTCTTCAGCGAAATCCAGATGTTCGTGTAGGAGAGGAGCTTCACTTTCTCCTCCTGGAGGGCGCTGATGACGGCACAGAGGGCGAGAAACGAGCCGATCGTTGAGAGGACGAATGGATATGAGATGATTGTCTCCCAGCTGAGCGCCAAGCAGAGCGCATCGAGAAAGACTTCAAGGAGCGCCACGATCCGGAGAGTGACCTAAACATGACAGTTACAGATGTTGAGGGTACGGTAGAGCACACCAGGATGTCCATCCTATTTCCGCAACATTTGTGCTCAATGATGTGTTCGAATTCAGATGATTCAATCGAGATCTGATGCTGCAAGGCGGTTTTTTTCGAAGCCATCGGCGTTGGAACCTGAAGGCGAACCGGATGGTCACGTAATCGCAAATGGAGAGCGAAAAAAGGGTCCCTGGGGGAACGACTGCAAACAATGCGTCGTTCGAGCGCACCACGATTCTTAAATGTGTTTAGACCGATCGAGCACACAGCGCGCGAAGGAAACAGTCAAATTACCGAAAATCAGAAGCCGCAGTGATGATTGATGAGAGGAGACGGCGCCGCCCCTCCGCCCAAGTTTCGGACGCCTCGAGGCAAAGTACCCAGCGGCGACGCGCCGCCGCTATTCGGGTTCAGCTGATGCAGATGCACACGTGACGTCTTGTGGGTTCGAAATTTGCGAGATTAGGAGATCAAAGCGGGAAAGTGACGTCATTGTGTGGGGAATGCGGAGTGCACTCGCATCATTTTGCACCGAGAGCGCCTTCAGGCGTGCGCTGACACGATTGCTCGTTGGAACGATGGGTTACTTGGGGGTGAGAAGAGAATGAATGTTCTTTATGGGGAAAGTGTTGTTGTGCGCTGATCGATGATAATTCAAATTCGCCGATTTTTAAAGTTCGACCGAACGACGGATGCGGTCAGACGTATCAAGGACGCCGCAGTTCGCTGTAGTGCAACTAGTACTCGCTGCTGCGAGCTACCGAAAATCAAAGGCGAAACGACCAAAACTTTCTGAATCATTCCAAAACAATTCCGCTAAGAGGCGCTCCACATTGCGAACCGCAGATCTCGCCTGTCCGATCCAATTCCTGCATTCAAAGCCAATTTTCCTCGATTAGCGTTACTGACGCGCTCGTCAATCGTCAACAATTATACCAATTGGCATCTCCAGCGCGCGAGCGCCATTTCGACCACGTTTTCTTGCAACACCTCTGTGTGCTATGTGAAGTCGAACGAAAACACCGTGCCGCCATAACTACATACAACAAACCCCAGGGCAACGCATCCTCCACTCCGCAATCTCGTTTTCTTCTAATTTGTTTGTGTCACAATTGGAGTTTGGAGCGGAGAGTTTCCTCATCACTCCTCACAACGTTTTGTGATTTCGCACGCAGCCTCATCGAAAGGAAGGAAAGTTATGCAAATGAACAGGTTTTGGGCGACTTTCGCGCAAAAAAGGATTCAGAAACGACAAGGGAGAGCAGCAGCTCGTTATGGAGATCGCGAAGGAGGATGAATAACATATTTATGAATCGCGGAGATGCGCGAGAAGAGTCGAACCAGTTCCCCTCTCGCCCATGCGCATCTCTATCTGTGTCTAGGTCAGCAAAGTTTAATTGCGAATTTGAACGTGGACATAGTTACCAAAACTGGAATCTCCTGGAACGACGTCCACACGAAACTCCAGCTGCTAGATAGTTCGCCCTTATGGGAGTGTTTACATGACTGCGCCTGCGGCTTGTTTTCATCTTCTAGTTCCTCTTTACACGCGTCGTTTTTGCAATACCATCTTCTGGTCTGAAAAAGGCCGAAAATCGGCTCTAATTAGGGGTGTAACACGGGTTGTTGAAAAAAGCGGCAAAAACAAGGTTCCTATACACTATCGCCCCTTCTTATTTGATGACGGATGAGTGGAAGAGAAACTTGATTCGCTTTAGTCGAATTGCAATGTGTATCAACTGAAAGAGTTCGATTTAGTCACCGAAATCAGCATCGCGTTGTTCTTTAATTCAAGAAATCTCAAATCGCCGAATTCGAACGGTCAATCGGCGTTCTCGTCATCGTTGTTGACCGAACACCGCCCTTGGCGTTTTTCACACAAATTTTGTAAACTCCGAGTCATGCGGTCTTCCTTCCGGCGATCGGTCACACGCACCCGCTCGCCGACGCCCTCGAAGAACCCAAACCGTTCAATGCCTGAGACGAAGGGAACCCGATCCGTCGTTACTTCCTTCAAAAGGTCGCGTTTTCCAAAGGTCAAACATCCAATTCGATCAGAAATCACACAAAGAGAACATGTCGATTATTATTTATTGCAGAGCAGCGGGAAACCGGTTTGCCTGCGAGCATTTACAAAGAAATCTCGAACAAATTTACCAAAACAATCAACAGCAAACGCGCCAGCGTCATGTCGCTGCTGTGGAATTCTGGCAACATTCTTTAGTTGCAAATCGCGAAAATCACGTCTCCTACGGTAATCGCTTCTCCGAATTCGACGAAAAGTGATCGAGCACACTCTAAACCCAACAGTTTTTAGTCTCCATCAAGGTCGCGAAATCGAAAACACATAGTTTTGCATTTCAAGTTCTTCTTACCGTACTCACAGACTTGTTTGTTGCTTATAGTAATCATTTAGCGTAAAAACAAGATTCACTTGTTACATCTACTGCGATATGTTATTCGATTCTTCTGCGCCTCGGATCCAAGTGACTTTTGCGCTCCTGCGGTGACCCGCGATTTGCAGAACAAGAAAACAGCGCGACTTTAGAGATCAGCGGCGGTTCGACGACGAAAGCGTGTGGAATAGATCGAGCGTGAGGACGGACTTGAGGCCGAGCGCAATTCTAGATAGGTCGGGGAAGGAGATGCGCTTCTGCACTTGTCGTATCTTTCACAGTTTCAGGAGCTTCTGCGAATATGAACAAGCGTGCACCTAAGCACCTCGTATCCGCCATCCAAGGAGCCGCGCGAAGCCGATCGAAAAGATCGAAAATCTGAAACCAAAGATGTTGACGTCATGTTTTCCGATTTTTCATTCGGTACACGTGACTTCTAAAGGAGCGCTCGTGCGACCGGTCGTTTGTGGTCGGAAAAGATTGTAAGCGGTGATCCGACAACTCGCAAACAGTCGTGTTGTAATTAATGAAATGAAGTGAAAAGAGAATCTAAATTTGGTGTAGACCTCTATTTATGGCACCAAAATGATATAAAGGTCAATGTGCTCTGAATCATTTCCGGAAGCCAAGTAATCTCGACTTTCCCCGATTCATTTCCTCCTCGCTGCAGAATATTCTGAGATGCGCAGAGGACGTGAACGTGAGTGACACGATTCTTTCGCAGAGCATCTGCCGGCAATAGATGCAAGAGAAAGAAAATCCACACGAAAGTGTTTGTGAACCCAAAAAAGTTATCGTTTCAGCGAAATCCCACCGCGAATTCACCAAATGTATTACTCAAGTACAACTCATCGGGAAACTCAAGTACAACTTACCGCAAACTCACCTGACACTTCACCACTTACATATGCGTTTACATGCGTTTTCACTGTCGCGCCAGAAACTCGGGTCTCGGGTCATTAACGCGCACCCACCCTTCGGCGCGCGTTTTCACAAATTCCAAAAAGGTGCACGTCGCCGCCGACGATGATCGATGACGTTGGTTTTCGACTTTTAGATGCATAATGCTTTCGCGGAGTTCCGTGAGATCGAAGAACGTCCGCCGACTTATATGCGCGTCCATAAATGCTCGTATCGCAGTGGGCGGAAGATCCAGACCCAGCAGGAAGGACTACTATAGCATGCAGCCCGACCAAAGAAAGACGATACAGATGACGACCACTAATATTAGTTCAACACCAAGATGTTGTTCTGGACATCTCCGAAACTAGCAAAAACCAGTTTTCATCATTATTTACAGTGCAATCTATAGAAAGACAAAAAATTATTATTGTTTTCGATCCGAAAGCATCCGCTCACGCTCGAGACGATCGTGCATTGACTTCAATTCGTACTCGGCCTCCCTCAGCGAGCTCAGTTGCACACCACATTTCTTCTTCAAGACTACGTTTTCATCATATAACTTGTCTCTTTCCGATTGAACAATAGAATGCCTGGCTTTCAATTCTTCAAGTTGATTCCTGAAAGTAATTTTCATAGTTAAATGGCTTCTTGCAAAAACATACTTGAACGCACTCAGTGCAGGTGTAGCAGGTCTAAGATTGACGGTACTAGCAAGCTGATTCTCCAAATTTCTATTAGCCTCAGTCAGTTTAGAGATACGATCACCCCTTTCCTTGATTTCATTGCATACGTTGTTGACGAATTCTGCATATGCAAAAATAAACTGAATTTTTGATGGAAAAATGTGACAAACCATTATCGTAATCTCCACTTCCAGTTTGATGCCGCATATTGGTTAGCTCGGATCTCAAACGTTCGCATTCAGATTTCGATGAACGCAGCATGTTTTTTAAATCGTTATTCTTCTTGGCCAAAGCCATTAAATCCCCTTCCTGTTGAACGCGGCGGTCATCAAACTCGGCAAACAAGGAGCATCCATTCTTTTCATGAGGGGGAGCCTTATCACCTGAGAGCGATTCCAAGTGGACGATTAATTCGTTAGCTGTCTGGGAGATATATAACTTTTAGGTAACCATAGACCGATAACATACCTTAAGCTGATTTGACAACGAATCATTTTCATTCATTATCCCAATCAATTCCACTTTATTTTGCTCAACTTCGCGCTCCAGCTCCTCCACTCGATTATCCAGTTTAGAAACAACGAGCTGTTTTTCAGAGAAGGCGAGCGTCATTAAATCGAGCTCATCCTTGTAGTTAACGTCCGAAACAACCGTCACTGACAGATTTGCCCTTTCTCCCGCCAATTCTTGGAATAACTTTTTCTGGCCCTCCAAATCCGTCTTCAAATCAGCAATTGTTTTTCTGTAGTCATCAGATTCACGTTTCGCGTCGGCCAAGTCGTTCTTCAACTTTTCGTTCTATAAATTACAATGAAGTACTGAAAAAGAAGCCGTAAACCAACCTCTGTGCGCAATGCGGTTTCTTTACGTTTATATAAGCCGGCATCCTGCATGGACTTCATCGTCTCTTTCAGTTCAAATAGTTCGCGTTCCGCTTCTTCCGCTGTGTGCTCATTAAACTTCGCTGCTGATTGAGCTTGATCTCGTGCCTGTAAAGCAATTACTGTTTCAAAGTGAACCAAAGTGGCTGGCTAACTCACTCTTTTCAATTGCGAAATTTCATCGTCCTTTTTACTTATCTCGTATTCCTTTGCGTTATATTGCTTATAGAGCTTGTTGAAGCCCTCTATCAATTGGTCTTTAGACATGGAATCAAGAGACATTTTGACCTGGAACGTACAAACGGGTAAAATTATGTAAACGAACAATATTTAATCACATAGCTAACATAATTGGCCCGAGATTAGGAGATGCAACATATAATGAAAAAAAACGGATGGAATATTTCTAGAAATGCGCACAATTTAGAGCCACGAGATCGACATAAATTACGACTGCTTCGAAGAAGCAGCGAATAACGAATGTCTAATGCAAATTGGAGCGACAATGGCAATTCGTCGCCTTGTCCGGAACAAATCTGACTAGTCGATTCAAGAAGTTCACTCGTTTTTGTTAACCATATGATATGTTCAGACGACAGAACTAAATGTGAAAGACGGCAATTGGCGCCAAGTAGATCGCGTCGGGACTCTTCCGACCAGCGACTTCATGTTCCACATGTTTTTTATTCTTGCATCACGGATCACTGCTTTTTATAAGAATCCTTTCCATTTATATCGCAAAATTTTATATCGTAAAGTGTCGCCTTAATACCTGATGTGACTGCATCAAATTCGCGTACCTGAATTTTCTAAAGTAGTGTACGGTGCTGGTTTGCAATTATTCGACGTTGTGCTACTAACAGAGCTTGATCGCCGCGTTTCTTGTGATAGCTATTTTACAACTGTTCTTCGGAATTGAGGAAATGTGATGAAATCACCTGGCGTTGTCAGTGCCGTGAACTTTGGAACTTTTTTATTGTGTTATACTGTGAAGTTAATGATGGATACTTTCAGGATCTCCCACACGATGGCGGTAAACTACCAGAAAAGATTATGGGAGCGAGTGAAGCACACGCTTCGATCTCCGCGCTACCGAATTGTCCCGATGGTCGCAGCGGCAACGATCTCCTACATCGTGGGTTACTCTCTGATCGTCCGGCTATGGAAAGGCGGAGAACACCCGATCAACCGCTTTACGTGGAGAATAATGAAGGCACGAGGAACGCTTTCCGAAGAGATGCTATACAAGGAGCAAATTACTGATGCATATATAAAATCTCGAATTTCAAAAGTACTCGATCCCGAACCACGATTCCGCGACCTCGATTAATTGCCTTTTTTCTGCATAGGAACTTATCGATTAGTGTATATTTGTGGTTTCATTGTTCATTTGTTGTTTTCAATAGAGTTTGATTTCTTCATGTGGCGGCGGATGGGGTTTGTTGATGTTTCAAAGCGGCAAATATTTGGTTGATTTTCATCAATGGTTCTGACGCGACCAATGAAACATCGAAGCCGGCGTTGGATTGCCGATGCCCTGGCGGCGCGAGCGAGGGGCAATGGCGTCGTATCGTCCGTTGAAGACGTTGGCGACAACCATGTTGCGATTGCGTTTGTGTTGTGGACAGCAGAGCAAGCGGTCAGTCAGTTTGTGGGCACGACTTGGCGGCAGATGGTTTGTCGCCTGCGCTCTTGATGCCTCACGGTTGCCACTAATGTGCAGAGGAATGCAGAAAGTAGCGTACAGAAAGAAAGTAGCGTATGCTTCATGTCGGCGCACATGCATATCGCATGTAGCGCGTATGTTGTATTGATTCACCTTTATCGTCTGTAACGCTATTCAGTGGTGATTCATGCTGGCCGTTCACGTTTGTGTTAATGGCTTTTGGCAACGGCATGAGTTGACGAGTCGCGTTTTCGAGTATTATTCGTTGTTAGGTCGCGCCAAGTACATTTAAAATGAAATTTCATTCGTTACAGTGTACATATGTGATGGACCTTCAAGGAGGTAAGGGGTCTGAACAGTTGTCGGAGATCGCAAGCCACAATCAAGCTGCTTGTTCTGATACGAATGATAATCCGAACAGCGAAGATTTTGCGAATCTTTTGATTAACCAAGGAAATGTTCTCACTGAAGCAAACAGTAAGTGAAATTTATAAAATGTCTTTTGCATTCATGTTTTACAGATGTGACTGTCCAGCAAGGAGTCTTTGAGGAGGAGTACTCCGATGAATCCGTAGATTCTGATGATCTCGAGGAGCCGGCTGCCTGGGCAATGTTGTCGACGCTGTTAAGGTAGCATTTTTCTGTCTGTTCAAAAATGACGTTTTTCTTTTGAAGATTGGCACACCGTGGTGAGAAGTTCAAACAAAAAATGGATGCACTAGACCAATTGTACTACTGCATTTATTACGCGGTTGTCAACGAGGATGGTTGTAGATCACAAGATTTGTATTTGGCGAGGCCACCATCGCTCTCTGGGAAATCAAATGAAACAAATGTTTTACTTGGTGGTATAGTGCCTTACCCGCAATTTCTTGAGTGGAGCACTAAAGCTGGCTTAATGCGAACGCTCTTTCTCGACAATTTGCATCTTCCTTCATACGTTGAAAGGTAAGCGTATTTGTCTCTTACGCTGTAAATAATTAGGTGGTTAATTCCATTTCAGGGTTGAGAAAATTCTACGAGTATTTCTGGTCACGTCCAAGTTTACACAAGAAGACTTTGAGTTGATATGGAATGTCGAATCAGATGTGCACGATACCATTCAAAAACACATCTACGAAATGATTTCCAGAGTTGCTTCTTCATTTAACGAGGATATTTTGATTTTGCTATCAGAGCGGATTGCAGTACGTCTTTTGATTTTAAAATTTTCATTTCATCGATGATGTCTTTAGGAACGCTGGAACACCGTTAAGTCTTACAGAGATCGTAAGAACTTATTTGATCTTATGCACAAAATATGCTACGATGAGTTGAAAGACTCGTTTTATGCGGCAAGCAAACCTCGTGTACATAGTTCAGTTAGAACCGTGCTCGAGCGTGTGGATAAGCTTATACCTGTGACTGTAGACAATATTTGGCTTACAAAACTGCTACGTCTTCACGTCGGATTGCTTGAAAGAATAGGGGAACTTTACAAGAATTCAGATGATCTAGTGGAGTACATGGAAAAGTGCTATTATAAAGCTAAAGAAGACTTAACTGAGCCGAAGTCGATTGGTTGGAAAAGCAAAAGCGCTTGATATGTATAATTTTCTCTCTATTTTAGGCGAAAAGTTTTTGTCTTTTCGGCACTTATCATCACTAATGGCTCAGAAGGGAACTGGCGCAATCATTTACAACATAATGAGGCAACGAAACGATACGACCACGACAATTCGCGCTTTGTTGAAGATTGGCAAACAGTTGGACCCGCAATTGTTGATATCTGAAGAATACCTGTTTGGCATATTTTCGTAAGGAAGCTACCCGACTGCTAGTTTTTACAACATTTTTTTTAGAGTTCTTGAATTTTGCCAAATCAGGGAAATGGACCTTTTTCAGTTCTCCAGCGAAACAGAATCAATCGTTGAAAATGTTGTTTCCGTGCTTCTCGGAATTGTGAATGAGGACAACGAATCGGATTTGCGAAAAGAAACACCAAGCGAAGTTGTTTTGCGTCTGCTATTGGAAATTTTCCGAAAACTGATTTGTAAGATTCCAACCTCGACATCAACGCAGCTAGTAACAGGTTCAATCGAGATCCACTAAATATTTTAAAAAATTTGCAATACTCAGGGCCGAATGGAATAGTAGATGCATTTTTGAACAAATACCTTTTCCCTGCTTCAAAGGCGTTTCGTGACAGTAAAAACAACTTAGACATCATGGTGAGATTGAGAATAGTGAACTATTTTATTTGTTTTTATCCAAATTTAGGACAAACTGTCGGCTTCTGGGAGCACACAGTTGCAGCGATCATCGACTACTTCTGGGATCGCATTCAGCCAACAGCAAAGTTCAGAGGACTCACTGAGAGTTGCATCCATTCCGAAGTAATTTAAAAAAATGTTCTCGTTTTGACTTTTTTTTTAGATCGGCAACTATGAATGATCTACCATTGCGTCAGAGGGAGATTACATTCACCCATGATATTCTCATGCTGATCGTTTCTTCAATTATTGACTTGTCGTGGTCGTCGCTGTTCATATTCAAGTACATTGCTGCTAGAGTGCAGGACCTATTTTCAAGCGGAGGTGCGAATGACTTGTTTCTATTCAACAATCTCGTATTTTAGGATCTCTCCCAACTGACATTGAGTGGGATTTTGAACCACGACATATTGTGTATAGAACCACTTCTTTTGTTGGTTTAAAGAATGCCGGTACAACCTGTTATATGAACGCCATATTCCAACAGATGTTTTGGATGTTACCTATGCGTCGTGCTATCCTTGACTTGGATTTATCTAAAGCTCCCGATCAAGACAACGAGGAAGATCTGATTGATTTGGGCAACGCAAGACAACTTTCATATAGCTGTCAAATTATTCAACAGTTGAAACATATGTTCATCAGTTTACAAGACCCACAGCTTCCATTTTACAACACTAGACCGTTTTTGGATATATTCAGGTATGACATGAGATGCAAATCAATTAAAATGATTAAATACGGTTTAGAACGGTAAACGGTACACTTGTAAATACTCGGGTTCAAGAGGATGCTAATGAGTTTTGGATAAGGCTCGCTACAACCATCGACGCTGCTTTTACGGAGTGTGGCGAACCGAAGATTGTTAATGAAGTTCTTGGCGGTATAACAGTCTCTCAAATGATCGGAAAAGAATGTGGTCATCTGTTCGAGAAAGAAGATGAATTCGAGCAAGTAACAATTGAGATTTTGTCTCATCAGACTCTTGCCGATTGTCTCGAGCAGTTCGTTGATGGAGAACGATTAGAAAACGACAACGCATATTTCTGTGCAACGTGCAATAAGAAAATTGCTGCTGTGAAGCGAGAATATTTCAAGAAACTTCCGCATATTCTTGTTTTCCAGTTGAAGCGATTCGGTTTTGACTGGGAACGAATGGCAGGTGTGAAATCAAACGAGTACTTTGAATTTCCAATGGAAATTGACATGTATCCGTACACCGCGGATGGTATTAAGGAAAGAGAACTTCAGCAGGAAAGTATGACGCCAAGAGGTAAAATTCGGTTAAACGAGGACAACTAACTATAAGACTTACTTTGCAGCAGCTCCTTTACGCTCGACGAACAGAAGTTCTACTATGTATCGCTTGAAGGGCGTAGTAGTGCACACCGGTGACACCGAAGGGGGGCATTACTACTCTTTTATCCGCTTAAATGACGACAAGGGAATTGAACGCTGGTATAAATTTGACGACATTGATATCTGTGAGCATGCGATAGGCGCTGAAGTAAGTTTATTTCTCTTTTTATTATAACATCATGATATTTTAGCAATGGTTTGGTGGTGAGGAGGATGTTTCAAATGAGATGTTTCGATCGAGCTCGAAGAAAATAAAACGAAAATTCAATGCCTATCTTCTGTTATACGAGCGTGTTGGTGACGAATTACTTGTTGCCAGCGAAAAGGGTTTGGTGAAAGCTGAAGACCCGTTGTCTTCATCCAATGAAGAGCAGAGAGAAAAACTAGAAATGAAAGTCAAAGAATTGCACAATTTGCACTTGCAGGCACAGTTAGTTTTGCGTTGTTCTCTTAAATTACCTTATCTCCGCTTTGTTTAGATACTCGGATATTTATTTCTACTTCATGACACTTTGGTCAGAAAGCCTAACTGAACGAGTACATCATCACTACAGTTCGACAGACAGAGAGATGACTCCAACTATGGCTGAGTATCTCATCACTGCTGTTGATGTTTTTTCCAACTTTTTGTTTTCAAGTGGTCTTCACTCTCATCGAGCATTTGCATGGTTTGAATTCGTTTGCGTTTTGGTTACTAATTCTAGCGTTTTAAAGCCGACATCTTATGGAGGGTTCTTTCTTGAAACGTTGGAAACATACCATGCTTATATTCATGGATATTGATGCGTCTAGGTACTGGTTCACTGCGAACGTTCTGCTGCATCGCAAAATTATTCAACTTTATCTTCTCGAATCTCCAGTTTACGATGTAATTTTTTAAACTTTATGGACTATACTGTAAGGGTTTAGGTTCGCGTTTTAATGATGGAACTGATTAATGCGGTTCTCCTTGAATTTGAGGATGT
Organism: Steinernema feltiae; assembly: GCA_007213375.1. NCBI lineage: Eukaryota > Metazoa > Nematoda > Chromadorea > Rhabditida > Steinernematidae > Steinernema > Steinernema feltiae. The sequence continues at coordinate 51,718 of MQUG01000070.1, forward strand.
TTCCTTTGAACAATTGCTAAGAATTGGTTTGTGCAGCTTTCTTTTTTCTTTATGAACTGCTTACGTTTAGGCCAGCCACGGCATGAAATTATCCATGCTGACTTTTTCCAGCCAGGCGAGACTGTGTCTGAAGTTTTTGTTCGGATTCTGATGACGTTCCCACACAATGCCGGAGAATTGCTGCTGAAGAATCCTGCCGAATTTTTCCTGACGCTTTTCCGGTACTGCTCTTCTCCTTACCGGCGAGAGCTGTTAATCCGTAATGATGTTCTCCTCAAATTTCTAATTATGTGCTTGGATGATGTACACACCCCAGAGTTGTTAAAAGCTCAGCGTCATCTTTTGAACGTCGTCGGCTATCTTTTGCGTTCACTTATGGTTTTCAATTCTTTGCGCACTTCCGTTTCAGTAAGTTCATTAATTTCGGTTTACGATGTTTAATTTGCGATTTACTGTTTACAGTATACTGACAATCCATACCGCATGAAAGATCAGATTGAAGGAATTCAGATGCCTAAAAAGGTTGCGAATCTTTTCGCCACTGTAGATCAAATGAAGAAAGTTATCTCTTTAATGATAGAAGAATGCGTGCGTAACAATTCTGAGATGACCATGGCATATGAAACGATGGCTTTCTTAAGCTACGAGAACATGCTTATTTGCAAACGTCTTATGCAAGTTTTTGATTTTGAAGTAAGGTTTGGTTTATTTATCAAATGTTTATTCCTTATTTCAGCGAATGGTCAGCAGAGACTTGTTAGAAAATTATATGCGTTGTTTCTTTTCTTTCATTCTGATCAATGATTCATTCTCTAATGACAGAGTTCGGATCGGCCTAATTGGAGAACCCGCAGGGTTCAAGGGATTCATTCCAATTCTGTATGACATAGTTGAAAATCACTATGGGCGTTCGTACATCATGTTGAAGAGGCTGATATCATTTCTAGGGGCAAACGCTGCGCTGATGCAGGTAGGGCGTGCATGTGAAAGTTCTTGAGGTATAGAAATTTCAATTTAGATTGTTGAAGAAGATCCAATTACCTACGCATTCCTCGAAGATATTATACTTTGGTTCGATTCTAAGATCTCTAAAATCCCTTGGACGTATGAAGCAACTTCAAATGACCTTACTCCAAGTTCTCGAGGACGGATAGCACGCACTTCAAGTGCTGTATCGTTATTGATCGAGAGCGAAATTATTAAAGAAGTGTTGGATAAGAATAGAACTTCCAAGGATTCCCGTACACTTACTGAGGATGAACTTTACAGTCGAACGGGAGGTGGTCAAGATGACGATCCTATGTTACCAGAAAGTTCGAAATACACTACATTGACCGTAATTAAAATGTGAAAAGCATGTGATAACAATAATTTTTTTTAGGACGAACGTAAATGGGACACATGTTCACTGTTAGAGGAAGAGCAGATGCGGCAAATAGGAACGTTTGCAGGTGGTGTCGACGATCGTCGACGGTTTACTTCTCCAGAGCCTGACGGGATGGTTATGCGAGAAATACATAACCCGATCGGTCGGCCGTCTTCACCAGTTTTATTGCGCCGATGTGTCGGACAAGAAAATGTATGGAGGAGCATGGTCATGTAGTTGAAAACACAACATTTTAGGTTAGTCTGTCGCCTATCTACGACGACAATCTGGATCAAAATTTGGATTTATATAGCGATCTTAACATGGACGAAGGCGACTCATTGCCTCGACCTGATCGTATTGATTCGGATGATAATTTGATTCAACCGTTTTCGGATGATGAAGACCTTGAGGAACCCCTAGAGCCCGAGATGAACGATCCTTCTGACGACGAAGACAAATGTTACCTTGAGAATAGCGACTTTCGATAATCACATTATATAATTTAATCCAAACGCCCAGTGAAGTTTTATATTTCCGTATTTATCTGTACATGTGGCTGATGACATTTGAGATCTGTGCGGGTGTGACCTGTTCTATAACTTCTATGTGAATTTGAGACTTTCGATAAAGTGACACTTAATTATGTAGAGAAAATGTACATGTGGAACAATGAGGTCGACTGAAGAGGTTGCGCATATGAGGGCGTGATGAAGATGTTGTGTCTCCGGTCAATCAGGACAACTCAGAAAAGTTCCAACTATTCGTTTATGATTTAAAGAAAGTCGGTTGCTATAATGCACGGTAGTGGTAATGTAAGTGGCGGTGATCAGAAGCCGTTTTTCGTTATAAATGATTGTGGAGAGGGTGAAACCGTGATGAAACATTGATGAAACCGGCGCCTCCCGTCTCTGGTCGTCTGCACTCTCTTGCACCGGTGCGACGAAGTAATTGCGCGGCGATGGGATTGCCGACCGTCGACCGACTGGACAAGCGAATGACGAGCATTTTCTCTCGAGAGATCCAAACTCCCCATGTGAGATATAGCTTTTTAACTCTGACGCTTCAGTTAATTTACATTTATATTTGGTGCAAAAATTGCATTCACGATTGAACTTTGTGTTCAACACTGGGTGAATAACGAACCACAAAACGGGATGTTGTCAGGATTGAACGCTGTTTACAGCGCGCATCCGCGTTGAATTTTCGGTGGTGGTAAAGGGTGCGACGAAAGTCGTGGTTACTTTCGGCGAGAAGAAGATGAGATTTTTCCTCACGAGAGTGCTAAACAGCGGAAGCAAAATTGACGGAATCATCGTCGCGAAGAGACCGAAGAACGCACGGATAAGCGCCACAATGCCGTCGGACAGCTGGTAGGGTTTGTAGGTAAGGAAAAAAACGTGGACCGCAGATGGAAGGAGATTGAAGACACAGATTATCCAGAGCCGCTGGTGCAATCGCCACTTGAAGGCGCCGGCTCTCTGCGTGTTGCTGTTCGTCCCATGCGAGAACAGAGTGACCCGATCTGCTAGAAATTGCGGTTATTGGCTGTCGCGAGAATTGAGGCAGTCGCCCACCTGTCTTACCGAAGTGTTGTTTGCAGGTGAGTTGGATACTGTAGACAAAAGAGAAACCGTAGGCGACAAGCGAAGGGACGAGGGTGGCGGCGTTAATTGAGAGTTCCACAATCAGCAGCAGCTTCTCCTCGAACGATTCGTTTTGTTTATTTGAGAAATTTACAGGAACGTAGATGTAGTAGGAGGATTGCGCTTCAATTGGGAGCGCGTAGCTGAAGATGATGGCGATGACAACGCCGAGAATCCATGAGATGAGGGCGAAGGTGATCGTCACTCTGTAATCGTGACCGAAGATCAGCGGAAAGTTAGCGACAGGTGCGTCGACTCTCGAAATGCGGCCAGCGCGGCGCAGATGAGAATTCACCGATGTTTGATTGCACCCAATGGACTCAAATCAACCTGCCGTGCTTTCCACGAAGGGCAAACTTCACTTTGTTTACGTGCAAAACAGATGATCTACCGTGCCGCGTACCTCTGAGTCCAGAACTTGTCGTGTTTCACCGGGTCGAGAACGATGTGCGCGCGATTGAAGGCGACAACCATGAAGTGAAAGAGTCCGGGGTACCAGCCGAAGTTGTAGAACATCGTGGCGACGGGGTACGAAAGCGCGAGTTTGTTTTGGAGGATGATGTCGAGCGAGAGCCACACATATTGGATCATTGTCCACAGGTCGGCGATTGCCTGGATACGGTAGCTGATATTGCCAGGAGGAGAGACTCACATGACTTCCGATGAGAATGAAGGATGGATAATAGAACATGAGGCGACAGACGGCGATGACGACGTACGAATACCAGAGAAACGTCAAAATACTGACAGCGAAGAGAAGAGCGCCAATGAGAGTGAGCTGATCTAAAGCAACCGCAGGCATTCACAGGCGAAATTGATGCTGAAGCGTACCAGTGGAGAACAGACCCACTTCGTGCATCATTGCCCGGGACTTGGCAGTCCACTCACCGTCTTTGTGCTCCCATAATAACGCAATCGCACTCTAAAACGCTGTTAGGCGGTCAGAAAACGATGTGCCAGGTGAATTCGAAAGCATTTGCTTTATGAGGTCGTGCAACACATAATAGTCGCGCGGAACCGCGATTAATTTTTCTTTTTTCACGCTCTGCAACAGAAAAACGGTTTCTGAGAATTCAACTGCACCTGATCGGGGTGCTTGGGGCAACTAAGAGCTCCGATGCAGGGTGAAATCAAAGATCGACCTCGCAGGTGGCACCGGCCAGAGAGAGCACCGCGTGAAAGTCCTCCCAGACTGAGTTAATTTGCATGAAACACTGAAATTCGATTGAATTTGAACTGAATTGATTAAGAGGTTTGGAGTTGTGGTCGACAGCTGAAACGATTCTCGAAATGGGCGCAGGCGGAAGCGATTTAGACAAATAGTGCACGATACACACATTGAATACCGAGCGATGAAAACGCGCTTTCTATCGGAGAATTAATGAAATTGAGGGGAGCAAAGAACCGTAGCACTGATTTTAGGCGATGAACATGACGCGTAGAGACCAGCAACCCTGAGAGTTGCCCATAATCAAATAACATTCGACATTTCCAAATTTTGGGGAATCAGAATCCGATTGCAACACAAAATTCGTTTATTCTCGACAAAAACACAATCAACTCGCAATGGTCGTCGTTCTCCGCGGACATGGACAGTACTGCGCATCGCTGCCGTGGAATCCCGCATTTCCAGTTGGTCCAACGGGGCCTCGACCGCCCTGTTCGCCGTCTTTTCCTCGCCATCCGACGTCTCCTTTCAGCCCAGGCGCTCCGTTCTTGCCGGGGATTCCCGTTTTCCCCGGCTCTCCTTTCACTCCTACCTCTCCCGGGTGTCCGGGGAGTCCCGTTGACCCCTTCGTTCCATGGATTCCGTGGACTCCGGGCAGACCATGGGGTCCCACCTGGCCCAAAGCGCCATCGAGTCCTCGAGCGCCTTTAGGTCCGCCCTGCCCACGCACTCCTTTCTTCCCTTCTCTTCCTTGAACTCCCGGGAACCCGATTCGACCCTAAATCCATTTCACTAGAGAGCATGTACCACAGGCAGATTACTTACAGGCTCGCCTCTCCTCCCCGGCGCACCGATCGCGCCTTTCGGTCCCATCGGACACACGCGGCAACCGTTGATCCGAAGCGTGTACTCTTCTGGCACAACGCCGTATCTCCCGGGCTCGCCACGCCTTCCGGGTTTCCCGGGGAGTCCGTCCATCCCAGGAGCGCCTCTTCGTCCCTGTGGTCCCGGCGGACATTGGTTGGGGCCGTTGCAATGACAGCGAAGATATTGCACTTGGCGTTTGCTGTAGAAGAACGTGGAATTGCGCGCTTCTCGCAGTGCATCCCACGCATCAGATTCTACAGCGTCAAACTGCTCGAGGTGAACATCAAGTAAGGCGCGAATCAGGGAAGCTCGCTTCGTGATGTGCGGAATGAATCTGAAAGTGAGGAGATGAGAAATTCGAGGAGAAACTGCACTTACAGAGCGAGGAGCGCGATGACTCCGACGGAGAGGACAATCGACGACTTCACAATCACTCCGTGCATTCTGAAATCCTCAAATCGACTTTCCACTCGTCCGTTGCCCTCGTCTATCCTTAAGGCGTTCCACGCGCGAGTCGCGTAATCCTCAAATTGTCTCTGGTGGTCTTCTCTCGTCACGGAACGAGCCAATGATCTATTTCTCTGCGGCGCCTGGGAGGACAAATGAGGGACCGGACACCAAGAGACCCTAAATACCTTCATGACGTTATATTTAACACGAATGGACAAATTCGTCAGCTGTCAACTCAAAATCTTGCACACTTGCACAATCATCAAATGGAGCTGGATGTATGGGCGCCGCAGAAATGGTTCCAACAGTGCACATGGAAACGTCGAATCCCAAAAGCACCCGACATGATCTACACGGCTGACAATGAGCGCGATTCGCTGCTTCCAGCCGGCAATTTCCAACATTTGAAAACTGCTCTTATGACCCTCCTTTCCTCGAAATCTCGACTGTGACTAGTGATTGGCCACAAAGAGAATGAACACCAAATGGTTCTTCTGTTAGGAAATCGTCGAAAATAAACGGAGCGACTATAAACAAAAACAGTAAACATCGGTTTCTGAGAGTTTGCCACCTGTTGATTTGTTAGAACAGCGCGTATACGCCGCTTCCTGATCTGCGTCTGCAACGCCAACAGCTTTCATGAATCACTAAAAGCGTTTCCTTTTGTTCGACGCGCGCGCATTTCTGATTCATTTCTCTGCTTCGTCCCTGTAGCGCCACCTTTTAGGAGAATCACAGTCTACAGCAGTCTGCAAATAGCGGGATAGTTCAATTAGTGCGTCACAGCGCTTCGACAAGAACAATAACTTCTTCCCTGTCAGCCAATTTTGATATTTTTGATGTTTGCAAAGCAGCTACCGTAGCCTGGACACCCACACGTGAGCACTTCTTCGACTTGAATTGCTGACCTTTGAGTTTCGCAGAACGCACATCCGTGGGGCACAATATGAACAAAGTGTTTGGCAGGTGGTGAAAATCAGGCGTGTCAGTTGCTAAGTAACGCGCTTTGTGAGTTGTTCTCATTCCGGCATTAATTTCCCATCGAACTCTCCGCTTCCGTCCAAATAATTGCGTCACACGCGTTTCCCTCGCGCTTGTGGCGCTCTTCCTCTCCGCTGCGACAGTCTTCCCACAGGAGATCCGCCTGATCCGATCGACTCCGATTCCCAATGCTCATATCTGCAAATGAGATGCCAACGCGAGTCCGAGGATCCGCGAGACGACCGAACGCGCTGATATTCTCCGCACTCTGCGCGCTCACCGTAGTCGTCCTCCTCCTCGTTCTGCTTTTGACGCATTCGGATCACTTCACAGTCGCCGATGAAGAGGTTAGGAGCCGCCAGCTGCCCTTTGAGTCAATTTAATTTCAGTCTATAGCCTACAATCAGAAATTGCCGCTCGTTCTCACGTGGACGAAGTTCTTCAGTGACGACTTGGCGCAAATTCTGTGAAAAAGCGCAGAGAAATGTCCTTTCCAATGCACTTTCACCAGCGACAAACGGTACGCGAAGTTGTCTTCCGTTCTTCTTCATCAAATCATTCAGATTCCTCCGCGAAGCTTCGGTGATCGTCTTTCACTCGCGGAATCTCTACGAAGACGATCTGCCACTCGCTGCCGCGCATCAAGTGAAGGTGTTCTACTCCCTGGAGTCTCCAGCGAACACGCGACGTTCCATTCTACGTGGCGTTCCCCCCGATTACTTCAATCTGACGGCGACCTATCGAGCGGACAGCGATTTCCTGATTCCCTACGGCGGTTTCCGCAGAAAGGAAGCGCAGAAGGAGGGCGTGGCCAAGGAGGTGCGGAGGAAGCCTCCATTTATGGCGAATTAATCAAAAACATTGCAGATAGAAGCGATTGTGGGGAAAAAGAAGAAAATCGCCTTCCAACTGACGTCAAACTGCCACACGCACTCGAATCGCGAAGCCTTCACGAAGGAGATCGAAAAGCACCTCAATCTCAGCAATTACGGTACATGCTTTGGCGGCTTCTGTGACGACAACTGTGAGCGGGATGCGCTGGAATCGCATTATTTCATCTTCGCCTTTGAAAACAGCGTTTGTCTCGATTACGTCACCGAGAAATTCTTTCGACTTCGCTACGGCGTCGTCCCAGTGGTCCTGGCGCGAAAAGTGGTTGATCACATAATTCCTGCCAGTTCATTTATCGCAGCCGACGACTTTCCTTCGCCCCGCGACCTCGCCGAATATCTCATCTTCGTCGCGAATAACCGAGACGAATACGAGTCGTAAGGATACGCTACAGTACTCCCCCACAGGCGCCAATTTCAGGTTTTTCAACTGGATGTACGAGTTCGAAGTCACAGACGCCGATCAAGGCGGCTGTCAACTGTGCGAAGCGGCCTACGGTAACAGAACGGGTACTACTGTAGAGAATGTATTCGAGTGGTGGTTCAACGAAAAGTGCTTCGAGAACTACGCGGCGATGACGATCAACTCGGATTCGAAGCTTTCGACGATCGCGGGCGTTTTCGTCCTGTTGTTGTTGTTGTTCGTCATCGTTGCGTGCAAAACGCGCTGTGATCACAAGTAAATGCCGCTCTCCTCGGATCTTTTCGTGAATCATTCCATTGTTTGCTATGAGCCAAACCGAGTGAAGGACACTCACCCTCCAATGAGACATCAATGAAAGTGGACGCCAACTTTGTCTGCACGATTTTTGCGTTGGAATGCGTTGGAATGCGTGTCGTGTGGCTGCTTCCCAAATTCACTTTTGGATCGAAAATATCGCCAGATTCTGAAGATACTGAGCTGTTTTTGTGCCCTGCACGCATTAATCTGGATTACTGAGTTCTGGGGAGTTTTTCGATTGACACTCCACGCGCTCATCATCGGTGACAACTCGTCACTCACTCGCTTTTCTACGTGGACCGGAATTCGCGCGGGGATTTGCTGATTGCCAAATCAATACGAATTGCCGTTACTCGAAGTGATGAACGTTATAGACTGTTTTTTCACATCCTTGAAATCTACGAGCGCACAGCGCACCCCGTCCCCAAATAAATCACAATTCTCATATTCGATCCTCCAGTTCGCCCATTTGCCATGGTAACAAGTGCGTTTGGAGCGAAAAGCGGCTTCGTGTCGCAGAGTATGTTGCATCACAACTCACTGAGAATCTATTTTCAGTTTTTCAATTGCGCATTCATATTCTAAGATCAAAGTCATTTTGTGGGTGTCCGTTGTAATGACTTTGCCATACAAAAGCACTTGCACTTTGTAAAATTCGCACCGCTGCCCGATAGTTCAGTCAACGCGTGGAATTTTCAAACAAGTGCACTTTTGAAGCAGAACATCGCGTTGTGTGTAGCAACAAGTCAGTATTTGCCTTACACGTATTCGCGCAACGCACTCGCAGTGCAACGATTGCACAGCTGAGGATTTCCTGCACTAATTTCTGATGTTTAGATCGACGCAATCTGATGTGATCATGCGAAAAAATCTTCTGTTTTGCTTCGTTCTCTCCGCTGCGCTGGTGGTGATTCTCTGGCATCTGTATTTCTTCCAACACGTACGCACGTTTTCCTACTTTCAATGGCGAGAATCGTCTCCGCCTGTAAGTGATTTTAGTCGCGTATATTCCTATAGGCAGACGTTCAGAAGATCATCGTTGGTTACACACCATTCTTTAGTAAAAACATGTCCTATTTCGTACAAACTTGGTCAGAGCCGTATTGTGATTTTGACTGCATTTTCAGCGATGACAAACTGTAGGTATTCAGTCATATTTTACCCAACTCATCTTGTCTTCAGGCTCGTGGAGAACGCCTCCATGGTGCTTTTCCATGGCAGGGATGTCGACCCCGAACATCTTCCGCTCGATCTCACCGACGACCAAATCAAAACCTTCATAATACTGGAGTCGCCCTCCAACACTCGTCTCAGGAAGGAAACCCCGTCGGACTTCTTTGATTTGTTCGTTTCGTACCGACGTGATAGTGATGTGCAAACGTTCTACGATGCGTTCCTGGAACGAGTTGAAGACGATGCCACGAACTACATGAACTACACAGTTTGGGATCAACGCGAGGTGAGTGAGTTAGAATAAGTCATCTTCGAATTGTGACGAACAGGTCCATGAAATCGTAGCGAACAAGTCGGAACTGATTCTTCAATTCGTTTCCAATTGCAAAACGCATTCGAAGAGAGAAGTTTACCTCGCTGAGATGGAGAAGCACATAAACGTTACGGTAGTTGGGCGGTGCGGAAATAAGACCAGATGCGATCGAAATGTTGATTGCGAGCGGGAGCTGATAAGTAAGGGACTGTGTTGCTGATGCACTTGCAGCTTGTAAATCGTTTAGAATCGCACTTCTTCTACTTGGCATTCGAAAACAGCATTTGTGAGGAGTACGTAACTGAGAAATTCTTTCGGATGAAGGAGCTAATTGTCCCAGTTGTGTTAAAGCGAAGCGTTGTAGAAGGAATCGCTCCCGCGGGGTCGTTCATCGCCGCGGACGACTTCAAGTCCCCACAAGAGTTGGTGGATTTCTTGGAGCAGACGGCGGGTAACCCCGAGAAATACTTGCAGTGAGTTGTCGTGTGATCACTGAGGCGATTGATAAATACGTTCAGGTACTTTGATTGGACGAAGAAGTACTACAAAAGCGAGATTCGTTCGAAGATGTCCTGTCAGTTGTGCGAAATCGCATGGAAGGGGATACACAAGCCGTCAAAGAAGAGGGATATTCTCAGATTGTGGAGTACGGATCAGTGCCAGAGTCGGTTTGCTCAAAGGTTGTTAGGATAAATCATTGTTCAAAAGTTCCAAACGCGCGATTCCACGGCGCGAATGTGCAAAGTTATAATAGAGCAGTTGTGTTTCTCGTCATCCTCTGTGACAGCACATGAAATGCAAATGTTGTTTTCCGCAATCGGCCGATCAATCGCGAAATCAGTCGCATCGAGCGATGAGATACCGAACGTGGAATAGAATTCGTCGTTTGGGGGGATTCGGATGCTCCTTCTTCTGCCTCTCTCTCGTTCTATTCTACTGGAGCGTTCAGAGATACAACGCCTACTGGGAAGAGGTACAGTTCGATTTCCCGACTTTCCCTGAATTTATGGAATTTAGCGGGAAATCGCCGATTTCTACGAGAAGAATCCCGTGATTCTTTCTTGGACGAAATATTTCGACGGATCGTTATCGAAAGAATTGACGAAATTCGACGGATTGTATCACTGCGAATACGAGTGCATCTTTACGGATGACAGATCGTGAGTTTTAGATTCTGCTCAAGTCTACAAAGCTGAGTCTAGACTTTACAAATACGCGAAGGCTCTTGTGTTTCACGATAAGGACATCGACGTTTTGGATCTTCCACCTGTCGAACAATCAAAGTTTCACATCTACTACAACTTGGACTCCCCGGACAACACGAAACGCGCGTTTTTCGAGCTCCCAATGGACTTTTTTGACTGGACGATGACCTACCGACAAGACAGTACCTTCTGGAGGCCGTACGACCAGATGGAGCATATTGAGAAGATGACTGGGAAGGACGAGAGGTGGAGTGACTGGGAGGTAGGTGCTGTTAGGCAGTAATCATAAAGTCATCGAATCGTTTAGATTGAGGAGAAGATGAAGCTGAAGAAGAAACAAGTGCTTCAGATTGTGTCGACTTGTGTGACGAGATCGCAGAGAGAAGACTACACGACGCATCTGAGGAAAGTGATCAACGTGACGGAGATAGGAAAGTGCGCCGAAGAAGGTGGCGCGTGCGAGCAGGATTCTGAATGCGAACGGGAGAACATAGGTGGGTGCTAGGGCAAACATCAGTGCAACGGTGCACTTTTCAGAATCGCACTACTTCTACTTGGCTTTCGAAAACAGCGTTTGCTTGGATTTCGTGACTGAGAAAGCGTTTCGCCTCAAGCAGCTGATTGTTCCGATCGTCCTCTCGCAACACGTAATCAACAATCAGCTCCCCGAAGGCTCCTACATTCCCGCCGACGACTATCTCGGGCCTGATGATCTCGCAAAATACCTGAAGCAACTGATAGCCAACAGAGAAGAATATCTACGGTAGGGAAGCACTCCACAGCCCCTTTGCATCTCAGTTTCAGCTACTTTGAATGGACAAAGTTCTACAAAAAGTCAGAATCAATTCTAAAGCACACGTGCGACATTTGCAAGACGATCGTGAGGAAGAATTCCCCCATAACTCACAGAGACGTCCACGGTTGGTGGTCGCGGGACGCCCACTGCGCCGAGCAGAACTTCGCAGTTCGCGTAGGCGTCCCTCAACCTCCGCCGCCGATTGTGAAACCTCTGCGCCCCTTCTACGGAGAAGACGACTACCGATGAAGCGAACTTTCTGTGATTTTGTCAGATTTCAAATTAAGCTTTTTCACGAAATGAGTTTTGTCCTGAAAACTCGCGCTATTCTCCACGTGTCGTCGCGTCATCGAGCGTTTTGTTGCTAAGAAGCCGCGATTTGAAAGGATCGCGAATGTCTGAGAGGTTGTTAGCTATGTGAATGGATAGTAAATGTGGGTTTAGCTCTGCGATTGTGATCAAGTGATTGTCAGGCAAAGTGCTTTTGTTGTTTCTTCAGAATCTGCGTCTATTGTGGTCGGTTGTGCTCCCTCCCTCCTGGCGTAACTCCGAGTCACGGTGCCTAAGCGTCCGTTGGTTGACTTACAAATTCGCCCATAATATAGCAAACGAACCGCCATTCACTCGCTTGTTTTCTGCTTATCGCATTCCAAGAAACCGCGTTCCACTAACCCTCACAAATTCCCCAAACGCGTCTTCATGCAAGCCTGAGGAGAATCACCTCGTCCGCCAATGTTTTTTTGCCGCACAGCGCACGCAGAACTATCCGTCAAATCACCCTTTTTGTTTGTTTACGACCTTTGCAGAGGCGACGAGAACGTTTCATCAAATTTTTTGCTTCTCATCCCCGGAAATCAATTATTTTCCTCGCTTTTCAGATCCTCCGCCTGCTTCTCGAGTCACTTAGTTCCCATGACGAGCAACGTTTCGATGAGACGAGATTTGCAATGTTTCATGATGCTTTGCGCTTGGCTCGAGGATACGGTAGTCTTCCAGACACGATCTGGAGACCCCGCTTACAATTCGAGGTTCGTAAATGCGTCTCTCCTCTCCTCAAATAAATTAGCGCGCGCTTCTCTGCTAGAATTAAACGACATAATGGCCGAAAATCGAAATTGTGATCAGCGATGCACACGAAGATATTTTCCAAGAACTCCTTCGCATCGCTTTTCGCTCGTTTGAATTCGATTCGCGGCCTCTCGAGGACACATTGTTCCGCATGTGTCCTGATCTTCCGCTGCTTCCGCCGACTGCAAATGCGTTTACGCGCGCCGCTTTCTCGCACGCGACTCGCTGATTTCACTTTCGTTCTATGAATCTCTCTTTGGGGAATTCCACGCCGCGCTGCTTGTTGCGGTCGATTGTACCGTGATCTGGCGCTTGTTCTTCGCGTTTTCATTCTGTTGCGAAGCCACGTGGGCATTCGCCCCTCGGGTGCTAAATACAATCTTCGCTGCAGCCCTTGGCGATCGTTCTTCGATCGAAAGCACTCTGTGAATAGGCCTTAATAAGTTATTTATGCGCAGCGCTCAAACTGCAGAGGAAAACAAGTTTTCTCGCGTTGTTTTCTGTGCTTCTGCAGTCGGCTGTAGTAAATGTGTTAAGCGTTGGAGTGCGCAAAGTCCCTGCAGGGTTTGTTCCTCGATCGCACGGAAATTCGATTTTCGGATATGTGATGTCGCTACTATAGTTTAGCGTCTGCTTTGAGGGAGGCGGATGAGGGAGTACTTCTTAGATCTCTACTGAGGATGACACTGGCGACGCGTAGGAACGACCCAGCAACTGGTTTCGCGTCTAGAGTGTACCTGCTGCCCCTACGAAGTGTGCTAATCCCTCAACCAAGCAACGCAGCAAAACGTTATCCCTACGCGAAAGGAAGCGTCGTGTCCTTTCAAAATTCTATTTTTGGTTCTCTGCGAAGTGTTCCTCATCGCGAACTTGAATCCTCCGCTGACAACAAACAGAATTAATTTTGTTTTCGGGGATCCCAAAACGTCATCTCCTCTTACTTTCATTCTCCCCGTGTTTCCCGAATTACCGTAATCACTCATCAGCTTTTCATTTTGCAACCTCGCCTGCAGGCCTATCGCTTCTCCGGGCTAATCGCTTCTCACTTATCTGGAATCGTCGTTCCGCACGTCGTCGCTGATGTCATCAAATGAGATCCGCGCGCGATTACTCGGGCGAGTCGACTCGCGCGACAACCTCAGGGAATCTTGGTGCGGAGATCGCGCAATTCGCCACATTTCGCGCATATTGCAAAGCTCAAGGTTCAGAGCGACGGTCGCGGAGGTGAACTTTGTGTCCAGGACGCGAAACCTCTTGCCAGGCATGCGAAACTACGATTTAAGCCCCGAGGAACGATGTTTTGAGGGTGAAAGTGCGCGTTTATAGTTTACAATTCTGTCTGCGAGTGTCCTAAACAGAGCCAACGGATGGAAAGGACGCTCGGCAGGAGGACGCCGTTCCGTTTTGTTTGTTTCTGCAGTTTGAACTTCAGATCCACGAGCGACGCGCTCGCAGTCCCTGGATTCGTCGATTGGTTCAGAAACGCCGTATTTGTTTCTCGATCGCGCGTTTATGAATTATGAAAGAGTTCCGAGAATGCCGAAATCTCAGTATCGCGCCACTCCCGGCACGATTCCTCGATTCGCGAAAATAATAAACTTTGACTTATAGCGCTGAATAGCGCCAATCAACCGCGATTCCTTTGTCTCTTTCTCATTTGCACTCGCGTGCACCTCGCCTTTTAAGGACAAATCCGCTCTTCGCACTTAAAACACTCGCACCCAAGCTGTGGCACGTCAGACTCAGCTCCGGGTCCCTCAGAGTTGGCATCAAAATCTGAAACTTACAATGGCCACAAATTCATTCATGTGTAGCGAGCGTCCTTTATGGATGCACTTTTTGTTTCTCACCCGTTTTCTGCGAGGATTCCCGTTTTTCTATTCAAATTGAGGCAATTTTGCGCTCCCGCAGACCAAAGCTCGGAATTCTCAAAGGGTTATAGTAGCGTGGATTGCCTCGAGTCTTCAGAAGTGTCAGGAATCGTGAGTTTCAGTCGGCTCTGTGGGCGGAGACGATCTTCAGTCGCGCTAATCGAATTCGCAATGTTTTTGCGATGTTGTTTCAAGCAAAAACAAATTATGCCGCCGCACACACTCGATCATCTCCCTTCAGTTACCTGTCAATCCACTCCTCCACACAGCTCATCAGCGCGGCCCTCGCCGAAATTCCCCGCTGTTGACGGTGCCGCGTTGCTTCTTGCTGGGTTTCTTTGTTTTTGTGTCGAAACCACAGAACGCTTTCAATTATTTCTGATCGCGTCTTCGTCTTCAACGCTCCCCCAGTGACTCTCGCGGCGCAATACTCCGCAAGGACCAATAAAAGATTCCGCGCATGTTTTCGTCTCTGCGGAATCTTTTGTTTCGCACCCCCATTTTCCACTTATTGTTAGCGCGAGCGGTTTGATTGCCGCAATCGCCGATGTTTTGAGTGAAAACAACGCTCGCTACAGTCCGCTGTCATTTGACTCCGCCGCGATTTGTGGATCGTTTGGTCTAAAAGGTCATCGGGAAGCGTTTGCTCCTCGTTTGAAAGGTCGACGAAGCTCCTGATCTGTAGCTTTGATCGCGGACGTACGGCAGGCGGTGAGCTCGGATTTGACGGTCGAGTTCTGGCACATTCTGGCCCTATTTCTTCGAAAGTGCGTTCGAATGCGAAAAGCACTTGAAAATAGACGGATTTCCATCGATTCGTAGTCTCAAGCATGCACTAACTTGTCAGAAATTCATGCTCCTGTGTCTTCCCCCGAGCTCCGGCCTTGTTTTCGTGATCTTTGATTCCAAATCAGTTCGCTCGACAAACGACGCTCCTTCTGGCCAATAACAAATCGTTATTTCCTTCAAAATTAGGCAAATTTCTCAATCTGCGCCGTTACGTATGCAGATGAATTGCTTCCTCCCCCGTTTTCCGTCTAAACACCGCTTGATTTGTTCTAATCTACCGTAATCCCGCCTCGATAACAGCAGCTTTACGTCATTTCGCTGTTTTTGACACGTTTTCGTCTTTACGAGAATTCGAGATTCTCGTTTCCGCTTGATTTCTAAATTCTCGCACTTTGCTTCCACTGATCTCTCTGGCCATAAGAAGTGCACTAAATCCTTCGCTTCCCTCGCTGTTTCTTGCACGGATCTAAACCCTTTGTCCTTTTCCATGCATCAGACGGCGAGTACAAAGCAAAGAACTTCGAAAGCGCAAATTTCGAAAATTTATTTGGCGCTTCGCGAGGCGGAAGTCTCCGCAAACGACTCCAGAAGGACGAACGTATCCTATTCGAGGAGCTATTCGCTCGATCTTCCTCCGGGGACTCGACAAGGCTTTGTTGCGTGCAGAACGCTCGCAGAAAGGTCCGCGGGGATCTGCGCGACGACTCGAAAGTCATAAAAAGAGGCGCGCTAACTTCATTAGACGCTCGCGTCCTTCGCTTTTGATTGTTTTTGTTATTTTGCGCGTTAATTGCGGAGAGAAACGTGAATTGACTGCAAGAGTAGATGCTGGCTGAGTTTAGTTTGCACCGGGTTACTGTAGACATTGAAATCACTCTCATCGTCATTCGAGAAGTTCGTGTCTTCCCGTTTCCGTATTTATGCCAAAGTGCGCGTTTCCACCACTAACCGCATGTACATATTTACCCGAAGTGCAACTCCAAAAGTGATCTCTGTCGTTCTACGTGAGAGAGAGGGGCAAGTCATCATTTCGTAATTAGCGCTTGTTTGATGGAACGCGCTACCGTAGTCACATTTTGGCTGCAATGCAATGAAAGATGCAAATTCAATTGCGGTGTGTTTGTTTGTTAAACGTGTTTGCACGTCCTTCGAGTTGTTCGCGCGTGTTGAACGGGATAGCAATTGTTGTTTTCGCCCTCAACGACGTGTGCAGCAGCGTTTGCGGGTTTCCCGTGTCCTTCTGACTCCTTCTCTGCGTCTTCTTGATGGCAATCCTGGAAAGGGGGCATTTCATACAGCCGCGTGATCTCCGTCGCTCTCAGAGTGGGTGCAGACTAGACGAATTCCCACAAATCTCCTTTTTGCAAAGAACGCGACTCTTCTGGCAAACTTGATTGAAACCTCAAGAACGCCGGCCGGCCGGACAAACTCCTCGGCTTCCGCAAGTACGCTAGAGCTGGCGCGGTCTCTCGTTGACGCCTGCGGTTTCTGAACATCTGCTGTTTGTTTTGAAGAGTGGCGAACGCGGTCATTCGTTTTGAAAAATTGATGTTCAAATGTTCATTTCTCTCTATATTTTGTCGTTAGAGCGCCCAGTCATCTGTGACTACAGTAACCGCGGTGCTAAAGATCAAAATCCAAACGATTCGCCCTCCCATTTCCGATGTTGCAAACGCCGTTTATCGCGGTCGAATTCGTCGTCGTGTTTACCCTCTCTCCGGTTACAAATCCGCAGCGCTTCCTCCCAACTTCGCTTTGAACTTCGTCTTTCGCTCTTTCGAATCCAATTAATCCTCCGCAATCGACTGCGATTTGCTTTTTGCAGCGATGCGCTGACCTCTCGTCTCTTTCATTCATCTTTTGACATTTTTCCGATAGTCGACGACGATCTTCGGGATAATTCCACGCGCTTCACGCCTTCAGGCGCGCTCGCCTTGTTTGTTGCTCGGATTGGACGTTATTGGAACCTAATTTCGCGAGTTTCCGCCTCAAGAGCTTCTCTGTTTTTCCTTCTGTGTTGCTTTGCAAATTGCGCGCCTCTTTACGCGTTACCACTTCCGAGAGTCGTCTACACGCGCTGAAGGGCTGCGTTGTCAATGATCTCTCGAACGACGACGTCATTACATCCCTCGAGACGAGTTCACGCATCGCAGCGCGATTCGCGCGCTGTTTGCTACGTGTGCGGCAGACACGAATTCTGAACTCAAATGACCGCGCGGCTCTGTTTTTAAAGATTTCGAAGCGTTCGCTTCTTTTTTAATTAATTTTCGATTTTATTCGTGGCCGCCGAATACAAAGAGGTGCGTTTCGACGAACGCCGAGTCATAATCCGCCTTTATGAGGCACGTTCCAAGTCCAAACCAATTCGTGTCAAACGGCCGGCAACTCAAAAATTCCCATTCCCAAATGCCGTTTCAATTTGTGAGAATTTTAAATCGCGTACTAATCGTGGTAACGGACTCGCGCGTCCGACCTGGGAAGTGGCGAAAGCATAGCAAAACAACCCGCGATTCGTCAGTTCCGGCGCAAACTCTAAGCATCTTGCTCTGCTGATTACAATTCAGACTAAAAACATTCAGAGCATGTCGTCTGCACGTCATTTTCCGCCCCAGATGCTCCTCTTACGCGTTGTCGGTCGTTGCGAGACCGATCGAAAACAGAAAAGAGTACTTCTTGGCACCTTTCCGTGGCAGTTGGAGCAATTGGCGCATGGAACACGCTGTCGTGTGTACAAGGACGGTGCGATCGCATCCTCGAATTGCGCGTTGTTTACTGTGACGTCGGCGCGTTCCCTTAAGCGCGAAGTGATTTCGTGGACGACATTCACCTGCTGCTCCGGAAGCGAGCGCGCATTCGTCATTTGACTCAAATCGGCCGATTGTTCTCTATTTTTAGAAAGCTGAGTGCGCTGCACGCGTGTTCGGGGGGCGCCATCAGGTGAATGTCACGATGCCGTCGTTCAGAATGAACACCGAGTCATCGAGGCGTTAGAAGAGCCTTTGCGGTGCAAAACCATTCAAATCTCTTAAACTTCACGTCTCCGCGCTTCTATTCACCGCCGCGGTTACTCGGAATCTATTACTTTTACTTCGCCTAACGCCTCGATTCTTCTTCGGCGCTCTAGTCGCCTCTACGACATCGCAAAGTCAGAGTCCACGGGCAAACAATCGGCGTCTCCGCTTCTGTCAATCCTATTGACACTTCCGATAGGCGCTTTTTGCGCTGATTTAAGACTTTTCTGCTATAATTTCTCTAATTGCAATTCTTAAAATCCAAATTCGCGGTATTCAGGCGCCGCAATCGTCTCCGGCGCCGTCATCTCTCTCAATCATTCTCCCAATTATCCACCGACCTTTGCACTATATAAGCATTTCTGCCGCCTTCTGCCCCGATTCCGTCACGGATCCCGACAAAAATCGTGTACTTGCATGCCGCGATGCACTTTGCGTCCTTCCGACCGTCTGCAACTCCAATTCTAATTCGAGCTCCAAGTTTCCAAATTCATCTCCGTCAGTTTTCCGCTTCTTCTTCCTCCTCCTCGCATGCAAATCGGCGTCTCGATTCGCGTCTCGACCGCCTCCTCGTTCCGAGTGTTTATGTTTGCTCCGAAATTCAAAGACAAAACGCCGGAACGCGCAATCAACTCGACCTATCCGGTTTCCAACTCAAATCTTCCGTTTTCTTCACCTTCAGGTCGCAACGGAATTCCCCCCGTCTCGTGAATTAATCATCTCGTCCCCACGTGCCCTCAGCGCCTAAATCGCGATAATCGGCTGTGGAGAGCGGGAGGCGAGGGCGCGTCCGAATCCGCCGCTTCTTACCGCCTCTGGCGACGATTCTCTCAATTATTCACCGCGTTCCCCTTTCGCGGAAAGCGAACGAAACTAATAACCGCGCACGCAAACATGTTTATTTACCGTTTTGCAACCGCGCGATTCCCGTTTGCAGCCTCGCTTCGCCTCGGTCTGAAGCCTCCGAGGGCATACTTGTGACTAAAGACTAATTCGGCGCTCTTTTCGTGACATTTTTCGCGCTGCGCAGTCGACAAATAACATTTTCTTGTGTTTTCCAAACCGAAAAACAAAACTTTCGAGTGTTTCGTCATTGCCTTTCAGATGCATTCCGCTCGACGTAGTTGGGCTATTTGCATTCCAAAACGACATTTTGCGACCGAGAATGCGCGAATTAGCGCGATCGTCAATAACTTTTAATTAAAAATTATATTTTATTCGAGAGAGAAGAAAAGAAATTGTATTCGAGGGCGTTCGACTCGAATCCAATTGTCTCCTCAACGCCTTCGACGTCTTTGTTGCGTTTTGTGTTGCAGCGCCAGGCACTCGCAGGGTGCAGATTTCTGTTTTCGGAATTTTGTGTCAATTCATGGCCGCTTTCACAAATCAAGACGTTTCGGTGGAAGAGGGATTAACCGCGCGCGTTTTGTCTGCCTTTCAATCACGAGTCCAAAGTCCTGGAGCATCCATTGTGCGCTATTCTCCGCTCCAGTGACGCCTCTGCGCATGTGTGACGTCTCGGGAAAAGAACAATACCTAAATAGCGTCTCAATTATGTGATTAATTCCCTCCTTCATCCAATTTAGCGCCGTCCCACATCTGCAACTTTTATGCTTCCGATTAATCCGGCGTCTTAGAGCGCGCTCTGAATGGAAAATTCTGTATCGACGCGAATTGACTCAATTAGGAGCATCTCGCGCTCGTGCTTGTCAGCTTCACCGTACAGAACGCGGTTTGAATCACCAAAAATCGGCCCGCCGGCAGGAGCTAAAGACATTAATCATCGTAAGTGTGTTTTTGAGGAAGAATGTTTGTAATCCCTGAGTTTATGAAAAACTCTCTGATCCTCCGAGTTTCCGAGTTAGTCATTGCGCGCGTCCTCGTGTGCTTTGCCCTCAGCAATCTTTTCCTCCTTTCAGAATCCTCTCGCTCGTCAGGCGACGTCGGCTGTGCGCAGCGATGTTGCACCAATGCGCCAACGGCACTTTCTACAACGAAGGACGCAATCCGAGTTCCGACACTCTTCTGCTTCTCAGCGGACCCATCAGCTTCGTGTGTGTGGTCCTCGGCACCTATGGAAACCTCTGTGTACGTCCAACTTTCTCCAAAAACCGCAGAATCTCTGTTTTCAGATGTTCCGGCGTCTCCATCGCGACCAAACCCTCCGACAACTCAACGGTCAATTTATCGCAGCGCTCGGTAGCTTGGCACTCACGGATACAGTACTCTTGCTGAGCAGCGTCATCTGCTACGTCATCCCTTTCTGCTACAGCTTCTTTTCGATACGTTTTGAGACGACACATACCGTACTTTACACCCACATGATCGCCTCCACCTTCAACACGATCTCAGTAAGAGTTATACCAACCGTGCGCTCGTAAAATCCCCGATTTTCAGATTTGGTTAGTGATTCTGATCACCGTGCAGAGGTTCCGCGCGGTCACGCGTCCCTTCAACCTGCTGAACAACTCCGGCTCTGTCTTCAACCGCGCCTACTTCGCCGTGCAGCCGGTGCCGCAGCAGAAGAATACGAAGAAGTTCTCCGTCTTCTCCGTCCTTTCGTGGAAATGCTACAAGAATTGTCTTCTCGTCATCGTGCTCGCCGTCATCTTCAACATTCCGGCATACTTCGAGATCGAAATTATCGTGAGTTCTCTCAATTCCCTACTCTTACCGTAACCCGTGCTCTTCAGGAATGCCTTGACCACTCGCTAATCCTCATGCAGACGTCCCTCCGCTACAACCATCTCTACAAAATCATCTACCGCGCACTCCTGAAGAGCGTTCTCGAGACGATAGGACCCTTCGTCGTCGTTTTCGCGTTGACTCTCGCTACGCAGATTTTCGTGCGGAACAACCAGAAATCGCGCAAATGTCTTCTTCCGTTTATTGGAAGCGTTGACCGCGAAGCGCCGCCATCACCAAAGTTGACGTGAGCATCGCCTCCCCTCGCATCCTTATTACCGTAACTCTTCCAGACTCTCGCTCGTCCGGCAGATGATCCAGATTTGTCATCCCTCCTACCAGGAGCTGGCGGCGCACTACTGTTCCGTGGTGATCGCGGTCAAATTCCTCCTCTTCCATTTTCTTTCGGTGGCCCTCGACGTGTGGGAAGCCGTTGCGACGTCGAGCGGGCCTCTCCCGCTCGACGTCGAGATGTTCAACAATGCGGTCGCGATATCCAACTTCCTCGTCCTTGCCGACGCCTCCACCAACTGCCTCGTCTACATCGGCTGGAAACTGCTCCAGGAGGACAAGACGTCGAGTCGCACGGGAAGCTCCAGCGTTCACAGTCAGCAGAGCCAACCGGGAAACGAGGTGCGTTGCGAGAACTACGCTTCTCTTCTGAAAACGGGTATTTCCGAAGTATGAATTCCTCTCCGCTGGTCGTTATTTCCATTTGGTTCAAATACGTGTATATATATATTTGCGATAAATCTGTTACAAATCAAGGGAAGCGAACCCACGCGTTGCTCATGCGCTTCTCTCCTATTCTGTCCTTTGCAGAATGCTCGAGGAGGGTGACTCCTGGTAGAGTATCCGTGTGAACTAGAAGCGCAAATCCGAGAGTGGAGACTTTAGGAACGACAACTGTGTCGAGGACATGACTGTGAAGCGCTCTATGGATTTTGACCATCTACGCCGATTTGACACGCAGAAATTATGAAAACATGAACAATGTTGAGTCAAGACCGAACTCTTAAGAGTATGACGTTTATTCGAGTCTAATGAGGTGACTCAACTGCGGCAAATGCGTCACCACGGCTGAACTCTGCAGTGATCGCAATTATGGTGCAGTCAATAAGTGATGAATCGTTTCCCCTTCACGCGTTCGTTTCGGTCGATATATAATACCGCAACCTCGGCGCGGTTTTCTCGCATTCCGAATCGATGAAGAAACTTTCCGTCGATCAGGTGGACGTGCGTGGGAAGCGAGTGCTTCTGTGCTCGCATCTGGCCGTTCCTCAGGACGCTGACGGGAACGTTGCAAACGAGCATCGGGTAATTGCTTCGATTCCCACCATCAAGCACCTTCTCGAGAGAGACGCGAGGTCAATTGTGATCGTCAGCCACATCGATCGCCCCCATGGGAAGCGCGTCGATCGTTTGTCTCTGAAGAAGGTCCATCCGATTCTGGAGCAGCATCTGTTGAGGTAAGAACACGCTGAAATCGGTTGTTTAATGCCGAGTTGGCAGGAAAGTCATTTTCGTCGATGACTGCGTTGGCCCGACGTCGAAGCGCTGACTGCGAATCCTGCGGAAGCCTCCGTTTTTCTGCTTGAAAACGTGAGATTCCACCCCGAAGAGGAGCGGATCGGGGTGACGGAAGCGCAGATCAAAGAATTCGAGAGATCGCTTCGCAGCCACGGCGACATCTACGTGAACGACGCGTTTGGCACCTCGCATCGAAAGAACTCGTAAATCCGCTTCATCGTTTACTTGTCTTTCAAAATCTCGTTTAGTTCGATTCTCGGATGTGGAATGGATATTCGTGCTGCCGGATTACTGATGAGGAAGGAGCTCGAATACTTTTCAAGGGCGGTGGAAGCTCCAGAGAGACCGTACGTGGCGATTGTCGGAGGCGCGAAGGCTTCAGAGAAGATTCTACAGATTCCGAATCTACTCTATCAGGTTGACGACCTCGTCGTGGTCGGCGGAATGGCGAACATGTTCCTCAAGGCTCTACACGACATGCCGATTGGAAGTTCGCTATTTGACGCGGAGAAAGCGAAAAAAGTTGCAGGTCTGATGGAAAAGGCGATGGCGAACAAAATCCACGTCCACCTGCCCGTCGACCTCGTTGTCGCTAAGGAAGCAACGGAAGATTCAGAATCCAGAGTGGTAGACGTGGCGGAAGGCGTTCCAGAGGGATGGAAGGCGCTGGATATCGGACCGAAGTCGACAGAGAAATTCGCAGAAATCATAAAAGAGGCGAAAACTGTTGGGTGGAACGGTCCTGCCGGCTGCTTTGAAATCGACCGGTTCGACAAAGGAACCAGGGGACTCGTGGAGGCTGTGGCCACGGCGACCAAGAGCGGCGCCCTTTCAATTGTCGGAGGAGGCGACACGTCGACCGCGTTCAAGAAGTTCGGAATGGAAGCGAGCGTCAGTCACATCAGCACGGGTGGAGGAACGACGCTTTCGCTGCTTGGAGGTGAGATGATGGTAGCTGGACAGTTTCTAACTGAACTCTTTAGGATACGTTCTGCCCGGAGTCGAGGCGCTTTCACCTGCTAGCTTGTTGATTAAATTGATAGGAAATAAACTTTTGCACTTTACGGCGGCTACCGTACTCTGTGACAAGGCGATTACATTGATCCACTTTCTCCACACAAGAGGATCAACCAACAACTAAATCGCCGGCTCGCTTCTTCACATCCGGATGTTCACTTTTTGCGTTCTGACTCTGAACAAAGCGTGCGTCGTGTTCACTGACCGTGACGATGTGTGTGGCCGCGTTGTTCGGAACATTCCGAGGGACGCCCGCGGTGGCGAATTTAGTCCGCGCAAAAGCGCAAATTATACTCTTCGGGTCGACGCCGACTGTTTATTCAAAACTTTTCGCGTTGACTGACCCTCCACGCGTTCTCCCCGCCACAGTCGCCGCGGCGATCCGAACCTGGAGGAGAAGGTTTGAGGGGGAACCGGATATTTTGCCTCGGCGAAATAATGCCGTCTTCTTACGCACAGAAATGACGTTCGCGCGAAAACCTGCCGTCCAACTCTCATTCGCCTCCGATCGCTTCATTAGAATGCTGCGCTCGTGCTGTTTGTTCGACCAGTTTCCCCGTGCTCGCCACTCATAATGGCGATTTATACGTTACCGATCGCCCGAACCGTTACTGTAGCTTGCCACGTATGCTCGATTCAGCTGGCAAGCCGCCGCCTTTGTTGGCTTTCTCCACTGATTACTCACTCCGCTCAAATCTGAGTCACCTTCGTCGTTTCAAAAACGTCAAAAGTTTCTTTTTCGGCCGATTTGTCGTCGCCGACCGCCGGCGTCTCCATAAACCTCTGAATTCACTTAGTTGCTCGACCTTGGCGGTTATGATTACCCGTGCAATCGCTTCAGGTGCGCCACTTGACCGCCTACAGTAATAATTGATTTCTCGCCACCTTAATCGATTCGACTCGAAATCGGCGGCGCCGTTAAACGGTCGTCGCGCATTCTCATGCAAATCGAGGCACTTTTTCTGCTCCTCCAATCGCATAAACTCTTCTTCGAGTTGTCGTTAAACCGTTTCGTCGTCGAAAGCTTTGCGAATCGGATTCCGCCGCGTTCACACGTGTCGCGCGACCGTCGCGGTAATTAGCGAATGTCGCGGCTGTGCGATTAGCGAGTGTTTGCACGGTTTAGGGCGATGTTGCGCGAGCGAAGGAGTGCTTCTGAGGGATCGAGCCGTCAGTCCGCCTACGATCCGATTGACCGCCGATGCTGGGCGTTGGAATTACGCGTTTCGTTGGTTCAAGTGACCGCGGCGACGTTCTCGGTGTGAGGTTCTCGAGCGTCTCGAGTGGAGTTCGAGGGCGATTTCGCGCTTTTTGCTCTCTGTTTATCAGGCGATGATTTGTGACTACAGTACCCCCCGTCCCCCTAATTACGAGTTTCCTTCGATCAAAGTGCGTTTCTAGTTCATCAACCTTGAATTCGGCGCCGAACTTAATTAGTTCTTCCGCACGTTTCGTTTGCCGATCGATAGGATCGCCGTCGTCTTGGTGCCAGGATTGCTCAGCTGCCTTCCACTGTCCGCGCGCTCTGTTTGTTCGCGTGTGGCGCGTTCGGGACATCTCGAACGTGATGCATTCGGCTTTGACCATTGTTAGGAAGTGATCCTTTTGTTGTGCGCATTCTTAAAATCCCTTTGCGCCAATATTTATCTCTTCAGAACTCCGATGTCACCGTACGATGGACGATAGACCTGACAATTGGATTCTCAGCAGCGACCCCACTGCGGATCCTCCAAATGCACGGTAAGATTACTGTATTCGATACTGTGGAATAGCGAGTGAGTTTCAGGGTCACCTATCACAAGCCTGTCATCGTTCCGGCGCTCAGCGGTCGGCCGTTCAACCACGATCCGAGTCAACGCCTCGCGAGCATAAATCGTCTCAACGATCGAATACAACGTCGACTCAGCAGCCACAACTTCGTAGGTCATTCGATGTGCAGAGTGGAGCGCGTAATTCGGGGATTACAGTACACAAACAACCAGAATCGCCTCTGGCCGCTTCCTCCCGCAATTCCGGAGGAAGAGGCGAGCATCGACTCGTCGACGCGTCGCGCCGACCGAATCGTTGACAAACATTTTGGATTCATAAAAGACGAAATCGCGAAGGAAGACCGCGAAGAGGAGAGCCGTAAGTCGCGTTTTAGTGTTTTTCGATGGCAAAACATCACAGTAGCAAATTATTGAACCTGCATAACAATCGCGCCAAGACCCTTGACTGACGTCGTCTGATTTAGAAACGAAGACATTCTCCTTCGCCGATCCGACGACTTCGAGTTCTTCGTCGCATCCGAACACCCTCGTGCACCGTGATTCAGCTGGCGAGATCGACGCGGTCTACGAGCGCCGGGAAGCCGACACAACTGCTGAGAAGGAGTACGCGGAGACGAGCACGCAGAGGGACCACGTTCTCTACCGGAGCAACGGCCGCTCGTTGTCGAATCCGGAAGGCGGCGATGAACGAGTGCACCGCGTGCCAATTCGCGTGTTGCGACGCGCAGATTCACTCGACTCGGGGAGTGTGAAGCCGAAAGAACGGCCACAGTAAGTCATTCGCTTCTTTGGTGAATTATCAAGAAAACTGTTTCAGGAGTCCGACAGAAGCCGCCTACGACCGATCGATTCGCCGCCTCCACCAAATCACGAAGATTCCGACTCTTCTGAAGCGGAATTCCGTCTTCTACAGGCAGTGCGACCTCTGCGTTGCTGGGATCGGGAGGATCGGGGAACCGTGCCCCGCGTGTCGGAAGATTCGCACTCGCTCGCCGACGCTCCGCTACGATGTTCCACATGTCCATGTGAGGCGAAAAGACACGCGCAACGGCGACGTTTGGCCATCGGACAAGCTGAAGGCGGTTTCCGCGCGGAACGTAAACGAGACGAGTTTTGTCGGAGAATCGCGAACGGAGAAAGCGCGCTATCGCTCTCTGAGTCCTCCGAAACGAAGTCCGCACGGACAATCGAATGGCGGCGAAGTGCTTGAATTCCGGAACCTCGGTCAACATCCCCGCTACCGTAGTCCAGAAATTCCGCGGCGCCAGACGGTCATCTGGCCGGCCGACGCAGGTCCCGCGTGGAAACTCCGCGAGGAACTCTCACCAGAAGGCCTTTACCGTAAAAGTCCAGTGTTCAGGTACGGTAACGCTGCGTTACCGGAGTACGATTACGATTACGATATCTACGCGCGACGGAAAATAATTGAACGACGGAAGCGGAAGATCGTTGCGCTCATCTTCTGCCTTCTGGCGCTCGCGCTGGTCGTCGCTGCGGGAGTCGTGCTCGCTGCGATCCACTGATCTCCGAATTGCTCACTTCAGAATTCTATCACCGTCCCGGATTGTCTTTCTTCCCCTCGATGCAGTGCTCAACAGAATGCCTGATAAAGAACATTTCTACGCATACTTTCGTTCGCTCCAATTTCGCAATTGGCGGCAGAAAACAAACGAATCAGAGGTAAACAAGAAGCGAGCAAGTCAATTCAATACAGCATCCCGGTGGAAAACAATCGATGCCCTCACGCATTCGAGGCTTTCTGGAGCCTTTCTTCCATTGATCTTGCTCCGCGCGAAGAGCGATTCAGCGGAATTCGGCTGATTCCACCTGCTATCCAGCGAATGGCACGTGGAGCTCTTAGAGAGATTGAATTCTGCTCCAAGTCATGATTATTTCATTTGATTCAAAGTGCGGCGGCGGTGGCGGAACACTTTGTTCGATTTAACCTCCATTTCTGTGATTGTAGCGTGAACCCCGGCTGTTTGCTTCGTGTTCGGGCTTCGCCGGATGCTTCGTGTGATTAATTGATCGAATCGTAAAATTGGAGTCATTATTTTTATGGATAAACGCGTCAATTCCCGTAAATGTTGAGAATATCGCGTGATACACGGCCGCGGCAAGCGAATCTTGACGGAGGACTTTGTTTTAAATTGTTGTTTTCGCGTTTTGGAGTCACGCCTTCCACTTGAACTCTCTCTCTCTCTATCTCCTACGGGCAAATCACCTTTTTCGCTCTTATGTAATTCGGTAATATTCAGTCGTTTGCACTCGTTTCCGCCCGGCTGCTGCGTTCGCAGAATCCTCCCGCGTCGCCCGTTTTATCCATTGAATTCGGTCGCGGCGCCGATCACCTCTGCTGCGCTTAATTAAGTTGTCGAAAGGACACGCGTCCTCCTCCTTCTCCTCATTCATTTTCGTTTTTCATTGCGCCCCGCCAACGATTTATGGACGCCACCCGTCGTTTCTGATCTCCTTCCGCTTCTTCGTAATCTTCTCGTCGATTAATCACCGATTCCCATCGAGTTTGCGCTCTATAAGAATCGAGGAAACGGTAATTAAACGACCGATGACGGCGAGGCGTCGGGTTGGAAAGAATTAAGTTAATTATTCGCGTGGAGAATCGTTCTTTGCTTTCGCGTAGACGACGTTTTGTGCTTCCGGAAGAATTTTCGGTTTCCCGCGGGAGGACCGTTTTTGGAATAACTATATTGGGTCTTTCACTCCGCAGGCGGACGGGGCGGTTGTAGGAGGACAAAAGTACATTTCACGAATTGCCGTTTTCGACGTTTCTGCAACGTTCAGGGCGATTTACGGGTTCAAGGGGGACTTGAAAACGTCTGTTTCAGGGCAGAATATCGCAATCGCCCACCTTCTCGTTGGAAACGGGCGAATATTCATTTGCTGATTGCTCAAAATCCCCGTTTCCATAATAGCGCGGATTGTTTTTGTGCGAAACGTGACTTGGATTCTCACAGAATGAACTGTAAACAGAAAGTCGATTCCGCCAGGCTGAAGCTGGAAAATGTCTTGACTCTGGAATCCCCATTTTCCCATTTCTCCACCAAATCCGTGATTGAAGCGTTTTTGTATTGAAAAAAGTCAAAAATCGTGCCGTCTCATTACCGAAAGTCAATTTTTCCTCCCACAAACAGCAATTTGGGAGTGTTCAACTCACCTAATTGTCCAATTTGGGTTAAACGCTAAATAAGTTGCTTCTAAATTTCCATCTGTCGACTTTTTCCTTCTAGACGCTCACTGACCTCGCTCCTCGTCGTCGTTCTCAGTTCGCAGCGCTGTTGTGCGACGTCTTCGCGCACGCGATGGACCGACGACTACGCAACAATCCTCGCTTTGTTGTTTAATTAAGCAATATCCCTACGCACACACACACAGAACGTCGAAAAGACAAATTTGTGTTTTTTTGGAAAAGAGCGGTCACATTTCGGCTAAGAAGGAAGCTCCTCGCCCGGAGGTCGTCGTTTGTGCGCTTTGCTGAATTTGGACTTTTCGATCGTTAACTAACGATTCTAGATGCACTTTTAACAAGGAGCTCAGCCGCTCAAAGAATGAATGGGAGAAAGTAGAACTGCGCGGAGTTTCAATGCTCATCGGTTCTGGACGTTGGAGAACACTTCAGATCTCCTCAAATTCTTTTGTTTGATTTCTCTCTCTCCGTTGCTTTCGCTCATCTGGCTAGGCGTGAATGATTTATGGGAAACGGCGCTTTGTAACATGTACTAATTACTCTCCACTCCTCTCACAAGTCGTAGTTGTGGGAATTCGTTTCCTACAGTTCGCAGCGTGGGACGTCAAAAGGCGTTTTTGGAACCGCGAAAGAGAAAACAAACTTTCGCGCGATTATCTCGCGATTCCACGTTCTTCGAAATTTCAATTACTCTCAAAACAACCTTCGAAACCCTTCGCTCGCTCTCTAATCATTCCTTCGTGTGTCAGAATCCCACGCCGGCTTCATTTCACCTGCAATGCGCTTAATTAGCCGCGCCAAAGTCGCCGATCGCCGACCTTCGGGGGAAGCGAGTTGCGCGGCGAACACCAACTCGAGTAAATAGCTCTCCTTCTGCTGTTCTGTTCCTTCCAGTTGAGTTTCCGCCCGATGTAGCTTTTCATTGCAACTGGCGCGACTGGAGAAGATGCTTTTCGTGCATTCGAGCATCCGTTTGGGCACGACTTTGAGTTGATTTAGACGCGAGTTTGGTGTCAGAGTGGATGAGATCATGGAAGCAGATGTTTCCGTGCTTGCAGGTGGGAGAGAAGCTGAAAATGTGGAAAATGCGTTTTTTGTCCATCAGAGTTGCGCGCCCCAAAAGAGGCGAATTTTCTCGAAAGTGTCAATTGCTTTGTTGTTTCGCGTCGGCGGTTATTAACGAAGTCGCCTTCCGATCGATTCGTTTGGCCCCATTTGGCACATTATTGGCGATCATTTCCTTACATTACATTGCGAACAATCAAGGATTTTGTGGATTTCTCTACTCCTTCTGTTGTCACGAGCGCTTGAGATCGTGCGCGCGGTAAAAACGTTCATGAATATGCATGCGCGCCAAGTGATGATGTAACTATGGTTTTATACTCCGTTGGTGGTCGGGGGACTCGCGCTTCTTCTGGCTGGCCCTTCAAATACAGACAGCAGGGCGGTCGATGGCAATTTTGTGTGTCATTCGCTGGAAAACTGCGTTTGCAAAGCGACCGAAACGTCTGGATGATCGGTTTCAGCGGAAATCCCGAATTTCTATTGCACCATCTTCGTTTCCGCTGAAAGATGACGTTCCCGTTTGAAAAGCCACATTCGCAGTACACAAATCGGGGTTGTTTTTGTCAGAAAGTGCTTAGACTGACGTGCTGCCACCATTATGTAATGTTGACGCAAACGTTTGTGAAAATTACGTTTCCAACTATCTAAACTTAGCTTTATAGAATCTGTTTGCATCCTCAGTTACCGTAAGCTCCTACAGTACCCACGAATAATCTTTAACCTCACGCATCAACAAAACATGAGCTTTAGCCTCTGGTTTGTCAACATTTCCTTCAGGATTAGGATATGAAAACCCAAAAAACACGCGAAACGTCCGTTTCTTTGAATCCTACAGTGCATCCTCTTCCCTTTCACGTGCCGCGGCATTCTACAAAGTTCGTTTTTCCGCGAAATCCGAGATTAACTCGCCTCTTTTCGTGTACTAAACACAAACTCGGTCCACTCCTCTATTTCCGCGTTTAAACTTCGCCACCGACGTTTTCGCGCGTTAATTGAACGAATTATTCGCTGCAGCCGAGCAAAATCCGCGAATTTCAATCGTCTCGCGCGCACTTCTGTCTTTCAGAGATGACCGAGGGCTTGGCCTTCTTCGAGGAGAATCAGTCGCTCGCCATCACATACGCCGTTGGAACGACCTTCCTGGTGGCGTTGGTCGTCTTTATCGTTATGTTCGTGCACTACAGGCGGATGAAGCTCAACTGGTAGGTGGATCTGCGAGTCCGGCGGAATTAGTCCGCTCGTTGTGGACTCTATTCTTCCGGTTTTATCGTTGTTTACGCCACAGAAACGTAGGAGAAGTGAAATGAAAGAGGCTATTGGATGGGATGATCGTTCGCCTTGCGGCGGACACCTGACGGATTAGGCTTCTTCGCGTTTTTCGCTTCGGAATGAATAGAAATGTAAACAAAAAACAAGAAAATCCTTAAAAGCGTTTCCGGGTGTTCTTGTGGGGCTATTTTGGCTGCCTTCCACGCCCAGTCAGATTCCACTATAAAATGGCGAATATCCGTCACTTTTCGACTGCTGCGCCCAGAAGAATCGCGTCTTTGTTGACTTCAACTCCGTTTGGAATTATTCACGAACTTCAGAATCTCCGAAACGATCCTCGAAACGATCCTCGGATAGCGTGTCACGCGACCCAAATCGCCCATTTCCGTTTCCGAACCGCACTCAAACTCCGAGTTCACTTCAAATCTTTGTTTTCGCCTCGCTCGCAAAAGTAAACTGCTCGTTTCCAGTCTGCCCGAACGGTGTTTTGATGTCCTTTGCACACAAAATCACACCTTCGGCTGGGTGGAGCGAACACAATAGGCTTCGTTTACCCGAATTACGTCATTTCGTCTGAGATATGCTGTAGTAAATACCAATATTCGGCCCAATCAGCTACCAAATGGCGCTATAACGTTCTCATTTGCTTGAAAACAACGTGAATTTTCCGAGTTTCACGCAAACGTCTCAATGTCAGCGATCATAATATCCAATGGAATTCGTTTATCGTGGTCCAGAAACCCAGAAAACGGTGATTTCTTCTTCAAATAAGACCTTCTAGCCTCCTCCGCATCAATTATTAAAACCCCCGTCTGTCCCAAAAGGTCGTCCCACCTGCGTCCATCAGTCGTTTGCCCTCAATAATTCGCGAAAGTGCGTTTCGTCTTCAGGAATAGAGTGTTTTGGGGCTTGCGACTCGCTTATCTCGACCTTTTCCGCAAACGGACGCGATTTTCTTCGCGTCGTCGATTAGCAGAGGAAAAAACGCAATTACCAAAGTCGTCCTCGAACGCTTTGCGCGCGCCGACGTTACTTAACGGCGCAGAGCGTAGAGATTAATGAATCGAAATCACAAAAGCGACTTTTCGTCGAAAGCATTTCGCATTTATGACGCTTTTTGCCGCCGAAAACAATTCGTTTCGCTCGGTCGCTCGCACCGAAAGTGTCCCCACCCCTCGAGTCCAATCCTCTCGCTTGAGGCGCTCACTAGCGCTCACTACCATCGTTCTCCTCTGCTCCGAGGCGTCGATTCATCAATTCAATTAACTGCGCACCTTTCGCAAAAGACACAAATTTGATTTTTCGCGAATCCTCGTGCGCGACCACCTTTCACCGCGTGCGTTTCATGCGCCAACGCCGTCGAGATAAGTGCCTCGGAAACGCGGTTCCCGGGCGCTTCATCGGAGCGAAAACGAACGTTGCGACGTCGCGATCATCGCGACAGAGGGTATTTGGGCCGCTGATACTTCGTTGGAAGCATTTTCAGCATCTTAGAGTGCGAGAGTTGCGTTCCGAGTGCTTTTGGAGTCAATTTTGTGCAATTTTAATTCGTTTGACGCAGATGGCACGCATAAATAGCCTGTTTGAGCGCGTCAAAGTAGAGAGAGAGAGAGTTACAAGACGTAACTCTACGTCGTCATCCAACCGTAATTCCAACTGCGCGCGTTTTCGCGTTGATTGGATTCGCCAAACTGAAAGTCAACAATCATCTCTAAAGGTTTCCCGGCGCATTCTGGTCGCGTGAAAACCTCTAAATCGAACGTTTTGCGTCTTCTTAATTAACTTGTTTTCGCAATTGCGTTTCAAGAACCTCAGGATGAGAATGCAATCCTAAATTAGCCCTGTTTTCCAAGCAGCGATCTTCCCTCGCTCCATATCCATGACACTCTTCGCTCCACGTCCCGTCGCGTGCTAATTTCGTTATGAATAGCAACTTCTCCGCTTCCACTTCCTCCTTTCGCACTCGCGATTCGCAGCGTTTCGGTGCGAATTTGCGTGTAATTAGTCGCACGAGACCCCTCAGGGAATCGCACTCCAAATAATCGCTTTCACCCGTTTTCGTCCAAATAACGGGTTCATTAATCCCATTTGCATTTTGAGTGAATTGCGCGCTGCCCTTCGGGCCACCGAGTTGGGTCGGAGCTTCGCGACGCGCGTGGAGATTCGGTTATTATGTCGCGAGTCTAATGAGAGCGCGACGCGTTTTGTGAAAACCGATGGCGCGAATATTGACTTTCGGAGAGAAGCGGAGACGAGGAACGTTCCTTCTTTTGCACACTTCGCGTCTGAAAACCTGAATTTTCACGCGTCAGTTCGCATCAAAACACCCGAGCGACACGCGACCACATTGCCAGGTGCAAAAAATCCTCGGCTACAGTATGACGGCGGATTTGAATGCTTTCCGATGCAAACTTCTGAATTGTTCACAGCGCGGAACTCGAGCGGAAACTTGGGATGCAAAGAAAAGGGTTTCGAGAGGAAGACGCGACCCAGTGGCGTCAGATCAGCGCGCGGGGTCAGCAAGATTGCACTTAAGTTGCTCACGTATCCGCGCTAATCGAATCGCACCTACGGGAATTCGTTGTTTGTCCCCGTCGACTCCTATTTCGCGTTTAGAAGTCACTCTTGCAGGTACGAAGCTAACCTGATCGAGATGGCCAGTTCTCCTCCTCACTACGTTCGCTGCAAGGCGCTCACACGATTCGACTCCGACGCGGAGTACGGTAGCCCCACGATCGAAGAGGACATCCAGGAGCGTCCGCAGCGGAAGCAATCGAGAATCACGAAGGCGATGATCATCAGTGAGTCCATTCAACCTCTTTTCTAAAGCGCGACGCGCGTACCTGGCGTGGAAACGTGTCATTAGGGCTGAAGAAGCGCGGCCGCTGACGCGCGTCTTTGTTTCACGCGCTAATTAGCCTTTGATTGTCGTCGTCGCCATAGAATCCGATAGTCGTCTTTGTTTTTCACCCACAAAGCAAGGCGCGATCCGCTGAGTCAGGCCACACACGCGCGTGAAGCCCGACAGAGCGATTAGCACACGAATCCCCTTCGAGTCAAAGACGTTTCCCTCTCTACGAACGAGCGACATGGTGATCGACGGCGGCGTTTTAGACGAACTTCCGAAAGGAGATCTCAGCGGCATCTTCACAGTCCCCAAGGCTGCGAAGACAACCTCCTCCATGTTCCGCAACCTCGATCAGAGTCAAATCGACCGCGGCCTCTACAAGACCATGGTAGGCAATCCGTTCTGGCGCTAATTCTCAATGAAACGTTGCAGCTCCCGGAGGCTGAAGGCTGCTTCAGCGACGAGTCCATCGGATTTTGCGGAACAATCAAACTGAGCATCTCCTTCGACGAGAATCTCAATCTCCTCACCATCGGATTGGTGCAGGCGGTCGAGTTGCAAGCGAAACGACAGGTTGGCTACCGTAATCCCGACGCGTGCTATTCTCCTCATATTCAGGACGGCTTTCCGAATCCGTACTTCCGAGTTTCACTGGACGTCCCTGATGGAAGCGAGCAGAAGACGCAGCAAACGAAGACGTATCACGATTCGCCGTCCCCTCTCATCAACGAAGAGTTCTACTATCAGGTATTTCCTCTTACCGTAATCCCCACACACCGCAATGTCGAATTCAGGTGCCACCGGGACTCGTTTCGCAGTGCCGCCTGGAGGTGATGGTGCAGGACTTTGACCAATTCTCCGTGGATGAATGCATCGGCTACTGTTGGCTCACGCTGGGACGCATCAACGTCTCCAACGACAAACTTCAGCCGACGACCTTCTGGGCGGAAGTTCTTCCCTACGGGGACGCGGCGCACACCTCCTTCGGCGAGGTCCTCTTCTCTCTGACGTACCTCTCGAAGGCGCAACGCCTCACCGTGAACATGTTCAAGGCGCGCAATCTCTGCACCGACTCCACCGAGAACACAGTCGGTAAGTGAACTTCGCACCGAGACACATAGCTGACTGATTGCGCTGGTTCAGCCATCCGGATTACGGTAATGACGAACAACGAGAAGAAGCTGAAGCGAAAGAAAACGTCTTCAAAGAAGAACGCGAGGAATCCGCAATTCAACGAGTCGCTCACTTTCAGCGTCGCGAAGAACTCGCTGTGCGACATTACCCTTCATATCGAGGTGAGGAATACGGTAGCCAACAGTCATTTCTTACGCTTTCGCAGGCTGTGCAAGAGTACGGAACGTTCGGAATGGGCTCAAAAGTGATCGGGAAGATGGAATTGCCGTTGCACAAATGCAAAGAGTTGTGGCGGACGATCATCCGTGAGGAGAAGTCGCAGGCGCGTTGGTATTCGCTGGAGGAGCCTTGAGGGTTACTGTACAATCGGGCCAAAATGATACTCTGACTTCTATCCACTCTTTCCTCTCTTCCTTCTCTTCAAGTTGTGTTGTGCTGCGGGTGATCGAATAAATTTTTTCTTTCGCATCGGCGCTCGAAACGTTCCCAACAGGAAATGCTCACGTGAGCGGAAGACCAAAAACGGGAGTAATCCAATATGCAGCGCTTCCGTCTCCCAACTAAACTGACGGCGTAACACCTTTCAATTTGGTGTTTGACGTCAAACTGGCGTGTTTTGTTTAGGTTCAGTAGAGCAAAACACGCGAGGTGAGGATTCCAGATCGAAGCCTCAGCCGTCGCAATCCAATCAGCAGCCACAAAAGGATCCCTTCAAGAGCAACCACATCAAGTATTCAAATAGTCCGACGGCGGTAAAAATAACTTGTAATTCTGGAAAATTCAATTTTCGGAAGGTATTAGAACGGAGTGGTCCTTCAGGGAAATCACTCTGAGACGCACCCTTCAAGTCAGTCCTGAACTGAAAAATTCATTTTTTGTTGATTTTTGATAGTGCATTCACTATATTTACGGCTTGCGACGAGCAGTTCCGTCGCCCTTCGATAGTCCATAATCCTCGTGCATCCAAATAGTAGGATGCATCGTTTTTAGCACTTGACGGATTTGCATAATCGTATTTCTGGCGGCTATCGCGATCATTCATAACAGCAAAATGAAATCTGAGCATCACATCCCAAAGTTGTTACGAAATCGCGCTTGTTCCACTAACCAATCGCCAATTCTGATCGCCGCGTCACTTTGCAGCGCTGATCGCCGCAGGGTACAAGTGAACAGACATCGAAAGATCGTAAATCAGCGTTTACGTGCGAATCGTGAAGAAGTTTTTGTTGCCGGTGGCTAGAGAGATTTCCAATGGCGTTATTGTCACACGTTCGGCTCGCAGGCGTGCGCTTTGGCGCTAGTCGCGACAGGCATGTGCGATTTTCACCGATAATCTCCGACACCGAAATGCGTGGTTTTCGTGCGTGCAAAATCGGTTTTCTATTTATAAATGGCGACCGACCGATCAAGTGATCGTTTTCTCGCGGGTTTTTGTGTTTTGAACTTTCTGGTTCGATTTTGGGACCGAAGTGAACAAGTCGTGATTGGCTGGAGCAAACAACTCGACCAAGGCTCTGGAATCGAGAATATGTGAGCAAACAGAGCGTTCGCGCAGATCGCGCACACAAACTACAAAAAAATAGTGACGCGATCAGTTATGATCTGATAGGGGCATGCGTGCAGATACGGCAAAACGATCCACCCCGATGCACTTTGAAAATCGACAAGCAAGTGAAAGGGAACCATCGCACCAATCTAGCTGTTGCGCTGTTTATACGTCGATGAATTGTGATATTCCGTTTCAAAGAACGCCGAAAACATCGCGTTTATTCTCGTCCGTCACTTTCCCCAGCAACTTCCTTGTTTCCACGCGTTCCGTGCTCTTCATGATCGAAGGCATCGAGTTGTTTAGGGGAACTCGTTCGCGTGGTCACCGCGATGACGTCATGCGACTTTTGATTTTTGCTTCCCACCGTCACAGGTCCGCTCTCGGGTCATTCGCACTCGGAACCCACCCAGAGATCGTTCTCTGAGTGGCGCTTCCGTCGTGAATGCGGCAGGCCGGGCTCCGCGTCGCAGCGCACTCCCTGAAAAGAGTTCTCCTCGAACGAGAGGCATCCTTCACCTCCAAATGTCGCCGTCGCGTCCAATGCTCTCCAAACTTGTTTCACCGCGCAATGCTGATTCCACGCGTGCGTCTCACAGTTGTTTGGCCGCTGGCGTCGCGCCTCAGAAAGATAATTTGGACCCGGCGTTGGCATTCGCACTCATCGCCGCTTCCTCTCCGCCGCGCGCTTCACTCCGTTGCTCCGACAACGACGGCGCCACATTCTCGCGACATCCGCTTTGCGCGCCGATTTCCCAATAACAAACGGTCAACGGTCAACGGACGTCTGCAGAAATATCTCGCGTGGCCTTCGCCCTTCGTGTTCGGCGCTGATAACGCGGACGCCGCGAGAAACTCAGTCAGCAGCCGCGTGTCATCGATTGATTCGATCACTTTCGGTGTTTCGCTCACTCCTGATACGCGACGCGCTTTTTCAGAACTCCGAGATTACCAAAAACAACCTCGAAACATGTCTGAGAAGCTGCCGCCCGGTACTTTGTGTGTCGTCTGCGAGGATTTGGCCACAGGCAAGTCGGTTTCCCGCTGAATTTCTCTGACTCTTTCTCGCCTCTTTCAGGTAATCACTATTCCGTCCCCAGCTGTAATGGATGCAAAACGTTCTTCAGACGAGCCGTTGTTGTGAGTTCAAAGTGCGCGATACGTGATTTTACGAACGGCTCTTCAGAACAATCGAACTTTCGCCTGTATGGGCTCCGGGAACTGTCCTGTGAACAAGGGAGTCCGTTGCGCGTGCCGTCATTGCAGATTCAAAAAATGTCTTCGAGTCGGAATGGATCGCAATTGTGAGTGAATCTTGTTATGCTGTGTGTGTGACTCAGCCATCTCTCGTGCCTCCTCGACAAGCCGAATGTCGCGACGCTGCGGTTGTTTTCCGTTTTGAATATTTGTGGCGAAAGAGCGGATTACGACGACGACACGCGCGGCTAATCGAGGAG
Source organism: Steinernema feltiae (assembly GCA_007213375.1). Lineage (NCBI taxonomy): Eukaryota > Metazoa > Nematoda > Chromadorea > Rhabditida > Steinernematidae > Steinernema > Steinernema feltiae. The sequence continues at coordinate 89,558 of MQUG01000070.1, forward strand.
GAGATTAGGCGCCGATCCCTGGCACTCGCAATTGTCTGCCCGTATCGGAAACTGAAAGTAGCTTTTCAGCAATTCAAAACGATCGCGACCGAATTGGATACACGAAGCGGACGCGGAAAAACGCGAAATCGGCAGAAGCAAATCACCATGATTCGCCCGACGGCGCATCCTCAAATGACGACGATGATTCACATCATTCGTGGGTCCAATTCCTCGTTATTCCCTTTGAATCTGACGTTTTTCAGGCATTCGAAGAAGAAACATCTCATCGAGAATTGCAACTATGACTCGAGTCCCAACACAAGCACGAACTCCGGAACCCCATGTCCGACGACTTCGGTACCACACGCAAACCGTCAGCTGCGTTCTAAACCTCTCGATTTCAGGATCCGATGCTCGAACGTCTCTCCCTTCTCGAGAATAATTTCTCTCTGCTCCTCAGCCGCGGCGACATTGAGCCGTATGCATCTCTGGACGACGCCTTGGCAGCTCCAAGCAGATTCAATCAGCCGATCAATGTGAAGGTTTGTGTGCATGGATGCCATCTGGCTTCGATTGCGTTGCTTTTTAGATTACAGATCCGATTGCAGCACCGAAACCGGGGAAGGATATCCATAAAATGCCGTTTTGGAGGTCGCGGATTATTGCACTCTACATCGACTGGGCGAAAACCTTCAGCGTCTTTCGCACGCTACCGTATTCCGATAAGGTGTGTACTTGGCTTTTGCTCTTTCGGTTTTGAAATGATCGAGAACAATCCATTTGAATAGTTCTCTGCTCTGTTCATTCAAATAGTTTATCGTCACTTGACTTCAAAGAACTCTTTTCAGGTAGCGCTGATCACAAACCACGCGAGCTCCTACATGATTATGTGCGAGGCGTTCCGCACTCCCGAGCACATCAACGACAAGATCGTGCATCCCGACGGCCACTGCTTCACGCGGCATCCTCTGCCGACGAGTCTTTTCTTCAGAAAGTTCGTTTGTTCCCATTCATCTACTTTTCCAGCGACTTTTCACCGCTGTCCGTCCAGATTCACTTCTTTCCTCTGATTGTTACCCCAATTCGATGTTTCTACTGCAGAACGGTGCCTAAACGGCCAGTGTCCGATCTGGCGCCTTCGTCGTCGGTGCGCGAAGCCGCCGCTGGGGTAATTCCCGACCCCGGGACTGCATTCAACCAAATGTCCACCTCGATGCTCCACAACGCCACGAGCATAGGAATCGAGCACTCACTGCACACGATCTTCGATCCAGCCCTGATCAATAACAACTCGAACGACGAGGGCGTCAGATCGCTGACCGACGTTTTGACCGATGTGCCCCCCAATGCACATCCAGCCGTCGGAAGGTATTGTCGTTCTAACGTTCTAACTTGCAATACGCGCGGTCATTTCAAATTGTCAATTTGAAGCTGTGCCCGACGGTTTACCGCGTTGTTTCAGTTTGAGTGGATTGACGCCCGTGATGGCAGCGATGATTGACTACGTGATGAAGCCCTTCCGTGCTCTGAATATCTCAACAATTGAGTTTGCGACCCTCCAAGCGATCATGTTCTTTGACCCAGGTTAGCGGAAATTCTTATTTTGGGAACCCACGTTTGCTACAGATACCGATGGACTCGATTCTGCGAGTCAGCGGAACATTGCAGCCGAGCAAAAGAAGCTGTTGATGGCCCTTTACAAGTACATCTGCTCAAATTACGAACCGATGGACGCGTCAGAGAGATACGCCGCGATTCTTCTGAGAATCCCGACGATACGAGTAAGTTACTCATTGCGCAATTGCATGGATCGCTTGATTAACTTCAGAAAGTTGCCGCGAAGAAGAACGAATCACTGCAAATCATCGACATGTTCAATCTATTCAGTTTAAATTCCCTCGTGAAGGAAACCGTCGTAGGAATCCGGTCACCAAATGCTCCGGTGCATGTAGTATCTCCGATGGAAGATTGACGATAAAGAGATGCTCAATCGTTGCCATGTGGACACTTAGAAAGAGCAGAACGGAATTCTAAACAATTTTGTATAAATTATATTTCCACCTCTTCCATTCGAATCCGGCAAATTGATACTCACATGATGAGCACTGTAAGTGGCCTTTCTGCAGGCGCTTGCAGCGCATAAATAGGACGTACAAAGACGCGAACTTTGCAGAAGCCGGTCGTTTGCAGTCCACTCGGCCATTTACGAGTCATTCGAGTGGATGAACAGTTGTGCTTCGGTAAGCGCGTTTCGCTTCGCAGCAGACGAACACCGCGATCTTTCAGAGCTTTCTTGAAGAATTGCTTTTCGATGGCCCGCAAGGAAACGTCTCGGAAGAAAGGCGGTTCGGGATATAACAAATCAGTGAATGCAAGAAATTCTGACAAGAACGACGCGGACGACGAGCAGAGGCACTCCGAAGCCGACGTCGCTCCCACGCGCAACGAGGACGCGTTGAAGAAGGTGGCCGAGGAGCGCGAAGTGCTCGCCTACAACGAGGGAGCTCGCAACGTCTCCAACTATGCCGCTACGCCGCGGAGTCCCGTCAAGTCGTCGATTTTCTTCACCGACGAAAACGCCGCGGAATTCCCAGAGGAGACGCTGAAGCACGCTGAAGAGTGGGTGGAGCACGTGGCGAAAATCGGAATCCGCGGAATTCGCGAGGAATTTTTCAAGGAGAAGCGGACGGTGGTGCCGCAGACGTCGTGTGACGCGTTTTTCGAGAACGAATGCAGGAATCGCTACGAGGTTTGTCAATCATCAACAACGAGAAAGTAAGCCGTTCTACTGGACATTCTTCTGTAGGACGTTCTTCTGCTGGACAGTTCGCGAGTGAAATTGCAGAACAAAGAAGACGATTACGTCCACGCAAGCCTTGTCAACATTAGCGGCGACGGCTATCCATTCATCTGCGCCCAGGCGCCCATGAGCAACACTTCAGGTATCGTCGTCTGAAGCTCTACTATTGAAGGTGTGCATTTCAGGCTACTTCTACAAAATGGCGATCGAGCAGCAATGCAACGTGATCGTCATGCTGTGCGACTTCCGAGAACGTCTCTTCATGAAGGGTCGTTTGGAGAGCGACATGCCAAGTCAGAAGCGCGACAACACGAAGAGCCGCTCCAAGTCGCGAAGCACCACGGGGAGCCGAACGACAACGACGAGGTCGAAAGAGCGCGACGATGACGAGGGACGCTATCTGAAGGTGGAGAAGAGTTACGAGTACGTGCCGATGGAAGAAGGCGACTTCCTCGTGTTCGGAGCGCTCACCGTACGCAACAAGAAAACGAAGAATGTGGGTGGATTGAAAGGCGTTCACGAGCTAGAGAAGATCATCCAGCGCGAGTTGGAGATCACCGATGTAAGAACGAAGAAAGTGATTACGGTAACTGACCACACGCGTGGTTGCCGTCAAGTAGGACTTCATTTCAGATTACACATCTGCATTACACGACGTGGCCGGATCACCGCGTGCCGTCGAATCCCTTCACTTGTCTCGAGATTTGTCGGATTGCAAGAAACATGGCCAAAGGGACGCCAGTGCTTGTCCACTGCTCAGCTGGTATTGTATACTGTACTCGTTTTAGTTGAAGATAACCTGATTTCAGGCATCGGAAGAACAGGCACCATGGCTCTTGTGGAGATGTCGCTCCAGCGTTTGACGAATCCCGACAAAGCGCAGGGATCGTTTCGAATGGTCGACGCGCTCAACGACATCAGAAACGCCCGGTGGCACTCGGTGCAGACCGATCAGGTAGCAAAGCAGCTTTTGGAGCCGCAAATTAATGCAGCACCATTCCAGCAGTACGTCTTCGCCCACAGATGCGTGATTGAGCAGCTCGCGGAGTGTGGAGCGCTGACAAAGTCAGGGCGCGTGCAGAAGTTCATCACCGAGTACGAACATTTCCACAAGCGAAAGACCGCCGAAGTCGCCAAACAACAGAGAGGAGGATCACCGTAATATCGACGAGTAAAGTGTCCTGTTTGTTTCCGATGTATGAATTGAAGTTTTTTCTCTTCCCCGATATCAGTTCCTCGATTCGGTTCGTTTCAAGAAAGGATGTGTTGCCTTCTGTTTTCAACTGCTAAATTAGGATTCGCGTTGATCGCGAATTCGAAGAAACGTTTATTAGCGATGAAAACAACGGAAACAAACTATTTTCGTTAAGAAACCGACAAAACAACGGTTGCGTAACTAATCTGCGTGCGACCCGACGGATCCCTAACTCAAACACCTCTATCGGACCTGTTTTGCTTCTTGACATATTTACGAGTTACACGTCTCCTAATTCCTATAATTAAGCGATCTCCTTTTAGTCTCCTTTTGTAGAAATTGAGCTTGAAATCTTCTCAGAACAAGCTCGAATAGCATTTCCACCTTGCAATCGGGTTTTGAGGACTAAACGCCACGACGAAATCGTTCCGCATGCAATTTCGGCCGCGATAATTCAATTGCACACATGCCGCTACCGTAGCCCCTGCAAACAATGCTCAGAAAACAGCGAATTTATCACCTTTTCGTCAAATAGAACAAAGAAAGCGGTACAAAATCAACTACTTGGCGCATGAGATCATCGTTCCGGTGGCCCCTTGTCGGTTCCTCCGTCCATCTACCAGAAATCGGGTTCTAAGCTCCCGTACCGCGAGGCTCCATGTGGCCACATCCCTTCTGAGTAGAACTTCTTCCCGCGACTCGCCATCGCCGGTTTCGAACCCATCAACTGTCGAAACACCTCCTAAAGCACGGAATCAGCGCTTCACAGACCGGATTCGCACCTGGATTCGCGTCATGGAGTTGGTGGGGGCGGCCGAGGTGGATGAGCAGAAGAGGACGAGGAGGAAGAATGCGGCATAGTGGAGAACGTTCATCTCTGCTGAGTGGTGGCGAAGCAATGATAACCTGAAGCAGAAGTCCGTTAGGCGTGCACGGGCGTTGCATTCTCGCCGCAAATGGCAACTGTTCGGTTTTCGGAAACCTTTCAGCGCTCCGCCCCGCGACGTCTTTGGTTTGTGTTTTGCAAGGAAAGGGAATTTGTGCTGATTTCTCAATAGAAAGGAGCGAAATACGATATTCTGATGATTTGGAGGACAGAATGAATGAAGATGAACGCGTGAGGAGGGGTGACGTCAGCGGAAGACGACCGAGGGGGGAAATTGCGAAAAACGAACGTTGCGGAAAGTGAGTGCAGTGCACCTCACTTCCAAATCCGAGAATTTTGAACGCCGCGCGCGTACAGACGACCGATTGTCGCGGTTTCTGTCTTCAGAAAGCCGCGTTGTGGGGCGAGAATGGAAAGTCATCTAACGACTTCTCACAATCGATTCTAATAACTAAATTGCTGGTTGAAACTTCTATAAAATTGCTGTGAAAAAGCCGCTCGTGGAGCAAAACACCTCAATCGACTCTCAAATCTCGTTCATTCATACGAAATCTCTCGGATCTCGGATTTCACTCCAAAAGCAAACAATCGATGTTGCGAAGTGCGCGTCGGAGTCGAACTTGGCGTGAAAATCGAATTAAAACATCAAAAACGGGCGCCTCTCGCTCCAAATGAAATTCCTAATTTGGGCGTTTTGACGCCGTTTACGCGATTAGTCGCCCCCGCGGCCCAATTAAACCCAAATTGGAGATGATAGTCGCTACCGTAGTTGCGATGTTTTCAGGCGAAATCAAAAGGTTCGCGTGCACAGAACGCGAGAGGCGAGCGAGTGAGTCATCGCATCTCGGAGTGCGCACTACGGTGGAAAGCGCAGGTTCGCAACAGAGACGTGTGCGCGATCGAATTATCGCAGTGATGACGTCAGACGTGCGCCACGTGCTATTTGTAACTGCGACCTCGTGACTCACAATCAACTGAATTTGTATTTACTCCGTTCTGATTGGATCAGTTCTGAGAAGAGATGAAGGGAAACTGTTGGAAACGTCACTCCATCCAATCTGATTCTCGTTTAATGAATATTTGATGCGAGAACTTTCTAAAAGCAGCTGTTCGAACTCTAAATTCTGAGTTTTTGTTTTCCTGAATCAACAGAATCGCATCAGAGCAAAAAGCCCCAATCTCGTTATCAACGAATCACCTAATCAGCGTTATTCCGACACCTTTTGCGGTGCGCTATTGGGGAAAACACGTTTCTGTGGCGCGCGAAAACAAATAGATCAACCGAAGGCGCGTGTTCAACGCCTAAAATGATAAATTTCCGCATTTTGTGTGTTTTCGAGCTTCTGTGCTCGTAATCGCCACATGAAGCGACACAGAAAGCTCACGTTTGAGGGCTTCCGCCCGATCTCTCCACTTTCGCATTAATCTTTTGATTGCAGCGCAGTGACGCGAAAGACACAAACATGCGAATCCCTAAAAGTTTCTGCAGGCGGAAGACAACAAAAGTGACGACGTTTGGCCTTCGATCGTCCAAAGTGCCGCCGTTGACACGAAATCGGAAAAGGAAACAGCAAAAAAACTATATTTATAGCGCAGATGGGGTACTGTAGCTCTGAGTCATCGGAGAGATCGACAAGTCATCTTTGTATTCTGATTCCTCGAGAATTCAAAGTTCTCGGCTACAAATAATGCCGTAGTCGGAAGGCGGTGAGCACCGCGAGTGCTAAGAGCAGTTTGTAAGGAGGGGTTGACGTCCCCTACAGTATGGTTCGCAGAAACAGCGCAAACAAAATGAGATTCCAGGAAATCGACATCTTCGCGACGTTTCCGATCACAAAGATGGCCGCATTTATCTCCCGTTTGTTTGCGCGTTCTTTAGGCGTTGCGACTCTCATTACGCACCTTTCACCCCGCAAACAAAGCGGCCTTGAAGCGAAGACGTGACGCAATTGTTGATCGTCTCTGAACGACCACAGACAAACCACAAATTCGCCGCATTCTCGCTGGTCGATTGATTGGGTTACGGTAGCCTCGATGCAGTGGGAATCACATAAAATCAAAATTCTCAACGAAACGCGCGGTAATCGAATGATCTGTGAATTGAAATAACAAAAAACGCATAAATAGGGGGTAATAACCGCGACCGCGTGGGATGTGCAAATGAGCGCCACAGGGCGCAATATAGGATGCCGGCGTTGTTTTCCCTCCCGTGAGACCACTCTGATCCTCAGTTCCATCCCATTCACAAGTAGGCAAACACGGCCTGAGAACTGGAGCCGGAGGAAAGAGCACAAATCGCCGCCCGGCTCTGTTTTGTGGTGATGATGCCGAATTAGGGGAGCATGGGCAGGAGATTCATTAATTTGGAGGGGAACGACGCGTAGGGGGCGATCGTTCGGCCGAATGATTAGCGCCCGAGGCACAATTGAACGCAAAGAATTGGAGGGCGAAGTTGCAGAGTTGGTGAATGGAGCGATGATGTGAGACTACGTTGCAGGCGCGTGCGAATGCTTACGCGCGGTTACGGTGATTGTGAGAAAGCGGAACGAATGCGAAAACACAGAAGAGGAGAAGAATCGCGTGGATTGTTTGCGCGGAGAAGTAATCGCCAGAAAGCGGCGGCGGTGGTAATCGAGAAGAATCTACTTAGCAAGAATTGGAATACGTCAATTGTTGCAAATGATTCTGTTATGCTCATCACAAACACGACGTCACCGCTCCTCGCGCGTCAGTTCTCCTCAAATCCCGTTTTGATCGAGCAAAGCGGTTCGCAAACGAGTCCAGATGAAACGAAAGAAAGTTCCGCTTCTCCCGCTACCATTTCCTCCCTGCAAACCACCAATGTGTCAGCGTAAAAGCCGCGCACAGGACTATTTTCCGTGAATATCACGCAGTTTTGTTAAGATTCGGGTGTCACGTGTTACCACGTGGCCGTTCACTAACTGATGCTGTCTGAATGCAGCAAAATTTATAATTTGAAGCCAATGAGTCAGGTTGAGCCGTGCTGATTCGTTGTGCAAAAGGTTGCAAAACGAGAAAATCTGATATCGAACGAATCAAATTTTTGGCGCACTTTAAAATCACAAATTACACCGCTTGACTTGAACCACGTGCGTAGAGCGATGCGGACGAGTGGGATAAACAAATTGTGACTGGTAGAGTGCGCGCGGAGTGCACTGAAGAGCGGATCAAACCCGCAAGTGACGCTAAAACGCAATAAAGGGCGTTTGTTGTCCAGTATCACTCCGCAAGTGAGCAATTTAACGAGTTAATCATCACGAATTCGCCTAACACGGAATTGTGTTCGGCGACGAGGTCAGCAGAGCCCCAAAAAACTCAGCGGTGGGTCGTCCCACCTCTTGAGAGGTCATCTGAATTCGCAGGACGTCGCCTCTGCAATTTGCATGCAATTTCCAGCAGCCTCCCGAGGGCTTTATATACCTCACGCGTTAATCATTTTGTCCATTTCGCTAAGGACGCGCCCGTCGATCCGTCACGTCCTGCATCCCATAACGCCTTTGCAAGAGTTTCCATCAGATCACGATGAGGAGTACGGTGGCCGACAACTTTATGAAATGTCACCGACGCAACTTCCCTGCTCCTCGCACGTTTCAGTAAACTATGCATGCTTGCCTAAAAGACTAAATTAACATTTGGAGGCAATAAACGAGACTTCCGCCTATGGCGGCGGCTTTTAAGGGTTTCATTTAGAAATTAAAAACTTATCAATCAAAATAGGAAAACAGAATAATCCAACATTTACAAAATTATCTAAAGTTTGCTGAGATCCCAGAGCTTCACAGAGTTGTCCACAGGTAAATCGCCGCGTTCGTATTTTTTGGTGCTTTCTTCACACGATTCGTCCTCATCGGACTCGCTCCACCAGTTTCGGAAGATTCTCTGACCATGACCAGTAGCAAGCAGAGGCTTCTTGGGATTCAAACTAAATTGCATTCTCATTATAGTACAAACCGAAACCAGCTGCATCCAACCTCAAGCAACAAACAGAGCTATCGCTTGCTTTGCATGAAAGAGTCGGTTTGATTTTCAATGGAGTGTTCGCTTCTTTGGCCGCTTTCAGATCGTAATAGAGTATTTCACCATTTGTACTACCGCTAACCAAATGATTGCCCGTACTGAAATTGACAAATTAAAGAGCATAGCTAAGGACTATAGAAGATTCAATCTTTTTACCTGTCGATTTGGAAGCCGATGCTTTGCTGCGTATCAACCTCTCGGTCCAATTCAAACGACGTTGTGTAAGATCCTATATTGCGCAAATCATAGCACAAAATGGTGTTTTGATTTTTGCCACGACCGCCAACGTACAACAGTTCCGCAGCAGAGTTTGTACAGTCATACTCCAAATGAGTTACTCCGGAAGAAAGATCCGTCGGGATATTCATGATAATGTTCGGAGAATTGTGGTCAAACCGTCGTATATTGCCACAGTAACCGCCAATAACGATGTCATTCCGAATGGGGTTTAAGGCCATGCAAGAAGTTATCCCAGTGGGCTGATTCTTTCCTCCATCTGGATCTGAAACATGCGAAACTGATCAATCGCTTAAGATAACTCAATACGTACATCTGGAAGAAGAAGAAAACGCGTCCAAAGTACTCCCTACTGGCACCTCCGATCCTGACTCCAAATCGTACCACTTCACGTTTCCCTTAAGTCCAGTGTACAAGTAGTTCTTCGAGAAGAATACCATATGGACAATGTCATGGGGTTCCTGGAACCAAACCAACAATTGCTTCACTTGAAAGTTGTCGCTTATACCGAAACTTCATTAACGCCCCTGAACGTGGCTAAACGCTTCCCGGCGATGTCCCACAACTGAACCGGACGATTTCTGCTACATGTAGCGAAAACCTTGTGGTCTTTACTCCAATCGGCATCGAAAACTAAACTCGCAAATTGAATCGTCTTTTGATGCACAAGCTAAAATTGGACAAAATGTTTGAAATAAATTTCGCTTAACCCACAAACCTTGTTCTCATCAGTGCTGAGCTTGAATATTCGAGCGGAGCGGTCGTTGGAACTGGTAAGAAGATACTCGCCATCAGGAGACCACTTGCAATTTCTCAAGTAGCACTGATCGTTCGATTTTCCAGAAGCCGAGAAATTGGAGTCGTTGTCGCGGAAGAACAATTGATCGACGGGAGAAAATCCATCAACTCCAATTTTCGAGAATTGGTAGGTTGAAGCAGCTGCACTACGAAGACTCCACTTCAACTCATTCGCTAAATGAGCAAACTCCTGGTTTTCTTTGTTCATCGCAGGAATTTTCTGAAAGCAAGGAAGCTGAATCATGAATCAGTATTCAAATTCATGATTCAAATGCTTCAAGTGAGCTCATTGTTCGTGGAAGGGAGAACGAATTGACGCATCCGCAACTGCCGCTTATACAGAGCGCTTCTGCACGGTCGATCACCACTCGCTCGCCATTTTGAAGAGAAGCTTACCTCTCGCTCGACAGTTTTTTGTTTTTTCCGGCTTTCGCCTTTCTGATTAGATTCGTTCGCGCGCATCTGGAAACACGAATTGTAATCAAGGGCGGTCAAATCGGAGCTGACCATCTGCAGAATCCCTCCCAGCCCATAGTTCACTTTTCTTATACTACGCTCAACGCGTCTTCGCTTCCATTCGGGTTCCAAGTCGTCGTCGACGATCTTTACAACTTTCCTTAGCACTTCTTCAAGCACATTTCGTTCATCGTCCATCTGAAATCCAGCCACATGTGGCAAACAGGCACAGCAGACAAGGAAAGGATAGAAACGAACTTGAATGCAACAACATTTCAAACAAATTACACGCGAAAATCTATTTTATTTGAAACCGCAAATATGAGTTTTCGTAATTTTTTCATCTCCTACGGTGTGAAGACGAGTTGTGACATTTTTGTCGGTAAACTCTAATTTCAGCACCTCTCCAATCCCGAAAACGTCATCCTAAAATCGAAACAAAGTTGACTGTGCGATGATAAATAAAACGCGCCGTTATGTGATCGCCGGTGTAAATTGAATCCGGAGCAGCAAGGTCACGTCCTAAAACGATTTGAGCACCTACGAAATGTCCCAAACAATAAGCGTTCATGAAGCTACCGCTTACGACCACGAAGTCCACTTGCGAACGCTCTTCCTACAAATCTGAACTGTTGGGTATCCGCAAATCGCTGTCCTACCTCATTCATCAGTTCTTTCACTTGTGGACCGCAGTTTAGCAGAATTTTCCGGTCACCAACCTCCACTATCGTAACTTCATCAGCGGTTTCGTCCGATTTGCAGATCAAACGCCCAACTGCTTCTGCTGACGGTAAGTTCAACGAAATGAGTTTCGTAGCAGCAGCGGGCACTTCATGGTCTTCAACTACTTCGTCCGAGTTAACGCGGAAGCCAGGTCCATGTCCCGGAATCACAAATTCAACTTTTTCTGTGTGCAACAGCTTTACTCGACTCTTTCCTTGTTCCTCGGGGTAAAGGCTGACAGCTTGCCATAGCGTCGAATCCTTCATGTCCGCTCGACTCTCAAAGGCGTCTCCTGGAATCAAATTGGTGTGCACATGTGAAAATGCGTTCCCGTACCTGCGATAGCGACCTTCCCGAGATTCGACGAATTGACGATCACAGAAACATCGTGATCTGTGTGTCCTGGGGTTTCCACTACTCTTATTTCTTCCGACAGCTCAATGTCACCCTGAATGCTGTGATATGAAGCTGGGAAACCACTTCCTACCTGCATTGTTTGGCCACAAATAATGTGAACTTCATTAAAACAGGGATTCCTCCGGTAGTCGTCGACCAAGTCCAAGTTCCCGATGTGGTCGGTGTGGACGTGCGAAACCACAACGAACAGCTTCTTACGCGTCCATCCGTTGTCGATATTTTTTTGAAGCCGCAGATTCACGCCTTCCTCGACTTCCTTCCGATTCCACGGGCTTCCGAGGTCAAAGAGAACGTCGACTCCCTCGTCGGCTTCAGTGCAAACATAAGAAACACTTCCCGATGCCCTGCAACAGCTCCACTCGGGATGCTCTTTCCATGGCGACTGGATCTCTCCGCAGAATCCCACGACAATCTGCTCAACCGTAACAGTCTTCATCCTATAGTTCGAAACTCGTCTAAATAGAATCAAAGGAAGAAAGTATGCAATAGTTTTTAACAACAATCTTTAAACTACAGTGACCATGAGTCAATTAGGTTATTTCCGAAGCAATGTACAATAATAAATTACCGTATTCTCTTATACCCGTTAAACCCTCAAATCAAATCTCATGTTCAAATCACAGCGCTGATTAAATCGATCTTTAATTGCTTCTTTCTTCAACGAGTGGATTCCGTGTGGCCTCATTCTGTCGTCGACCATCTGCTCCGGGACCTTCTCAATCTCGTCTTTAGCAGTATCGCGGTAGGAGTGGGCAAGGCCAAAAGCCTCAGACTATTCAGCAGTTCGACCCATTTCTAAACATAAAAATAGAGCATAATAGCGTGCAATACTCGCACACTCACTGGTTCGTATGTGACGTCGAAGGCCGGCGCATTTGGACGATTGTAGAGATATTCCAGCAGAGGAAGAACGCACGTCTCTATGTCGTAGAGCATCTGAGCCGCGCCTTTCCCATTGAAGGGCGTCTTCAAAACAATTTCTTCCATCAGCACGATCGCGACTTCCTGGCACGTTCTCTCGTAAACTTCTTTGATGGAGCTGTTCGAAAGCGAAGCACTGATCATTCCGATTAGATCGCGGACTTTGCGGAGAAACGAGCACAAAGATGGAGTCACATCAACTGGCTTGGAGTTTGTCAATGCAAACCACTTCTGTTTGGAGTACTCTCTGAGCTCGTTTTTGATGATTTCACCGAACGATTTCACGAACGCCTTGACTTTTTGCAGCCACACGTGACTGTACATGGCCTTACTTTCGTCAAAAGCGCCTCGGATTCGGTTACTGGGATCGATGTGGTTCTGGATGCGAATAAATTCGCTCAGATCGCTCCACTCCCCAAGGACTCCAGTAATGTACCAAAGAGCGTTCAGAATCTGCGGGAACGGTTCAGTCCATGGACTGTCAGCTTGCGAGAGTATCTGAGCCAATCGAATTCGGAATTCGTCGAATATCATCAATTGGAGGTTGTAAAACTGGACTTGAACGAACATGTCTGGAAGCATGCGATAACGTTGGAACATCGCTTGCATCATATCGACAAAAGAGTCGGCGAATTCGGGAACGAGATACTGTACATTGAAACCAATTTGTTACTAAAATACGTTCAAACGATTCTTACCTCATCTACGTCAGATGCTTCGCGATACCTGTTTTTGTATGCATTTTCGTTCAAAATAAGATCGTCCACAGCTGCAGCCACAGAATCGCGCTCAAGACGAATCCAAATGTTCAAAATGTCCTTGCGACAAAAGAGCGAAATAACTCGAGGGAAGTCCTGGGGATATCCAAACACTAAAATAAAACTTCAACTCCTTAATATCAAGGAATCCACAAACCGTTCAGATTGGACTCAAACTCGACAGTGTTGTCCAGCAACCTTGAAAATAAAATCGAATTCCCGACGAAAGCATCGCAGTCTAGAAGACTTTCCGCCTTCTCGATGGCTAACTCAACCATGCGTTTCTGGAATTCGCCTTTCACAAAGACTTCCGAGTTCTAAACAGCATTCAGTAAGATAAGAACGCGTCAACGGTAGATAGAGTGAGCTCACCGTTCTATCGATGACCTTCTGTACATAGTCAGAGAAGAACTGGAGGTTAGAACCGAGCCAAAGAATGATTTCATTGAAGAACATGTACGGCTTATCGGGGGCATTTGTGTCGATTTCTCCGTAAAAGTGATAGTGAAAGCGCTTTGCAAACATTTTGAAAAGCAGCTCCAGAATCGTGAATCGATGTTCGTCTTCCTCGCATCGAGGCTTAATCTCATGAAGACAGTCCAAGATGTCCCTCATCTTCTCCACATGCTCTGCGATTCCGCTGTAATCAACTGGAGTATCAAACGGAAAGCGAATCTCCTCAGCAACAGAGTGGAATTCTTTCGTCAGTGCGCTGTACAATGTCGAGTTGATCTCGGAGACGTGATCATCCAAAATGTCCTCGAATTTGTCAATTTGCTCCGTTGAACACTGTTCAAAGTCCTCGTTTCTAGTCAGCATCACCAGTTGCACGTGTTTCTTCACGAGACGAGCGTAGTCTTGCGCGTGCAGCGACATTTCGATATCAGAACACAAATCGTCCATTTTCCGACTGAATAGCAGTTCTGAGTAGAGTTTCCGCTTCTCCATAATCGATTTGATCTTCTCCAATACGTCAGGATAGTCCTAAAATACAGTTGCGTTGCGATCGCCAAAACATTCGACAAACAAACCGTTTCCATTTTGTTCAGAACGGCGTCACGTTCGCGGCCATAGATTTCTACATTCTCGACTACTTTTGCGCGCATCTCTTGCAGCTGCTGCTTGAAGGAACGAATCTGCTTCAGTTTCACGGGTAGATCCATCCGCACAAACTGGAGATCCTCCTACAAATTACCCAAATTGAATCGTAGTTTGAAGAAAACTAACCTCGTAAGCAGAGATCTTCGTATCCAGATCGCTAGCGATCTTCCTGATACCAGAGAAGTACTCCCTGAGATTCTTCCAGTTCAATTTGGCGATCTTCTCTTGCAACTCGACATTCTAAACGGAAAAACAAGCTTAAAAGCTGTGAGAATAGCCCAGCTTACCTCTTGTCTTCGGAACTGCTCGATTGGAGAAAGTGGGAAGCCATCGACATCGCCAGAATCGTCCATATTCCGTCGTAGATCAAAGAATCGGCTTGAATCGAATAAGAAGAAGGAAGACAAGTGGAAGTTTTGAAAATATCGAACCTTCGTTTGGTGTCAGGGAACAAACGGCGAGAACGCTGCGTCGACGTTGTCTGACTGATGTAAGCGATGCGATGACGTCACGCTCGTCAGCGAATGACCTGAACAGAAATACGTGACGAGAACGTGGAGTACGGTAGTTATGTAGTGTTTTGCCTCGTTCGTTTTCCGTCCTTTCGATTAGTGATTGAGAAATTCGTTTAAAGAATGATCCTAATAATGAAACAGCGGAAAAATAAATTGCAATCGAATCGAATGAAATTTTGTACGAAACCAGATGAACTCTACACCCAACGTTCCTCTTTTCAGGGCAGTTCGAAGTGCTGCAATGAGTCTGAGGTTCTTTAAAGTCTTTTATCAATTGGGTGGAAACATTTTTGAATTCTAACGATATAGTAGTTTTAAGCAGCTTTGTAACCGCCGCCGGTCCACTTCAGATTCTGTCTGTGCTCTAATCTAAAATCATAAAATTGGAAAGATCAATTCCCGTCACGTTGCTGTCTCCATCTCACTACGAGAGTCGTAATGCACGCGAAGCCGCATTAGTCGCCTTTGGAGGCGTAATGGATGAAACAGTCGTTTTCTTAAGTGCTTCTGATGCTTTTTTCATCGCATTCCTCCACGATGATGCGGTGGACGCTGCTGCCTTTGCTGTTTTTCGTCTCCTTCCTTCTGTTCGTGACAGTTCAAGTGTTCATTGTCCCTCAGTTGATCAAAGCGGAAGCCGACGAACAACAAGAGTTGAATGATCACGCGTTTCCGCGTCTTCCCTCGACTGTTCGACCGCTCCACTACGAAATCTACATCCGCCTTAACCTCGATGAGTCGCTCTATGAGGGACGAGAGACTGTTCTCGTAGATGTGAGTCTGGCTACGTCAATTCGTAAATTTGTAGTGATTTCAGGTGCTGGAGGAGACCCGGATCATCACGCTGCATGCTGACTGCAACGTCACTTCCGTTTCTGTGCGCAACGCTGATGGATACGGTAGAAATAGCAAAAAACCACTGCGATATCTTCGCCTCCTATTTTCAGAACACAACCGCGTCGTCTTCGTTAAGGAAAAATCGTTCTTCGTCGTTCAACTCGCCGAAACACTTCAACCAGGACAATTTGTGCTCTCTTTCACCTTCGAGAATCGGCTCTCCCGCGCTCTCTCCGGTTTCTACAAGTCGCACTACAAAGACGTCTATACTAACGATACTCGCGCAATCGCCGTCACGCACTTCGAACCGTCATCCGCCCGCAAAGCGTTTCCCTGTTGGGATGAACCCGCCTTCAAGGCGCAGTTCACTATCACGCTCGATGTGGAACATGAGTACCAGGCTCTTTCGAACATGCCAGCTGCGAAGATCGCGCCCCACGGCTCGAGAATCAACGTAACCTTCGAGAAAACTCCAGTCATGTCGTCCTACTTGGTGGCGTTCGCCGTCGGTGAATTCGAAGTCGTCGAATCCAGGACGAAGCGAGGAATACCCGTTCGCGTTTATACGCTTCGCGGGAAGTCGGCAAAGGCAAAATTAGGATTGGAAGCGACGACCAAAGCACTGGAATTCTTTGAGAAAACCTTCGCGCATGAAGATCCGCTTCCAGAGGTCAAAGTCGTCGTCGTTCCTGATTTCGTGGCCAACGCCATGGAGAATTGGGGACTGGTCGTGTTCCGTGAAACCTCCTTCTTCATCGATGGCGCGAGTTCCGACCAGGAGAAGCGAGAGGTCGTCCTGTTGTGCGGTCACGAAATCGCGCATTTCTGGCTCGGAAATCTGGTGACAATGGTAAATCAGGAAGTGAGGTGCTTTTTGAACGAAAATTACCTCTAGGAATGGTGGAACGAACTGTGGGTGAAGGAAGGATTCGTGACCTTCTTTGCTCACCGCTTTGCAATCGATTTTATGCCAGAACTCGGCTTCTTCGCCCACATGTTCTTACAGAGGGAGGCCGTAATCGCGATGGATTCGCTCTTCGACTCTCGAGCGGTGGAAGCGCCACTGCACAAGCCGGAAGACATGAACGCGATCTACGGGAAGATGACTTACTTGAAGGCGGCAGAGATCATCAGAATGCTCGATGGCCACTTGAAGAGGACTGGGAACGATGTGTTCGTGAAGACGATGCGCGACTACATTGAACGCCACAAGTACGGAAACGCGAATTCGGCCGATCTGTGGAATGTGTTCAGCGAATTCTCGGGGGAGGTGAGTCTACCTGTGTGCTGACGTTGATTGCGGATTCTCTCAGGATATCGGAGCTATGATGCAACCCTGGATTCAACAGGTCGGCGTCCCTCTAATCTCCGTCGACGACGACGTGGACTCGCTCGTGAAGCATGAAGTGATGATATTTGAGCAGAGGCGATTCCTGCTAAGCGGAGAACCCGATCCGGGAAACACTACATGGCTCAGCATCCCACTGGAAATCGAATTTGAGACTTACGAAGGGAGGTCGAAGGAGATCATCTTCACCAATCGCAATCAAAGCGCCAGGTTCGTCATTACGGAAGGCAGACTGCACGACAACAAGTGGCTGAATCCTAAACTCCACGGACTCTACCTCATCCACTTATCAGAGCGTTTCTTCCACCACGCTCTCGCTGAATTTCCGCATCGTCCCGAGGAAGAAGAACGCTACGGGTTCCTCGCCGATACATTGACCTTCGTCAAGATGGGTCTCTACAGAATCGAGAACCTTCTCGATCTGTTCCCTAAACTTGCTGGCGAATCATCTAGCATCGTCGGGATTGCGATGATTGACGTCTTCAAAACGATTCGTTTCTGGCTTCGTCTTTCCGAAAACGGCGCGCTTCTCGCGCGATTCAATGATTACCTGATCTTCGAGTACAAAAACGCTTCCCTCCAACACCATGCTTCGTACCCCGAATTCATGGAGATTCTGGCGGACGCGGGTGACAAGGACACAATCGACGACTTGAAGCGGCAGTTCGAAGATCCGAATTTGTCGGGTAAAATGCGACCTTTGGTCTACCGTACAGTGGCGCGCGACGGCGTCCTCGGATTCCGAAAAATTCAGAAAATTTACGAAACGACGGAAAGCAGAACTGCGCTTGTGGCGTTAGGTCGAGTCACCGACCGTCGACTTATTCGAGAACTCTTTTCTTTCATTATACGCGTAAGTTTCACGATCTTATCTGTAATACTGGAACATTGGAAACTTGTTTAGGGCAGCATTCGACCCAACGACATTCACCGCGCACTAAGCGGCCTCTCCAGTTGCGACGTGCACAACGAACAAGCAACTGTTCAGCAATTCGTTGCCGAAAACTTTGAGAGAATAACGGAGGGTTATGGTAGCAGAAGCAGCGACAGTGTTCTTGATGCGGTGACCTCAATCCTCAAATGTTCGACGAGACCGAGTATCGTTCGGGAGTTTGCGGTAGAGTGAAATTCATGCAATTCGATAGTTATTTCAATTTTCAGGCGCTTTTTCCGAGTCCCAAGTCGGCAAAAATCGTGAGATTCTTGAACTCAATAGAGGAGATGATCGCGAACAACAACCGGCAACTGCGCATCAAGCGATGTGAATTGATCAGCAAATGGCTCGACATAAATTTCAAATAGAATGATAAGACCGAACAGTAGAGTTGTTGTCAGTTTGTGGATTCAATGAGGTGTTTCGTTAAATATGTTTCAAATACGTATGTGGATTAACTCCTGACACGACTAGCTTTTGAGACAATGAAACAGTAGTGATCTTGATTCGTATTTCTCAATCAACCAAATTGTAACTTTAACTTTTGTGCATTTCCCTGCAATACATAATCAGTTATTATGCGAGCATTGATGATGATCATTTTGTGAAGTAAATCGCTAAATCTGTAATTATAGGATTCAGATGTCGTACCAACGAGGACGTGGAGGACGCGGCGGCGGTGGATTCCGTGGTGGGCGCGGAGGAAACCGTGGTGGCAGTCGCTACGAACAACCAGAGCCAGAGTCGTATGCCGGTATGTTTTGTTGTTTCGGTCGTGGAATATTACGGAGTACCCTTAGATCTTGGAACAATGTCGCACACTTGTCAAGATCAGCTTGTTTGCAAGAACGTCTCCGGAAAGGTACCATACTTCAACGCCTTTGTCTACAAGGAAAACCAACAGAAAGTCGGACAAGTCGATGAGATCTTAGGCGGATTGAACGAAAACGTATGATATTACTTGGCAATAATATGTTTAATGAGAAAGGTTATTTCAGTGGTTCTCCGTAAAGCTGGAACAAGGTATGAAAGCTGGAAGTTTCTCAGAGAACGATAAGTTCCTGATCGACGCTGCAAAACTTCTGCCTAAAGAGCGCTTCCTCAATTCTGGGGGTCGAAGCCGTGGACGCGGTGCTCCTACCCGCGGTGGTGGAAGAGGAGGTGGCGGACGAGGATTCAGCCGTGGTGGTGGCGGTGGATTCATTCGTGGCGGCTCCGGAGGGCGAGGAGGTGATCGCGGCTTCCGTGGACGAGGCGGTGATCGCGGCTTTAGCGGCGGGCGAGGTGGTGATCGCGGCTTTAGTGGCGGGCGAGGTGGTGACCGCGGTTTTGGACGAGGCGGTGACCGCGGCAGTCGTGGCTTCCGTGGCCAGGGAGAAAAGAGAAGTTACGGTCAAACCAATTCCCCGTCAACCTCGCAGTCAAACAAGAAGATCAAGTTCGCCGACTAAAACTTTCCACTGTTACTTGCTTTTGTTGATATGTTGTTATTGTTATTGCTTTGCGATGTGAATTGTGAAAACCACATGTGAAAGATAAACTCAATCAGTCAAGGAATGCTAAATTTCATTCGTATTGAAGATGTTGTGAAGTGAAAAGTTTGAAGAAAAAAAGGCTCATTCGAGATCAAAATAGAACGGCGGACGAACCTCTTAACTTACCATTCGAACGCGGCACTCATGGCGCAATCGCTCGCTCCACCCTCTCAAACACTGCATGATCTCAACGCGAAAACATGTCGGTCATTTCAAAAATGTCGGCGCGCGAAAATAGTGCAAACGAAGGTGCAGAGAGAGAGAGACTGCGTCATGGCAGTGCGTGGTTGTCGTTTGCAGGCTCGGTTTAGAACAATTGTTTTGGTTCATTAATTTAGGCGCTCTTAGTAACCGCTTGATCATTGAGTTTTCGCGGTTCTTGTGTAGCTTTCTAAGTTTATTCCCTTGATATGAAATATTCATGATCGTGTTTTGTTATCTAGAGTTACGTGGATTGCAAGAGTAATAGAGTTTCCATCGTTTGCAGACAAACCATGTCATCCAGCGGCAACAACGATCACGAGGAGAACGCCTTTGGCGATGAAGGCGAGGCTGAAGAGGAAAATCTCTTCGGAGATGAGGGTGAAAACATCATCGATGAGGAGGAAGAAGGCGAAGACCTCTTTGGAGATGGCATGGAGAGGGATTACCATGAAGAACCGGAACTGGATCGGTATTCGGAGACAGGCCTAGACTTGGAGTCAAATGCCGATGAACTCTCGATCGATGCTAGAAGAGCGGCTGAACGCGAAATGGACGTCCGTGATAACCGTTTATCACAGGATCAAGTAGTCATCGCTCCATGCTTCATTTACGTTAAATATATAGTTGTAGCTCTTCTATGAAGAAGACGATGGAGATAGACAAACTCGTCGACGCCGCAGGCGTCCAGAGGCTGACCAAGACGAAGATCTAATGGAAATCGACGACAACACCGACGTGCCGATTGACATTCTGGAGAACACCCGTGGTCGTTCCGTTCGCGACCACGTAAATGACGAAGCTGTCGGCCGGGAAATCAAACGTCGCTTCAAGAATTTCATGAGATCTTTCAAGGACGCAGCTGGGAACGGTGCCATCAAGTACATTAACTCCATCAAGCACATGGTCTCGGAAAATCGTGAATCTTTGGAGGTTTCATATGACGACTTGGCCGATGAGGACGGCGAACAAAACATCTGCTTCTTCTTGCCCGAAGCCCCTCTTGAGGTTTTTTTTATGCTTTACTCATTTCAAGTCATCTTAACCGGATTTTTAGGTACTGAAACTTCTTGACCAGGCCGCGACCGAACTTGTCTTCGCCACTTTCCCATACTACAAGCGAGTCACAGAAGTGATCAGAGTGCGCATTGCCGGTTTACCACTTGAGGAAGACATCAGAACACTGCGACAGCTTCATCTCAACATGCTGATCCGCACATCTGGCGTAGTGACCGTCACGACCGGAATTCTGCCGCAGCTGGCGGTTGTCAAGTACAACTGTACGGCATGTTCGTCGATCTTAGGTCCTTTCGTTCAACAGCAAGATGAAGAAGTGAAGCCCAGCACTTGCCCTTCATGTCAATCTCGTGGTCCATTCGAGTTGAACGTTGAGCTCACTCGCTATCACAATTACCAGCGTTTGACTATCCAGGAAAGTCCCAACAAGGTTGCTGCTGGCCGTTTGCCTCGATCTAAGGATACCATTTTGGTTGGTGACTTGTGCGATTCGTGCAAGCCTGGAGACGAAGTGGTGAGTTTGACAGAATATCAACCGTTACTTATTATCGTTTCTATTCAGATCATAACCGGTATTTACACGAACAGTTACGATGGCTCTCTAAATGCAAAGATGGGATTCCCGGTCTTCCAGACGGTGATTCTTGCGAATCATATCGTAAATCGAGAGAAAGCCGAAGCAGATTCATTAACGGATGAAGATTTGAAAGCCATTCGAAACCTTGCAAAAGACCCCCTGATCGGTGACCGTATCTTCCAAAGCCTCGCTCCCGGCATTTATGGTCACGATGACGTCAAGCAGGCTATTGCTTTGGCCTTGTTCCGAGGAGAAGAAAAGCCTGGAGAAAAGCATCGGATTCGTGGTGACATCAACGTACTTCTCTGTGGAGATCCAGGAACGGCCAAGTCACAGTTTCTGCGATATGCTCAACACTTGGCTCCTCGTGCTGTTTTGACCACCGGACAAGGTGCGTCGGCTGTCGGTCTTACTGCCTATGTACAGAGGCACCACTTGACCCGTGAATGGACTCTTGAAGCCGGTGCCATGGTTTTGGCCGATCGTGGAGTGTGTTTGATTGACGAGTTCGACAAAATGTCCGATCAAGACCGCACCTCCATCCACGAAGCTATGGAGCAGCAATCAATCTCCATTTCGAAGGCTGGAATTGTTACTTCTTTGCAAGCTCGTTGCACTGTTCTCGCTGCTTCGAATCCTATTGGAGGCCGTTATGATCCTTCTCGTACCTTCGCCGAGAATGTAGATTTGACCGAGCCAATCATCAGTCGTTTCGACGTTCTGTGTGTCGTTCGCGACACTGTAGACTCCGTTGAAGACGAGCGCTTGGCAGACTTTGTTGTTGGTAATCACATGAAGCTTCACCCGAACGCGCAGCCAGAAGACCGAACTGAGAATGATGAGAATGTTATTCCTAACTCCACTGTTTCCAAAGTGGACCTCATCCCACAAGCGTTGCTGCGGAAGTACATAATGTATGCCCGAGACAACATCCACCCTAAGCTTGATCAAGTTCCACAAGAGAAGCTCTCAAGTTTGTTCGCTCAACTTCGCAAAGAAGCTGCTGCTACGGGGTCCGTCGCTGTTACTGTTCGTCAGGTCGAATCTCTGATCCGTTTGTCCGAGGCTCACGCGAAAATGCATTTGAGACCGTACGTCAACGATGACGACGTCGACGCTGCTTCTCGAGTCCTGTTGGAGTGCTTCATCAACACTCAAAAGTCATCGGTGATGCGTAAAATGCGAAAGGTTTAAACTTGTTGTTAAGACTCGAATCTAAAGTTTGTCGTTTTAGAACTTCGCCCGCCAGCTATCTTACAAGAGAGATAACAACGAACTCCTTTTGTTTGTGCTCAAGCAGTTGGTGAAGGAACAGTACAGTTTTGAGCAAAGTCGCGGCGATCGTAACGCTGTGCTCAGCCAATTGACTATTTCAGAAAAGGACTTCATCGAACGAGTAAGTTCCAACACTTCCTTGAAAAGATTAATTTTTATTATAAATTGTTTGTAGGCTAAATTGCTAAAAATCGAAAATTTGAAGCCGTTCTACACGAGTCGCGTCTTTAAAGACAATAAATTCACACACGACGCTCGACGTGGATCGATCATCCACGCTCTATTTGATTAAACCCGTTTCTTTGGTATTATGCTATGTTGTAATTCTGTATAATCCGTGATAAAGATCTCATACTTTTTGATGTATCAGCTGGAGTTTGGATTAATCTTCCTGATGTGAGATGCGTTTGATGTTCGTCGTCGATGCATCCTCGATCCGACCTTGGAAGTAGTCGATCATTAGAATATTATTTGTACGTTGAGGCGAGTCAGCTGAAACGAAAAGACGACCTCAATCTCAACTTTGATTCAAAGGTGAGTTTTTCAGAGGCGCACCTGGTTGCAAAATGTTGAAAGGAATTCAAGAATCGAGCATAAAAATAATTTTAAAAAGTGAAAGTGTTTATTTAAAACGCTATGCTATGATACTCTACAAACGATATGCTATTAATCCCCAGGCCTTCGTGACGTGGAATCAGCAGGCGGTGATGGCAAACGGGATAACAAAATGCTTGGAATATTGAGCTTAAAAGTCGTCGAGGTCGTGGCTCACGCGCATGCGCGATGACGAGCGTAGAACGGCGGCGGATTGAGAAGTCTGGAGTCCAGGGGCAACGGAAGCGGAAGCTCGGGACTTGGAACGCATCTTCGAAAGCGAATTTTCGGCGACGTCAGCGCGCTCCTCGGCATCTTCGAGTTGATGCTGGACTTGACGGAATTTCTGGAGGTTAGTGGTGGCAAGTTCTTCCTAAAAATTAATGAATTGATTTGTGTTTAGGATTGCGATGGACTTACGGCTTCTTCGATCTGCTTCTTCTGGGTCTTGAGCTTGCCCTGAAGCTTGTCAACGAGATCCTGCATGCGTTCGAAGTTCTTCTTGTCTTCATCGACCTGGAATTGGAGTTCGCGGGAACGACGGTCGGCCTTTGAGAGGTTCTTGTTGGAGTCCTGGAAGCGGCGTTGTTCACCGTCGAGTTCCTGCTCCAATTCACGGATGCGCTGCTCCAGCTTGGCGATGATCTTCTTGCCTCCCTTGAGCGCGGCGGCTTCGGCCTCGTCGAGACGGACCTGCATCTCCTTGATCTGTTGCTCGAGCCCTTGCGCATGCGGTCGATGTGCATCGAGTGCTCCTGTTCCTGGCGGAGTTCCTCGGCAAGGCGGGCAGCGTCGGACATCGCCTTCTTGCTGCGCTCTTCGGAGTTTTTGAACTCGTTGAGGGTCTCGTCCAAGTCGGACTAAATTAATTCGTTAGCTTTTGTCAATTGATAAAAGAAACTCACGTGAATAGCCTGGAGTTCTCCCTCCAGCTTGCGTTTGGTGGCGTTGAGCGAGTTGGCCTGGGCCGAAAGTTCGTTGGCCTGTTCGCGGAAGTCGGCGGCGTCGTACTCGGCTTGCTTGCGAGCGCGTTCAGCGGACTCGCAGGAAACAACGAGCTCTTCCTTCTCGGATTGAAGAAGCGTCGAGCGCTTCTCGGCAGAGAGGTACTGCTCGCGGATGTCGTCGCGGTTACGTTGCTCTTCTTCGACTTGCATCTGGAGTTCGCGGATCTGCTCCTGATAGGCCTTGATGTTCTTCTGGGCATCGGCATTAGCCTTGTTGGCGTGGTCCAAAGCGATTTCGAGTTCGTTGATGTCGGCTTCGAGCTTCTTCTTCAGGCGCATAAGCTCGTTCTTTCCGCGCGATTCGGCCTCCAGGGAAGCTTGCATCGATTCGATGGCGCGCTGGTGGTTCTTGCGAGTGTTCTCGAATTCCTCCTCTTTCTCCTGAATGCGCTTCTCGATCTCGGAGCGGATCTGCGAGACTTCAACCTGGGCGCGGAGGACCTTGCTCTCCTCGGCTTCGAGGGCAGCTTCGGCCTCGTCGAGGGCGTGCTGGAGCTCCTCCTTCTCGATCTCGACCCGGCGGATGATCTTCTGCATCTCGTGCACTGAGCGTCCTCCCTCTCCGAGTTGGTCGGTGAGGTCCTTGATTTCGAGCGATAGGCTCTTGTTCTCGCGGCGGAGAGCCTCGATCGTCTCCAAAAGCTCGTCGTAGTTGTTCTTCATCTTGAAGAGATCAGTAGAAAGATTGCGGGCGTCGCGCTGGGCAGAATCAAGTTCGGCAGAGAGGTCGTCGTTCTTCTTCTTCCATTCGTCGATGACGCGGTCGAAGCCCTTCTGCTTCTTCTCCAACTGGCTAGCGAAGGCGTTGGCACGCTCCACATCGACCTGTGCGTCGTCGAGGTCTCCCATGAGCCGAGATCGGGTCTTTTCGAGGGAAGCGATCTTGGAGTTGGCGGCGTCAAGGCCTTCCGTGAGCTCGTTGATCTTCTGTGCTTGGCGACGCTTAGCCTCCTCAAGTTCATCGGCTTTGACGAGTCCTTCGCTTTCAAAGCGTGCTTTCCATTGCTGAATTTCAGCATTGGCCTTGCTCAACTGGCGGAGCACCTCGTTCTTGGATTCGATTTCATCCTCTAGGGTCTCGTGCATCTGCTCGGCTTCGTGTTGGAAGTTCTTGGCCTGAGCAGCGAAAGTCTGGCGTTCGCGGGCCTCTTCATCGGCAGAGCGGCGAGCCTCCTCGAGCTGACTGGTGAGCTGCGACTTCAGGCGCGAAAGGTTGTTGACCTGCGATTCGGCTTCTTCAAGTTGGCGAGCCAATTCAGTTGTTTCGGTGTTCATGCGTCCCTTCAACAAGGTGAAGTCCTGGATTTGACGCGATTGCTCATCGACCTTAGTTTGGAGCTCAGTCATTTGCAACTCGAACTGTTTGGCGAGTTTTTCGTTGTTAAGCTTGGCTGAAGTTTCAGCATCAAGTTGAGCGGCCATGTCGTCAGCCTCGCGCTGTACTTGAATCTTGTCCTTCTCGATTTTACCCTTCTGTTTCTGGACCTGGTCGAGTTGATCTCCGAGCTCAGCGACAGCGTCGTTGTGCTTCTTGCGGAGGGCACCAAGTTGGTTTTCGTGGTTCATGTTGGCTTCTTCGAGATCACGGCGGAGCTTGGCGAGTTCGGCTTCGCGCTTCTTGTTCATTTCGATCTGAGCGGCAGTAGCTCCACCCTGTTCATCGAGACGCTCCGACAGCTCCTCGAGTTCTCGCTGAAGCTCCGACTTCGCGCGGTCGGACTTACTACGAGATTGACGTTCGCCTTCAAGCTCCTCTTCAATCTCGCTGATGCGCGACTGGCATTCCTTGATCTGGCGCTGGAGCTTGCTGACGAGGGACTGTTCGTCTTCAAGGCGACTGGAGAGTGTATGCATCTCGGACTCCTTTTTCTTGAGATTGTTTTCGAGATCGTGGCGCTGACGATGGCTTTCGTCGATGTTCTCCTGAGCGATCTTCAGCTCACCTTCCACCTTGCGCTTCTGCTTTTCAACATCACCACGGGATCGCTTCTCACGTTCGAGGTTATCTTCGAGATCATCAAGGGTCTGCTCAAGCTTAGCCTTGATTTTGTTGGTGTGGTTGCCCTTGTCTTCTTCAGACTGGAGATCTTCCATCAACTTGCGGTTGAGTTCATCTTGATGCTTCTTCTCCTTGTTCAACTTGGCGATCGATTCATCTTGCTGTTGCATTTCGTCTTGGAGAGAGCGGATTTGATGGTCTTTGGACTGCTTCTCGGAATCGGCCTTGCGGAGGCTCATCTCGAGATCTTGAATTTGCTTTTTCAAATTCTCGCATTCGCTTTCAATCTTCTTCTTGGCGCGGCTAACATCAGCGTTGCGATCTTCCTGATCTCCAAGGCGGTCGTTGAGTTCATCGAGCTGCTTGTCGAGATCGCGCTTGAGGGCTTCCAATTTGTTGAGTCGTTCTTCAGCCTCCGAGAGCTGCCCCTTGGTTGATTCGAGGTTGGTGAACAGACCGTTCTTCTCCTCAAGGAGCTTCGTCGAGCTGTCTTCAAGCTCCTTGCGCAACTTTTCTTCCTTCTCGAGAGCATCCTTGAGTGATTGAATGTCTCCAGAGAGCTTCTCCATCTCTTCGGCTTCCTTGCCAGCCTTGAGCATAGGCTTGACCTTTCCGTAGAGCTTGAACCACTCCCAGGTACGGAGAGTGCACCATGAGCGGACGTTGCGCTGGACGATAAGGAGTCCTGCGCGCTGTTCCATGCGGCGTTTGCGGTCGATAAGACCCAAGCTCCAGCGAATAGCTGCCTGGAAGCCGGTCATGATCGTGGCCAGCTTATTATCGCGCAAATCCTCAAGATGAGCAAGGACTCCGGCCTTGAAGAAGACCTTGGTCTGACCAATGCGGAACTGTTCTTCGGAGAGAGAACCCTCGTTAACGAGCTTGTCCATGATAGCTTCGGCGCACTTCTTCGGGTCGTCGGAGCTCTTGGCCTCTGCGGCGGCGAGAATGGCGTAGCGTTGACGGAAGTCGGGGTGGAGAGTTCTGTTGGGGAATCCCTTGCGGCAAATACGGATGCCTTCCAACACACCATTGCATGTGAGCTGGTTCAGAACGAGGCTGGCTTCGATGAGTCCACAGGTCTTCTTCTCGTTGGGGATGATACAACGGATGAAGTGAGGATGAGTCTTGTGAAGCATGGTCATCAGTTTGTTCAGCGACTCGCGGTAAAGCATGGAGACAGTCATGAATGATCCAGACTTTCCCTTCTTCTTTCCACCACCGCCGCCGCCGCCTTCTTTGGCCTTAACGGCGGCTTCTTCCTGGGTGGTGTAATCGGACCAGACTTCAAGGAGAAGGTCGTTAGCCTTAGATTGCTTCATGACGGAGACAACTGTGTCGTTGAGAGGGTCCTTGTTCTTCTCAAGCCAGTTGAGGCAGTTATAACGGACAGTTCCGGCGTAGTGACGCATGGCGAAGTGAGCCTCAGCCTGTTTGCCCTTTGGTGGCTTGGGTTTCTCGAAGTTGGGGTGCTTGCCCAAGTGCTGCTCGAGAAGTTTCTGTGCGAGGGTCAAGTCAGTAGCCTTGGGGACGATGCATTCTTCATCAAGCATGGAGATGATACCAAGAGGCTAAAGAAGAAGCGATTATATCAAGCCTTGGGATAGACCGATTTACCTTCTCGATAAGTTCGATACAAGCCTGGAGATCCAGACCGAAATCGATGAAAGTCCATTGGATGCCTTCGCGCGCGTACTCTTCTTGTTCAAGGACGAACATGTGGTGATTGAAGAACTGCTGGAGCTTCTCGTTGACAAAGTTAATCCAGAGCTGTTCGAAGCTGTTGAAATCGAAGATTTCGAAACCGGCAATATCGAGGACACCGATGAAGTGATCGCGAGAGAAGCCCTTCTGGTCAAGAGTGACGTTGCACTTCTTGACGAGCCAGCCGAACACACGGGAGTAGAGACCCTTGGCCATGGCTCCGATGGCCCAGTTGACCTGCTCGAGGTTCTGACCCTTCGACACCCATTCAGTTCCGACCTTGACGCGAGGCTTGGTGAGAGCCTTCAGGAAGTCTTCGTGGGTGATGCCGTACATGGCGGCAGCCTTTTCGGCTTCGTCAGTTCCGTCAGGCTCGGCCTGTTCTTCGCGAGGGCGCTGCTTGAACTTCATGTTGCCCATGTGCATCAAAGCGGACATGAGCTTGTAGCAATCCATCTTCTCTTGAGGCGAGAATTTGAGGATATCGAAGGCCTCATCGGTAAGCTGGAACTCTTCCTTGTCGTCGATACCATCGATGCTCAACTCGGCCTGAGCAACGAACCAGTAGTCCTTGAGGGGCTGGTCGAGCAACAGATCCTTCTTGAGACTAGGAATATGGTCAGAGAAGATTTGGTAGAAGATGTGGTAGCAACGTTCTCCAGGAGCTTGTCGGATGACACGGGACTTCTCGAGAAGGTCTAAAATTAAAACATAAACGATGGAAAATCGAAACAATCAACCCACAGTGCTCAATATCGCAAGAGGCGAGACGACCGGCCTTGTTGAACATGATTCGGATGAACTTTCCGAAACGCGACGAGTTGTTGTTACGAACGGTCTTGGCGTTACCGAAGGCTTCAAGAACGGGATTGGTCTGGACAATCTGGTCCTCAAGGGTGACCTTCTTTTCATCGGAGGGTGCAGCAGCTTTGTCAGCCTCTTGTTGGGAGGCACCAACGGCGGCGAAGTAAGCAATGACCTTAAATAGAAACATTGCATCACAAGTGGATGATTTGCCAACTGTACCTTCTTGGTGTTTTCGGTTTTACCGGCTCCCGATTCTCCGGTAATCAGCATCGACTGGTTCTCGTGATCTTGAAGCATGTTGCGGTAGGCTTGGTCAGAAACGGCGAACAAGTGAGGCGGCATCTCAGTACGTCGCTTGCCCATGAACATGCGCGCGACCGAGTCTGTGTAGATGGGAAGACGCTTGTATGGGTTGATGACGACGCAGAAGAGACCGGAGTAGGTCTAAATTGGACACATCATTGTTTCGAGTCTTGTTGGGTACGGTATCTGAGCAAAAGGCTCGGCCGGTCAATCACTTTAAACTGTGTCGCGTATTGCGCGCACATGTTGCCACAGCTGCGGCGCGAGCGGAGCAGTAAAATGATCAACTAACATGTGTGCGGCGAATTTGAAACAACTTACGTAGATGAACATCGCTCCGTAACGAGCGCGCAAGTTGTGAAGGACGGAAGCGTCGTTGAGGAAACTCAAGTTGGACATGTCCTCGGTCTTCTCGAACTTGGGAGGATTCATCTCCTGGACGAGCTCCTTCTTCAGAGAAACTTCGTTTCCGCGTGCGGTGACAACGGTGACCTGATCGCCCTTGGTGGCGGTGATTTCACCAGCGACGTATCCTTCTTCGGCATCAGGAATCCAAACGTTCTTCTTCGAGTCATAAGGACGAGACTGATCCTGCAAAGAATCAGTACAGCTGCGAGAAGAACGAAATTACGAGCGATTCAAGAAAGTGCGCAGTAATCTTTCTCGTCTTTTGGCATCTGTCAGCAGTGGATTCTCACATCAACCGAAAACTTCACGTCAGTCTCAAGTGTAAGTGATTTCGTTCTGAGACCAACGTTTAATCTCATCAGTGATTCGATGAAGAGTTTGAATTTTGCGGTCTGAACGGTGTTCTCATCTGCCACGTTTTAACTAACAGTAAGGTGACGAGAACGTTTTCTGTACATTTCGTTTGATGTGAAAATGAATTCGAAAGATGCAAAAGAGTCGCAATGCAATCAAGAGATGCTAGATGGTGATAAAGAATGACTGCAAAGTGCATCGCAGTGCCGCGCTGTTAAACTAAAAGTTTGCGTAAAAAGTGGTTTTCACGACCACCCGCAGGCGGCGTTCCCTCCTTTGTTGAATCTGGAATCAGAGAAAACAATACTTACCGCCATCATCTGCTCGCGGCTCTGTTTCAAGTATTGCCATCCTGGATCTTTCTCGTGATCGTTGAACGCCATCGTTGAAGGGGAATACGGTAGGTGACGGAGGGCGCTGAAGCTGCGAGATCCGAGACCGTCGAAGACTCGGTGAGTGAAGATCTGGTGCGCTGGTCGCCGGTTTTGTAGTCTGCGAGGCTGAAGACGATAGGCGGTGCTTCGCAGCTGTTTCCAGGAAAGCTCCGCGGAGCTGCAAAAACGGCGTCGTGGAAACTGAAGACGCCGTCGCGGTGTAAAATGTGATGAAGACACTTCAATTTTTTTGTTTCACTTGTTATCGCTTAGCGCTTCTGCACTTTCCTAATCGTAACGCTCGGCGCCATCACTCATTTCTGTTCGTCTACTGAGTGAAAACAGTAAAGCCCAGGGAAACTCCTCATAATCACATGGTTTGAATTGTCCAAGTTGGAAACAGATGTTTGAATGCGCACATTTAAAAGCCAATAAATCGTTTACACACAAACTCCCCGCCGACTGTCAGTAGAGTTCACTGCGATGCATCGAAAAACGTGATGTGAAGAATGGGTTTACAGGTGCGGTCATGACGGCTGTAATCAAATCCCAGAAATCTCTTCTTCCTTGTGTGCGAATGATACTTTGCATTGGTGTATCTCCTGTATGTGTAACTTTGCATACACTTGAAACCCGATCTTTATGTGGCTGTGCGTCGGCGGATTCTTTGGCGCGAGGCGTCTTCCGTCACTCGGCGCAGTTTGTAATTTGTTCTGCAGACGCGTTGGACGCCTGTGCCGTCGAGGGATAGTTTGGTGAAACGTTGCACTGGAAGCGACGGCGATTCTGTCTGCAATGTGTCTCTGCTTTGCACACGATCTCCGTGGGTGTCACTGGTGAGTTTGCGGACGTCTGCGGCTTTCGCTCTCGTCGTGTCGCAGTAATATCGCGTCGCGGATTTATCGCTCTGCAGAATCGCCTATTCGGCCTTCGCTTCCGCGTTCATTGCATGGTCGCGTCGCGCTCCCTCGCTGTCTTCCGTCCACTTACTGGATATTTTCCGGATCGCTGTGAATTCTATTTTGTTAAGCGCTGCAACGGCGTGATATTATCGACGAATTCACCGGCTTTTCTAGCGTCTCTGTGGAGTTCTTCTGAGAGAAGGAGCACGATTCCCCGTCGAGCTAATTTGGAAATCCCGGGTTATTTGAGGTTTGTGTTAGCGTTGAAGGCCAGATGAAATGAATAAGTCGTTACAGTGACGCCTAGTTTCTTCCAGTTTTTTATTTGTAAGCTGGTAATAACGATTTTTTTTGTACGATTCCGGGTTTTACCGACGTATCGCGCGAAATGGTCGGAGACGTAAGTTTTTCTTTTGTTTCTTCGGACTTCACACTGCAACTGAACTTTCTACATGCACAGTGAAATCGTCTCTGACTGACTTTAATTTTATCGGGTTTTCTTTATTTTTATTTAGCCGTTTGTTCTTGGGTTTAGTTAGACCGCGTCGGAGTGCGTCAGCGGAATGTCAGTGTAAGGTGGACTTCACTGGAATATTGAGAGCAATGATCAATTGCTAAAATATAAACCTTGTTTGTGGGATGTGAAAATTCAATCACTTCGCTTATTTACTTTGTGTTGCTGCAACAAACTTTCAACAAGAAGTTGCGTGTGCGTCAAGTGATTGAGAAAGTATGCGGATTGTTTAAACTTCTAATCGAGCGTTAAGCGGAAAGATGAAATGGACACAAGATAAATTGAAATATTCATTTGGAATATGTATTCGTAATAATGCTTATATTAACTACAAACGAATCCTATGAACCCCCAGGCCTACTGAATCGTCTAATATGCATAGACTCAGCTAGCCGAGACTCAATAGGCTGTGATGGTGGATAAAAAGGGGATAACAGTTTGCATAGCATCGAGTTTAATAATCGTCGTGACTGGCACGAAGTCGCGAAGGCGAGCGAAGCACTGCGGCGGACTGAGACGTCTGGAGTCCAGGGGCAATGGAAGCGGAAGCTCGGGACTTGGAACGCATCTTCGAAAGCGAATTTTCGGCGACGTCAGCGCGCTCCTCGGCATCTTCGAGTTGATGTTGGACTTGACGGAACTTCTGGAGGTTAGTGGTGGCAAGTTCTTCCTAAAAATTAACGAATTGATTTGTGTTTAGGATTGCGATGGACTTACGGCTTCTTCGATCTGCTTCTTCTGGGTCTTGAGCTTGCCCTGAAGCTTGTCGACGAGATCCTGCATGCGTTCGAAGTTCTTCTTGTCTTCATCGACCTGGAATTGGAGTTCGCGAGAACGACGGTCGGCCTTTGAGAGGTTCTTGTTGGAGTCCTGGAAGCGGCGTTGTTCACCGTCGAGTTCCTGCTCCAATTCGCGGATGCGCTGCTCCAGCTTGGCAATAATCTTCTTGCCTCCCTTGAGCGCGGCGGCTTCGGCCTCGTCGAGACGGACCTGCATCTCCTTGATCTGTTGCTCGAGTCCCTTGCGCATGCGGTCGATGTGCATCGAGTGCTCCTGTTCCTGGCGGAGTTCCTCGGCAAGGCGGGCAGCGTCGGACATCGCCTTCTTGCTGCGCTCTTCGGAGTTTTTGAACTCGTTGAGGGTCTCGTCCAAGTCGGACTAAATTAATTCGTTAGCTTTTGTCAATTGATAGAAGAAACTCACGTGAATAGCCTGGAGTTCTCCCTCCAACTTGCGTTTGGTGGCGTTGAGCGAGTTGGCCTGGGCCGAAAGTTCGTTGGCCTGTTCGCGGAAGTCGGCGGCGTCGTACTCGGCTTGCTTGCGAGCGCGTTCAGCGGACTCACAGGCAACAACAAGTTCTTCTTTATCGGATTGAAGGAGCGTCGAGCGCTTCTCGGCAGAGAGGTACTGCTCACGGATGTCGTCGCGGTTGCGTTGCTCCTCTTCGACTTGCATCTGGAGTTCGCGGATCTGCTCCTGGTAGGCCTTGATGTTCTTCTGGGCATCGGCATTAGCCTTGTTGGCGTGGTCCAAAGCGATTTCGAGTTCGTTGATGTCGGCTTCGAGCTTCTTCTTCAGGCGCATAAGCTCGTTCTTGCCGCGCGATTCGGCCTCCAGGGAAGCTTGCATCGATTCGATGGCGCGCTGGTGGTTCTTGCGAGTGTTCTCGAATTCCTCCTCTTTCTCCTGGATGCGCTTCTCAATCTCGGAGCGGATCTGCGATACTTCAACCTGGGCGCGGAGGACCTTGCTCTCCTCGGCTTCGAGGGCAGCTTCGGCCTCGTCGAGGGCGTGCTGGAGCTCCTCCTTCTCGATCTCGACCCGGCGGATGATCTTCTGCATCTCGTGCACTGAGCGTCCTCCCTCTCCGAGTTGGTCGGTGAGGTCCTTGATTTCGAGCGATAGGCTCTTGTTCTCGCGGCGGAGAGCCTCGATCGTCTCCAAAAGCTCGTCGTAGTTGTTCTTCATCTTGAAGAGATCAGTAGAAAGATTGCGGGCGTCGCGCTGGGCAGAATCAAGCTCGGCAGAGAGGTCGTCGTTCTTCTTCTTCCATTCGTCGATGACGCGGTCGAAGCCCTTCTGCTTCTTCTCCAACTGGCTAGCGAAGGCGTTGGCACGCTCCACATCGACCTGGGCGTCGTCGAGGTCTCCCATGAGCCGAGATCGGGTCTTTTCGAGGGAAGCAATCTTGGAGTTGGCGGCGTCGAGGGCTTCCGTGAGCTCGTTGATCTTCTGTGCTTGGCGACGCTTAGCCTCCTCAAGTTCGTCACCCTTGACGAGTCCTTCGCTTTCAAAGCGTGCTTTCCATTGCTGGATTTCAGCATTGGCCTTGCTCAACTGGCGGAGCACCTCGTTCTTGGATTCGATTTCATCCTCTAGGGTCTCGTGCATCTGCTCGGCTTCGTGTTGGAAGTTCTTGGCCTGAGCAGCGAAGGTCTGGCGTTCGCGGGCCTCTTCATCAGCAGAGCGGCGAGCCTCCTCGAGCTGACTGGTGAGCTGCGACTTCAGGCGCGAAAGGTTGTTGACCTGCGATTCGGCTTCTTCGAGTTGTCGGACGAGGTCGCCATTCTCGCTGTTCATCCGACCCTTCAGGGAGGTAAAGTCTTGAAGCTGACGAGACTGCTCATCGGCTTTGGACTGAATCTCGGTGAGCTGAAGTTCAAACTGCTTGGCAAGCTTCTCATTGTTGAGCTTGGCAGAAGTTTCGGCATCGAGCTGGGCACCCATATCTTCGGCTTCACGTTGAGCTTGAACCTTATCCTTCTCAATCTTGGCCTTCTGTTTCTGGACCTGGTCGAGTTGATCTCCGAGCTCAGCGACAGCGTCGTTGTGCTTCTTGCGGAGGGCAGCAAGTTGGTTTTCGTGGTTCATGTTGGCTTCTTCGAGATCACGGCGGAGCTTGGCGAGTTCGGCTTCGCGCTTCTTGTTCATCTCCACTTGAGCGGCAGTAGCGCCACCCTGTTCATCGAGACGCTCCGAGAGCTCCTCGAGTTCGCGCTGAAGCTCCGACTTGGCGCGGTCAGCCTTCGAGCGAGATTGGCGTTCAGCCTCGAGCTCCTCTTCGAGTTCGCTGATGCGTGACTGGCACTCCTTGATCTGGCGCTGGAGCTTGCTGACAAGAGATTGCTCATCTTCGAGACGGCTTGACATAGAGTGAAGTTCTCCTTCCTTCTTCTTGAGATTGTTTTCGAGATCGTGACGCTGACGGTTGCTTTCGTCGATGTTCTCCTGAGCGATCTTCAGCTCACCTTCCACCTTGCGCTTCTGCTTTTCGATGTCGGCGCGAGATCGCTTCTCACGTTCGAGGTTATCTTCGAGATCATCAAGGGTCTGCTCGAGCTTAGCCTTGATTTTGTTGGTGTGGTTGCCCTTGTCTTCTTCAGACTGGAGATCTTCCATCAACTTGCGGTTGATTTCTTCCTGGTGCTTCTTCTCCTTGTTCAACTTGGCGATCGATTCATCTTGCTGTTGCATTTCGTCTTGGAGAGAGCGGATTTGATGGTCTTTGGACTGCTTCTCGGAATCGGCCTTGCGGAGGCTCATTTCGAAGTCTTGAATCTGCTTCTTCAGAGTTTCGCACTCTGCTTCAACCTTCTTCTTGGCACGCGTAACATCAGCGTTGCGATCTTCCTGATCTCCAAGGCGGTCGTTGAGTTCATCGAGCTGCTTGTCGAGATCGCGCTTGAGGGCTTCCAATTTGTTGAGTCGTTCTTCAGCCTCCGAGAGCTGCCCCTTGGTTGATTCGAGGTTGGTGAACAGACCGTTCTTCTCCTCAAGGAGCTTCGTCGAGCTGTCTTCAAGCTCCTTGCGCAACTTTTCTTCCCGCTCGAGAGCATCCTTGAGTGATTGGATGTCTCCAGAGAGCTTCTCCATCTCTTCGGCTTCCTTGCCAGCCTTGAGCATAGGCTTGACCTTTCCGTAGAGCTTGAACCACTCCCAGGTACGGAGAGTGCACCATGAGCGGATATTGCGCTGGACGATCAGAAGACCGGCGCGCTGTTCCATGCGGCGCTTGCGGTCGACAAGACCCAAATGCCAGCGAATGGTAGCTTGGAAGCCGGTCATAATCGCGGAAAGCTTGTCGTCACGAAGATCTTCGAGATGAGCAAGGACACCGGCTTTGAAGAAGACCTTGGTGAGACCAATACGGAATTGCTCCTCAGTCAAGGATCCATCGTTGACGAGCTTGCTCATAATGGCCTCGGCGCACTTCTTCGGGTCGTCGGAGCTCTTGGCCTCTGCGGCGGCAAGAATGGCGTAACGATGACGGAAGTCGGGATGGAGAGTTCTGTTGGGGAATCCCTTGCGGCAAATACGGATGCCTTCCAACACACCGTTGCAAGTGAGCTGGTTCAGAACGAGGCTGGCTTCGATGAGTCCAGAGGTCTTCTTCTCGTTGGGAATGATACAACGGATGAAGTGAGGATGAGTCTTGTGGAGCATGGTCATCAGTTTGTTCAGCGACTCGCGGTAAAGCATAGAGACAGTCATGAATGATCCAGACTTTCCCTTCTTCTTTCCACCGCCACCGCCGCCGCCTTCTTTGGCCTTAACGGCGGCTTCTTCCTGAGTGGTGTAATCGGACCAGACTTCAAGGAGAAGGTCATTGCCCTTCGATTGCTTCATGACGGAGACAACCGTGTCGTTGAGAGGGTCCTTGTTCTTCTCAAGCCAGTTGAGGCAGTTATAACGGACAGTTCCGGCGTAGTGACGCATGGCGAAGTGAGCCTCAGCCTGTTTGCCCTTTGGTGGCTTGGGTTTCTCGAAGTTGGGGTGCTTGCCCAAGTGCTGCTCGATGAGTTTCTGTGCGAGGGTCAAGTCACTAGCCTTGGGGACGATGCATTCTTCATCAAGCATGGAGATGATACCAAGAGGCTAAAGAAGAAGCGATTACATCAAAGCCTTGGGATACCGATTACCTTCTCGATAAGTTCGATACAAGCCTGGAGATCCAGACCGAAATCGATGAAAGTCCACTGGATGCCTTCGCGAGCGTACTCTTCTTGTTCAAGGACGAACATGTGGTGATTGAAGAACTGCTGGAGCTTCTCGTTGACAAAGTTAATCCAGAGCTGTTCGAAGCTGTTGAAATCGAAGATTTCGAAACCGGCAATATCGAGCACACCGATGAAGTGATCGCGGGAGTAGCCCTTCTGGTCAAGAGTCACGTTGCACT
The DNA here is from genome assembly GCA_007213375.1 of Steinernema feltiae. NCBI lineage: Eukaryota > Metazoa > Nematoda > Chromadorea > Rhabditida > Steinernematidae > Steinernema > Steinernema feltiae. The sequence continues at coordinate 126,251 of MQUG01000070.1, forward strand.
TCTTGACGAGCCAGCCGAACACACGGGAGTAGAGACCCTTGGCCATGGCTCCGATGGCCCAGTTGACCTGCTCGAGGTTCTGACCCTTCGACACCCATTCAGTTCCGACCTTGACGCGAGGCTTGGTGAGAGCTTTCAGGAACTCTTCGTGGGTGATGCCGTACATGGCGGCGGCCTTTTCGGCTTCGTCAGTTCCGTCAGGCTCGGCCTGTTCTTCGCGAGGGCGCTGCTTGAACTTCATGTTGCCCATGTGCATCATGGCAGACATGAGTCTGTAGCAGTCCATCTTCTCTTGAGGCGAGAATTTGAGGATATCGAAGGCCTCATCAGTAAGCTGGAACTCTTCCTTGTCGTTGACACCGTCGATGCTCAACTCGGCCTGAGCGACGAACCAGTAGTCCTTGAGAGGCTGGTCGAGCAACAGATCCTTCTTGAGAGTCGGATTTTGGTCAGAGAAGATTTGGTAGAAGATGTGGTAGCAACGTTCTCCAGGAGCTTGTCGGATGACACGAGACTTCTCGAGAAGGTCTAAAATTAAAACGTAAATTATGGAAAATCGAAACAATCAACCCACAGTGCTCAATATCGCAAGAGGCGACACGACCGGCCTTGTTGAACATGATTCGGATGAACTTTCCGAAACGCGACGAATTGTTGTTACGAACGGTCTTGGCGTTACCGAAGGCTTCAAGAACGGGATTGGTCTGGACAATCTGGTCCTCAAGGGTGACCTTCTTTTCATCGGTGGGTTCAGCAGGTTTGTCAGCCTCTTGTTGAGAGGCACCAACGGCGGCGAAGTAAGCAATGACCTTAACCAGAAACATTGCATCACAAGTGGATGATTTGCCAACTGTACCTTCTTGGTGTTTTCGGTTTTACCGGCTCCCGATTCTCCGGTAATCAGCATCGACTGGTTCTCGTGATCTTGAAGCATGTTGCGGTAGGCTTGGTCAGAAACGGCGAACAAGTGAGGCGGCATCTCAGTACGGCGCTTGCCCATGAACATGCGCGCGACCGAGTCTGTGTAGATGGGAAGACGCTTGTACGGGTTGATGACGACGCAGAAGAGACCGGAGTAGGTCTAAACCAAGAAGAAATTAGGAATGTTGTTGTATTGCATGTATTGCAATTTTGGTGCATGCATAATTAACCGGATTACAAGTTTGAACAGGACCACACATATAGATTATATTGCGGACAGCTGTCGACAACAACTGTGCTGTTGATCGCAAGCTGCCGAGTGATTGACAGCTCTGGTGAAGAGATGATCAACTGGTGCAACAATACAAAGCAAATAAGAAAACTCACGTAGATGAACATCGCTCCGTAACGAGCGCGCAAGTTGTGCAAGACAGAAGCGTCGTTGAGGAAACTCAAGTTGGACATGTCCTCGGTCTTCTCGAACTTGGGAGGATTCATCTCCTGGACGAGCTCCTTCTTCAGCGTGACTTCATTACCGCGTGCGCTGACAACGGTGACCTGATCGCCCTTGGTGGCGGTGATCTCACCAGCGACGTATCCGTCTTCGGCATCAGGAATCCAAACGTTCTTCTTCGAGTCATAAGGACGCGATTGTTCCTGCAACGATTCAATTGAGGCGCCAATATTAAATAAACGTAATCGAATTCAGCATTTTCGTAATAAACAAATAAAAAATTGGAAAAGTAAACAAAATTAATAAAAACCAACCGCTAACATCTCTTCGCGGTTCTGCTTCAGGTATTGCCATCCTGGATCTTTCTCGTGATCCATGAAAGACATGGTTGCGTCGAGTACTACGGTATCTGAGAAAGAAAGAAATAAAAAGTGCTGCTCTCGGGAGCGGATGCAGCTAGGATCGAGACCGTCGAAACACTGACGCTGGGACCCGGCGAGTGGGGAGTGAGGGAGGCGGCTGCAGGTTTTGTAGGATGCCGAGGTTGATAGGCGGGCGTCGCAGCTGTTTCCGAGAATGCCGGCGGCGGTGCGTCGACGACGAGAAACGTTGTTGTGTAAACCGCTGTTGCGACTTCCTCGCCCTCCGTCGAGACTGCTTTCCTCTGGCGATGACAAAAACGCATCAATCCGTCGCCGGCTTGCATATCTCGACAACGGCGTGCGGCAGCCTCACCTCCTCCCCTCTTCATCGCCTCTTGGTCGGAATGTAATAAACAAGTGCCCGACTACGGTTTACAACAGGAGCATCCGCGATCGCCCTGGCAAAGAACTCGCATTCAGCATGCCCGACTACTAATTTGTGTCAGTGACAGTTTCTGCAACGACTCCATTCGCTCGGGAGATCGCTTCGACCCCGTTGATCTCCCTCCACGATTTACGGTAGATTACACAAAACGCAAAAAAGCAACAAACGAGCTGTTGCGGAGACATCGGGAAGCTTGCAACATTGCATGGGAAGCAGAAGGAGAAGCGAACGCTGAGGCGTTGCTCAGAATGAAAATAATCCGAAGAATGGCGCGGAGGTGTAAACCTCTACGGAGTGATCGGATTACCAGATGTGCGCTCAGCTGTTAAGGTGGTCCTTACGATGTTCGGTTAACTAAAAGGGTGAGCGCTGTTTTCACTATTACGATTCCGGAGGCAACGGTTGACATTATGTGGTGGATTCAGTTTGGAATTGGAGTTTGAGAGGATGCGAATTCACCTCTTCAGCGAGGTGGCGACGGAAAAACAGAATCTGGTGTAAAACAGTTGCCGCGGTCAAAATTTGCGCGTTGCAGTTGCTTTTCCCTCGAACGACGTTTCGCCCTTACGCTCAACGTAAACGCTTCGCTGTGAATGAAGCGCACAGAATCCAGAAATAGCCCGCCATGAGCCTATTTTGAAGCAAATGGATCAGGCGGGCAGCTGCAATAGATTGCAGGTCGTTTCCAGCGGAATCTCCGTATCACTTTCGAAAATCGTAAACTTCACTCAAAACGAGGCGTCGTGGCTGTTTTGTGGCCCCTAAATTTACCCTCATACTCTGTAAATTCCTCATCTCGCGTTTCGCCACTTGCGTCCTCCGTAGTGTCGTCGCTTCATGCTCCGATTCAGACAAAACAAGATTGTTGTCGCGAGGGCAGATCAGATCACCGACTCAATCATCGTCGCGTTTGCAAAACAGCGCCAACTGTCCCGCGACTCCAGTTCCGCCGAAAAACAATATTTCTTTTGGAGAGACCGTTTGATCGATGTCGGCGCTTGTGAGCAGACGGCAGCGCGTTTCGTGAGTCGCGTCTAAGGTAAACAGGATCCAGCCGAGGACACGTAATCACATTCAGGAAGTGGATGGCGATTGCATGAGGCGCACGGGTATCCAAACGCCTCTGCCTCGTGATAAATCAATCAGATTCGCTCCTAATGATATTCGCGGCGTCGTCAAGTGTCCGCGACTGCGTGTAGTTGTCGCTTTTGAAGTTAGTATGTCGTAAACTGTCGGAAACGTGGGAGTTTGGCTGAGATTTGCCGCTGGCAGATGTGGCGAGTCGAGCGCTACACGGTGTAACAATGCCTAAATCGCCGTAGACTCGGGATAACGCGCTCGATCGCACGATTGACTTCGCGGCGATTTTACAAAGAATCGAAAAACGACGGAGAGCTGATTGAATCAAAGGGAACGAGGAGCGAAGGATGCGGAGTGTGGCGAGATCACCGAGCGAACCCTCGAAATGAGCGTTTTTGAGCGTTTGAACGAGAGCGAGTTTGCATAGATAATTCATTAAATTGCACAAAAAAACTGAAAAATCAATTGTAGCCAGTTTATTATCATTCCATCACCACACAAATGACCACAAAGCTGCAGGCAACATCAGCAGAAACGGGGAGAAACTGCGGGAAGCGGCCGAAGTCAGCTCGCACTCGGGAAGCACCATCACCGTTGGCCGAATCAACACCTCGCGCACGATGTACCAAGCGCGATAGCCGCATTCGTAGCGAATCGGGTACTTGATGCACTCCATGTAGTTGCGCATCGCTCTGAAATCGAGCGAATCCTTTAGAATCCGCAACTCGGAGTCACTCCTACCCACACACGACGGAATCCTTTGCTTCGGAGTACTCGGCGAGTCCATTTCCGGCGGGAATCTTCCTGGTGTCGCCGACCATTTCTGCTTGGCATTGCATCATTTCAGCTCGCGTGAGAGTCTTCGTGAAGCACTCAAAGTTCTTCATCATCTCGGAGTATCCGTCGCGACAGAGAAAGTCGAGCACCTTGATGGCGGTCTGGTATCTTCCTTTCATCGGCTCCTGTGTGAAGCAACTGGGCTTGTAGGATTCGATGCACATGTCGAAGATAAGGAATTTGCTGAATGAACGCTACCGTAACCACCGCATCTCTACAATCGTCTCTTACTCGCAGACTTGGGAGAAATAATCCTTTGTGCGCGAGACAAAGTATTGCCACGTGAACGAAAAGGTAGAATCCGAGCGGAATATTCCAATCTCGTAGAGCGGCTGCGCGCATTTCTTCACCTGGGTCTGCTCGAAGACGCTGCAGTTCTGCTCGGTGGGGAACGAGCCAGGCAGGGCGTTCCTTGGCCTCTGGTGCTGCGGCGGAGGGCCATAGAGGTAGCCACTCATGAACGTGTGGTCATCTTGTACGAAGTTTCGCTCTTTGGGGGACGAATCCACCGCGGTTGCCACTTGAAAGCAACCGAAAATGACGAAAAGAAGCAGGAGAACGAAATCCATCGCAACCGTGAGCTGATCTGAAAGTGGAAGAGTCGCAGAGTTGAGGGTCGCCGACTGCGTGGACAAACAATCGCCGCTTTGACCTTTTCGAGAAGTGACAGCGACCAATTTGGACACTTTTGATTACTCAGCTCTTCTCGGGACTAAGGCGGCGCTAAACGGCTGCGCGCGCGGAATAAGGCGAAGCATATGCGCATAATGAGAGGACGCGAGCGATCGCTGCGCCAATTGAACGCTAATGAGGAACGGTTTCGGTGTAGAATGGTTTAGCGGATGTGTCAGAGCTTAGTTATGACAGCTCGACAGCTTCCTGTCAGATTGCGGTCACGAATGCTTGCAAGTCAAATCAAAACAAACAAAGTTTCAAATTAGCCATTTCGTTATGTATAATAAAAGCTACTATCAAAATGTGCAGCCATGTCCGAGTGGTTAAGGAGATTGACTAGAAATCAATTGGGCTTTGCCCGCGTAGGTTCGAATCCTGCTGGCTGCGATAATTTTTTTCACAAATGCATCTATTTTACGTTTGTACTTTTGTTGTGTACTCCGCTGCGACGACAGCGCGCGGGATGGAAGACCTCAAACTTGTTTTAGTTTCACAATGTTGTGAAAAACACGAAGTTTATCAATCGTTTCGGGACCATATGTTAGTTTCCAAAAGGTCAGCTGACGAGCGAAAAACTGGATTTAAGAAACGATGGAGGGAAACGAAGCCGACTTCTCGCCTTCTGAGGTAAGAAGGATGCGCGCTATTCCGAAAATCTACGCGAGTTCAGCCCATAAGACCGCTGCTGGAGAGCGAAATGGAGAATCTGACGTTGGAGGACGGCGACGTCGATTTGGAGACGTTCCGAAAGCGATGGAAGGCGGAATTGCAGCAGAACAAGATGAAAGAGGAGTTGGAGAAGGCGGAGAAGCTCTTCCGTGAGGGATGCGATCACGAAAAAGCTGGAAACATGTGCGAAGCCGTCAAGTTCTACACGAAAGCGGTGAAGCTCGTTCCTGACATCGAGCACCACGTTTACCGCAGAGATAACGACGGCGGCACCTCGAAAGGTCAACAAGTTAGTTCTTGCATTCTGCCATCCGCTTCAACGATTTTAGTGAATTCAGGCGCCTTCGACATCGAAAGCCCACAACCGTAAAGACGACGCCGAGAAACTCGACTTGATCGAAATCTTTAACGGGCGATTGCGAGAACGGGAAACGTTGTTTCTCTCCGATGGTATGATCATGGAACCCACCTCGCTTTCATGCTTAAATCGTTTCAGATTCGCGAAATCCAATCTTTATGCTCCCAAAGGAGGTGCTGCGACTCATTCTGCGTTACGTCGTTGGTTGCGGCCTCGATGTGCGCTCGCTGGAAACCGTTTCCACGACGTCTATTTATTTCTACTTGTTAGCTCGCGAAAACGATATTTGGCACCGAATTTGCCGAAAATCGTTCGATTTGGCCGCGAGTTTCGTTCCAACACTTCCTTCCTGGCGGGAGATGTATCTGTGGACCCCTCACATTCAGTTCTTTGGTGTTTACTTGGCGAAAGTCACCTACATCCGCCATGGAGAGAACAGCTACCAGGACAAATTCTACAAGCCGTGGCATATGGTGACGTACTACCGTATTTTGCGCTTCTTCGCCAATGGTTTGTCGCGTACAAGTTGATCTCGATGAAATCCATTCATATAGGGTCAGTTTTGATGACCACGACTTCAGAGAACCCATCGTCAATCGTGGGTTTTTTGAAGACTCGGAAGGACGCCAGGAACAGCGATTCGATTATTGGTGGGGAGTATTGGATCGATTCTGGAAGTATTTGCATTAAACTCACTGAACACGTTAACAGGAAGCAATCGCGTCAGGTGAAGACGATCAACTCGCGACGTTTGCGAGGAGTCGTCGCCCCACACGAGGTAAATGTGTATAGGACTGTTATGTAATTTCCATGGATCTCAGTTGATCGAGAAGAACTTCTACCTCGAACTGAAATTCTCCCAGCGCAGAAGTCATGCGAAGTCGCACGGAATTCTACTGTGGTCAAAGTATGAGTATTCCCACGTCCTGGTTGACGGTAGCGTCTCCAAGGGAGATTTCCATGTTGCCGGTGACAGTCAGACGTATCCGCCGTTCTACTTGAGTCGAGTAAAGAGTTTTGCTAGCCCCGAGGGGTTCGATGACGTTCTTTGTTGAATAGCCGTGTATTGTTTGGAGATCAGTGCCTTGCCTTCGCAGAGAGGGTTTTCAGGAAATAAATTCATAATTTATCGCAACGGCAGTGAGACTAACGAACAACGAACTGGGGGCGTCTGGCGGTTTCAGTGTTTGAGATCAACTCGTGTCGATTCGGACACTTCGGGATGCCACAAATCAATGTTGAGGAGAACGGTGAAGCTCCCGGCGGACGCGGCACCTTCGAACATCAGCTCCGTTTCAAAGGATTCGTCGTAGACCATAAAGCGCCCCGTTCTCCATCCCTTCGTCTGGTCCGCCACTCGAACTCGAGCTTCAGACGTCACCTGAAGACCCATGTGCGCTCGAAGGCGGCAGTTGCTTGGGCCGCAGTGAGGCCACACACGCGATCCACTTGTTAACACCGAGAATTTGATCTGGAACCGTAATTGTAGTTACCGCAGGTACGCGGAATTCAGTTCCTACCTCGGATTTGAAGCATTTCGCTTGCTCGACGAAGTGCTTCAGAATATCGCACGATTTCGGCGCGAGTTTGCAGTTATCCGCAACGAAATCGCCGTCGTCGTGAAGGCGAAAGGCGACCCAATCGCCGGAAACCATCTGGTTATTCTCAGAGAGGAAGAGGTCGCGCTGTGACTTCCATAATTCAACCGCCTCCTCGCGCATAACGACCCACTCGCGCTCCAAATGCTTCAGATGCTTCGAGCAGTGGGTCTGTTCCACGCTCCACCAAGGACGCGCGGTGAGACCGTCAATGTTGTAAAGCGAGCGTTGGAAGGAGGAGGGGAAGAGGCCGAGATCCGCGCCGGTTTCGTAGACGCGATGCGATTCCGAAATTCTCCCAAGACGCGTCAGTCCGTCTCCCAAGTGATAGTAGAACTTTGCGTCAGCGAGCCGCGTATCATCAGCTTTCAGGCCCTTCTTCATCAGAGCGACGCCTTGGACCATATCACCGTCGTAGAATTTGTAAATGTAGCCGAGATAGCTGAGCGCCACGTTGTCGTGCGGTTCGCTCTCCAGCACCTGCAAAATGGCTGAATTGTATTGCATTCAGAGCGATGATCCCACATTCTTGAAGACATTCTTCGCGTCTTCCGGGCGTCCCATCATCACAAAGGTGATTCCGAAGTCGTTCTGCAGTTGCACGTCCTCTGGGAAGCGGTCGATCAGTGAGCGCTGCGTCTGCAGCACCTTGTAGAGATTCCCGCGGAACCGCGCGCACTCCACGAGTTTCGTTGCGGTCAATCTGAAGAATGACGACTACTGTACTGCAGAGAGTGAGCTCAATTTACCTGAAGAGAGCTTCTGGCGTGTCCTCGTCATCGAGGACGTGTTGAAACTCGGCGACGGCCTTGTCGAGGAGGTGATTGTCCGTTTCGAACTCACTGCGGATCTGCAATCCGCGTCCTTTGCCGTAGTGCGCCCGCGGACTCTCTTGGTAGCGTGCGAGGACCTCGTCATAGAGTGCGAAAGCAGAGTCATAGTGATGCTGAAGAGGAAGAAGTCGTCAGGGCCCTGGGGCATCGCAGTTAGAGCGTAAAACCACAACCGATAAACCGACAAAGGTTTTATTAATCGAGCAGCAAAGAGAAGAGCGAGTTGAGCAATTGAAGTCACGTATATAGAGATTGTTATGTACAGTACCCTCAAATCAAGACCTGATGCACACGTCAAACCATTCGGTAGCGCTTCTGCGCGCCTCTACGAACACCAACCTTCTCAATGTGAAAATCGGCTTCGTCGAGCTTCGCGCGGTGCTTGTAGTCTTCGCGATTCGTGATTGCCGCGCGTTTATACGCCGCACGACCCGAGGCTCTGCAAGTGAACGCTGAACGAGGCTCTTCTACAAACGGCAACTCACAACTTTCTAACTGCAGTTACTTCCTGGATTTCCTCCTCCGACTCTTCTTCCTCGGCTTTTCTCTTCGCGCTCAGAGATTCTACTTTGCGAGATTCTATCTTGGGATTCGTCCGAGACTTCTGAACGAATCGTGCTCAAATTGGCCCGACGATGGCTTTCTCCTTACCTTTTTTGTCTTCAAAAGATTCTTTCTCGGAGTGCTACTGTAATCGGGACAATTCTTTCGCATACAGGGCGTTTCCTTCGTTTCCGTGAGTATTCTTTCGTGTTTCCTTCGCTTCGCTTTCGGAGCGGCCGGCGATTCTTCCTCGTCTTCATGCTCCTCCTCGGCCTTCGTCGGGACTTCAGGCTCCTTCTCCTCATCACCTTCCTCTTCGCCCTCCTCCTCTTCGTCGTCATCTTCGTTCTCATCGTCCTCCTCTTCGTGGCTTTCTCCGCCCGCTTCCTCCTCGGCGGATTCATCTTCGTCCTCCCTCTCTTCGTTCTCCTTTTCCTCGTCTTCGTCCTCGTCCTCCTCCTCGTCTTCTTCTTCTTCCTTCTCCTCTTCAACGACCACAGGCTTCTTCTGCTGTCTTCTACGCTCCTTTCGCGCTTCTCTCTGCGGCTTCTTGTTCACAACGACCTTCGGTTCGTCGAGTCCTTGCAGCTCCTTCAGCTTCTTCTCCATCTTCTGCTTCAGATTCGAGAACAGCGTTGTTTCCAGTGAATCTTTCTCGTATTCGAGTTCCTCGTCGTCCGCCGTCTCTGCGGCTAGATTTCTATCTCTTTCCGGTGCTATGTGCGCATAGGTCGACGGTGCTTCATAGACCATCTCATCCTTGTCGTCGTCTTCTTCTACGTCCCTGTAGTCTTCTAGAATGCATTCCGTTTGATTAAATATAAATCCACTCAAACGCCTACCGTGCGAGAGTTCGCCTTCGGAAAATACAGTATACAAACTTGAGCAAAGAAAAACGAAAACAAACAAAACAGCCCATATCCTAATGCCTCCCTTGGTCACACTGTAATCGACCTTCGTCGGCGCTACTATCACCGCCATGTTGTGAACGTGGCCCTGGCCGACTGCAAGAAGCGCGTGTACGAGTGCAATCACTAATAATTCACTCACTGCTCGATCCTTGGCGGCGGAATTGCGGTCGGAGCATTGGAGATTGCGTGCCTCCATTCTGCACGAACGGCGGCGCCTTCTGCATTCTGCGTTGCTGTGATGCGGGAACGCGATTCCCGGGGTTTCTGATCGACAGCAATTACGCGTCGCGGAGATTTATCTGAAAGTAATAAAGAAGTAGTGGATCGGCGGTGTGCAAGATGGATTTGACGGCGGATGAGCGGGGAACGTGTGTGGGTCATGGCTTAGGCAGTTGGTTTAGTGCGAGAAATCGGCGGCGTTCCTGACGCCGGAAATTTTGTTGTCGATGTGAAAAAATCGAAGAATTATGATCTCTAAAACGATCCAGATGTGGTCGTCGAGAGATCCATGTCTGATGGAGGAATTCAAACAACATTTCCATCTTTATTGTTTTATTTGTTGCTTTGAGCTCGAGTGCGTGCGAGAGGCTCACATTTCAACTCGCAATTTTCCCCGCCGGATCCTCTCGCTCGATAAACGCGGGGCCTAACACTTTGAAAACAAGGCGCAAATGTATGGCGCCTCGTTAGGCGAACCGAAGTTCCCACTCGCTTACAATCAAGGGCGCCGAGGAAGAAGATTCGGTCAATCGCGAAATCATTTGGACGCGAAAACAAACGACATTTGAAAGGGCGATAATTGAGTGACAAGTGGGTTTGAGTGTCACAGACCCTCAGCGTCTCCTCCAATGACGTCACCGTCTCCCGCCCAGACTGCGAAAAAGACGACGCGCGCGCGCGGAAGTTGCAAAACGGAAGAACCAACCTGAGATTCGGCCAACGCCGCCCGACTAATTCTCAGCTCGTTGTCCGCTGCTCGGATTGGGACAAAGTTTTCGGGAATATCGATTGACGCAAATCATATAGACACAACAGTCGTTCGTCGTCGTACGAGCGGGGCGCTTGCGAGTCCACTCGACGGCTGCAGGCGAGCAGCAGCTTCTTCCTGCCACTCTCTTAGTTCAGTTTCTCTTCGGCCGCCGAAGCCGCTGTCGTCAGTTGTCGTCCGGTCAGTTGCGGTCGGATTCGGAGAGTGTACCGCGACGGCCGGTGGCCATAAGAGTCGATCGCTGTAAATAAAAAGTGAAGATTATCCCGTCAATGATTTATCGCTCGGATTCATTCGTGGCGTCAATGTCGGCAACAATGAGAAAAACAAGTTCACGTTTGGGAAACGCGGAAAGCCAACATAACCGACGACCAGCAGATTGGAGCGAGAAGGAAAGAGAGAGTGTGGCCACAAAGCCTGAAGTCCTCGCGTTTCCGGCGAAAAAGAACACAATAATTATCAGAAAAGATAAAAACGGCGATTGCGGTGTCCAACATCAGCGAAACGTAGACGCGAGGCAAAGAAATTGCTCGCGATTCATTTGCCTCACGGCCCGCCGCCGGCTTGCATTGATCTTCGAGATGATGACGGCGACGACGGGCGGCGCAAGCGATATGTTTGCGAGGAGACAGGATGTCCCAGCGAACTGTCATCAGCAAACTAAGCGATTTTGAGATTAGGCTTGCGTACTCTGTTGGCTCAGTATCAATCTCTTAATCCCGATCAATCAATCCTAACAATTAAACGAAACAAATTATTCAAAATCGATCACACCACCGTAGTGCTTCTTTCCAACTGCCGCCAATCCTTGACTCCATCAGTGAGGATTTCGTCGATGGGCAAATGGTCGAGGTATGCGACCTTAAGCACAGTGATTACAGTTAAAGTACTGAATAACACTCACCGTCGATCTCATGTACGCCACCACTCGATTCAGATGAACGGGATCAAATTCTCGCTGCATGTAGAGGCATCGCCACACCGCAGCTGCGAGTTTGCGGTCGTCGGAGAGGAATCCTTCGTCATACTCCATCATGGTTTGAAGGTGCAACCCATGCATGTTCCCCATGTCGCTCTTCGAAGTCATTGATTGCTTCAGCTCCTCTCCGACGATCTCCAATCGACTGTCGATATCTGACCACATTGTTGCGAGAAGACCGCGTTGAAGACGCATGTAGGCTTGTGAATCGAGGGAGACGTGCAGCCTCATCAGAACCATCCTAAAGAGCAGGAATATCCACGAGCAAACGCTGCAGCTTACCAAATATGCATCACCGTGAGCTTGAACCATGACGACATGTAGTCGGGAAGACCGAAAGCTGAATACAAATGATAGATTAATTAACTCATAAATGACTTACATTCGCAGAGCTTCACATAAGGAATTTGATTGGCGCAACAGAAGTAAAGTTGAGCGGATGATTTGTCAAGAAGCTGAAATCAAAGCTGAATGCGAGGGACAAAACATGTGCACCAAACCAGCTTGAGTTCGGGATCCATTCCTTTGTCCCCGTAGAATCGCATGCGGATCGCCGTTGCAACGCGCTGCACTGAAGCGGGAAGACGACTCGGAGTAGCTTCAATCACAGTGGAAGCGTGTTGATCGACGATATGAATCGTTTTCGAGTCATTCGGCAGTGCGCTGCTGGAGAATCGAGCGTGCTGACAGCGAGA
>MQUG01000071.1:0-119776 GCA_007213375.1 Steinernema feltiae
TGTGTTGAACGCGAAACAACAATGTTGTCAGAAAACGTGGGACGTGCATCTCTCAGACTTGTAAGTTTTTTTTGTCCAGTATGTTTTCACTTTGGGATCTTTTAACCTCGGGATCTCTTCGCCTGGGATCTTTTCACCCCGGGATCTTTTCACCAACAAGCCATTATATCAAATAGCATCCTATCAATTTGTTTGAGATGAAATGAATTAGATGCCAAAAAAGAGGAGACAAGATTTTAGAAAAGTCGGCGACAGACCTTCTGGAATGACAGTGTCTCCCTGTGTGCTACTTCACGCGATCGGCTTAGAAAACAGGATTTATCAAAATTTCAAACAAAAAGAACTGCAAAAAACATTAAAGCAAGGCATCATTAAAACACCCAATCCGACTTAGCCAGATTGTGCGGTCTGCTCACATAAAAATTGTAATAGATGATGACAACCACAGCAAAAGTTATTGGTAGGACAATTCTGCTTATGCGATCGATTGCGCTCATCGAGTTCTCCTGGAGTCCAAATGGGTCTGTTCGTCTTCCCTAAAAAGCATCAAAATCGTTTTGCAAACTTCATAGGGCTTGCACTAACGTGATCAATCATCCAATAGTACACTCGCCATCCGAATGAATCCTTCTGAAAGTCGTGCATATTGAAATGATGGTCGTTGGACGGTTGAGATTGCTGTGGAGTCTGGTGTTGATGCATTGAAGAGGTCTTACGTCGTTTCCAGTACATCGAATATCGCCCACCGTCATTACGATTCTGAAAAGTTGCCCTTAAAGTCAGGCTAGATGACTATTTTCTTACCAGTCCATTCATGCGAATTCCACTGTCTGTTTTCGGTCGTTCATGTGCCGAAGTTTTTTTCATCGATGAGTGGTTGTGGCTTCGGTAGGTTGAGTTTGGACGATTGTAATGGCGACTCCCCACGCTGAAATTTCGTTTTTAAGCCGGAAATTTGTGAATTCCAACTAACCTCAACATTGACTCCTTCGGGAGTCGTCTCAGAATGTTTCGAAGTCTCTCCTGTTCCGAGCGTTGTATTTCAGGGTCTCCTAAAAACCGTTATATCCATTGAATACAGAACTTCGATCTCGCACCTGTATTGAATTTTGTAAAATAATGTACTATAGTAAACTCAATTATGCAAATCAGTAAAGCCACAAAGCAGATCAGAATGTAGACATCGAGCGCAGTAGGGAAATCAACGCGGAAATCAGAACGTGAATCAAGGCTCAAGAAGGTCAACGTGAGCACGCTGGTAATGCCCAATCCAATTCTATCGCCAGTGGCTTCACGATTGATCCACAAAGCAACCCACGAAAGCAGTACAATCAGAAGTGCATGGAATGTAGAAGTTGATGATGAAATAGCCAATATGACGATGAAGGAAGAACCGTGCTTCTAGGGTTGAATAGTTAGCTAAAGCAAGTCAATGTTAACATGAAGATACTCGTAGTCTTACTATCGCGACCAAGCGGAGAGCTGTTGTAAACCTTGAATCCGGCCATTTCAAACTGCGGAAGCTCAGCCAGTGCGGCGTAGTCCATATGCACACCGCGATTCTCGCCGACCACTTTCCACCGGAAAACCATCTCGTTGATCCCATAGGCAAAACTTCCGACTACCAGACGACAAGCCTGGAATCTTTCGCGTATTTCAACACATGGATCAAATGGTGAAGACCTGAATGTCCTAATGGATATCGACGCAAGTCCATCTGGCACTTTGCCTTGACGGTCAAACGCGACGAGTAAAGAACAACGCCATCTTCACTTAAGCGGACTAGGCGGTTTGGTGTGGTTAGCGTGTGCAGATATGATCCTTGGCCGTTCCAGAAATACTGAAATAACATTATCAGATTCAGGTAGATTTGAACCAATAGAAACGATGCTATGTCTTAATCCAAGAAATGTATCTGGCGTGAGCTTTCAATTCTAAAATCTTGCTTTTGATCGTCATTTGAGCACTACTGCTAAATTTCTCGAATATTAGTCATCAATTTGAGCACAATATATGATTTGTTTGTGTTTTTAACTGTTCAAACCCTACAGTATCTGGTTTCCAAATTTTGTCCAGCATCGACATTCCCAACGACAACACTTTTCGATTTGGGCTCTGAAATCGAAGTCGATTATCTCTCCAAGTCTGCCGGAAATAGCAATCGAAAGCGTAGGTCTAAACAGCAAACATTTCAATAAGCCTAAAAACCTGCAATGCAAACGTCTGTTTTCTCCGAGATGGGCCCCATGGTACGTACAAAAATATCGATGTAGACGAGCGTTGGCTCGTTCTCTAAATAACTGCTAGTAAGAACGAGTACCGTAGCCGTAGCTTACTGTCAAAATTAGGTCTAAAATTTTTATCGTAGTTTTTCAAAATGCTGTTTAGCAGAAAACTTGTATTCTTGGCGACTTGATTCTTCTCGTCGATGCTTCTAAAGAAAGAAGGGTGCTGGAGGATCGGGGTATGTGAATCAACTACCTTTTGCTTCTCAGATGCTGCTCGTCAAAGTGGACATGCCTGCTATTGTTAACAGTGAAACGTTCCAAGATAAATTTGTCGGTTTGTGCGGAATGATGAATAAAAATGAGTGGAATTAGCAGCCGCAGAGTGCACATTATCTCAACGGAACCTAAATTCAATTGCTCTCAGAAACAAACGAAGCAGAAAACGGGTGAAAATGATGAAAAATCGAGCGCGTCTACCGCAAAAAAAAAGATTTTATTATGCTAATAAAGTTTTGATTTTGCACTGGAGAATGCCTGGCAGACGCGCACCACTGTGCCCATAATCCATAACAAGGTTAGTGTGCCTCAAGGGAGGGTGCCAGAAAAGTGGTCCCATGATGGACGACCTTGTTGAGAGATTGAAATGTCGAAGACAAAAGCGAGAGAAATACGCGAAAGTGGATCTTTCGCTTTTCAGGAGGATAAAGAAGCGCGCGAGTGAAATTGAGTTAACGGTGAAGTCAAGCAGAAGGTGAACGACGATTCTTATGTTTGTCGACTCACGCAGGAATTAAATTTTGACAGTTTGATCATGCATGCATACATGCTCTCTTGATAGGGAACGCTTCAGACTCACATCAACAAACAACCCAAAAAAGATAATTGAAGATTGACGCGCAACTCCAGACGAGGCACCTCGGAAAGCAGCAGCGGTCTTCTCCCGTGGGGCCAAAGTGTTGAGGGCGATGAAGAGAATGTGGGAGTTTTATTGCCCTCAGGCGTGACTTTTCATTTTTAGCGCCTCGGAAACAAGGCGATTGCGATGATGGGCGTTGGTGTGTGCAAGGCACAATAGTTCAAATGCCAGAGAGTGACGTGAAATTGGAAGCAGCGGTTTTCTGGAACATTTCAGAACCGCAATACGAAACGGCATTACGTAAATCAGCACAATTCTGAAGTTTGGTAATCATCTCATCTCTGTTTTACATCCCCTTTTACGCAATAGGGAGGCATCAAGTCAACATTAAAGTTTTTGATTTGTTATCGGTTATCGGTAAGCGGTTAACGAAGAATTAGATTGGCTACAGCTTGGATTTGTACACATCGCTGGTCCCTTTAGATTAAAGAGCTTGTACATCCGTGCTTGTCGACAGAGTGTTATCGAATAGAAAGCATAAATTGAAGATATTCTTTTATTAAAATTAACCACAGCAAACAAACAAACAAACAAACACCGTGCAAAGAACTCAATCATCGTACTCCTCATTTTCGTCTTCAGCTTCATCGCGTGCAACGGCGGCGCCCGCACGCTTTGCACCGGTCTTCTTTGGAAGAATTTCAGCGGCAATGTTTGGCATCACACCTCCTTGGCTGATGGTGACACCTTGCAGCAACTTGTTGAGTTCATCGTCGTTGCGCACGGCCAACATGACATGACGGGGATTGATGCGAGCCTTCTTGTTGTCACGAGCAGCGTTTCCGCTGAGTTCCAAGATTTCAGCAACGAGATACTCAATGACAGCGGCTAGGTAGACTGGCGCACCAAGTCCAATGCGTTGAGCAAAGTTGCCCTTGCGCAACTTGGTGTGGAGGCGGCCAACGGGGAAAGTGATTCCAGCACGTTTGGAGCGGTTCACCTTGGGCTCAGCAGCGGCTTTCACGGCGGATTGGCGAGCCATGGCTAAAAATTCAAGGTTGGTAGAGTGATTATGATGTTGTTTGTTGTATACTGTTGTTTAAATGGTAGTAAAGCGATGCTTCAGTAGTGTGAACGCATATCACTGTTTAGAGACAGCATTGCTTTCCCTAGTAATCCTAAACAGTCGTTGCAGGTGCAGCATTGTTTTGGTTTTTTAACGGACAAATACAATCTCAAACTAGCGACTTTTGTCGAATTGTCCTGTACGTACAATTGATATTGACGAACACATTGCAGAGCCTCCTTTACCAGAGATGGTTTCTTAGATGATTACGTGCCGACATTGTCGACCATCTGTTTTTGTGTTGATGTCAAAATTATTGATTAGGGCCGGACTTTAAACAGAAAGCTTTTTGCACTGTTCTCAGCTTATTCACACCAGAGCACACCATTTCACGATTCACGAACAGGTTTTTTTATTGCTTGAGAGCCGAATGATTTAGTTTCATCTGAGTACACGGAGTACAAGTTCACAAAGGTCCAATGACAATTCAGATCAAAATTCGATTTCGCAGAGACCTTTTCAAGGCTTTAAGTTAATGCTTGTGCAATGTTTGGAGTTAAATGACATTTTGGTGGAGTTGATTCGAGCTTGGATGATATTTAGGACACTTGTTGATAGTTTTTAAACTAGTTTTTGTCGTTTTCCACCATACAATAGCCGACCTCTTTGGGAAATCCCTAGTAAGAAACGTTTCGTCACTTTGCACTTAACATGCACGTGGACAATCGATCCCTGATCGATGTAACGTAAATGCTACCCATCCTTGTACAAAAGACGCAATCGGATTTTGTGAAAGGCTCGTGAAATGATTGCAGACGGTCGAATGTGTGAACTTTCCAAAAGACTACTTCAATTTGAAGGCTACTATATTTATTAACATTTCCATCACATGCATATATTCATATAGACGCAATTTATTGTCAACAAAAGTACAATGCGCGATAACAACAAATGCACTATTATTACTGTAACGTCAATTGTACCGCAATTAATAGGGTCACTATTCAAAAAAATGCAAAGAAACCAGCTCTCATGACACTTGAAATCACAGTCGGTATTTACAACCTACAAGTATTATAGTTATTACTCTTAAACTCAAAATATATATTATGGCATAGAAATCTAAGAAAAATCAAAAATCCATCAGTAGGGCACAGTGGAATACGGTAGATGTGGGCTAAAAACGAGAAAAAGAAAAAAGCACAGAAACGAAGACACGCAACCCGTTTGAATGCATAAATTACAAAAAAACATAGAGGAAAAACATAAAATGAGCATAAATCGACGACGACAACGATGCGGAGGCTAACGATCGGGTATTTACATATTGGTTTCGACAAGACCGTTCGTTCCAAGCGTTTTGTTCTTCTTCGACCTTCTGGGAAGAGATTTTTTCAGCATGGCGTCGCCTGGGAAGACAGCGTACGCCTTTCGTCGCATGTTCTTAACGGTTGGTCGCGGAGGAGGTTCAGTCGTTGGCAGCGGAGGTGGTGGCGGCATTTCCGTTTCATCCTGCGGAATTGGCGGAGCCGGTCTCTGCGGCGGCGGACCAGGAACGATGCCATTGGAGTGTACTGTAGGAGGAGAGGGAGGTTTGGTCGGCGAACGGTTGCCAATCACGGGAATTCGACTTTTGACCGTAGAGCAGCCATTCGTGCGTTGCTCGATTCCATTCACCAATTTCTTCACTTTTGCATTTTCAGCTGCGCGTTTAGTCTCAGGATCTGAATCGCTGCTTGTGTTCATTGATTCCTTTCCCGAATCAATCGATTTGACCGATTTTGGCGAGCTCTCGGATTCTGGTTGAGATGTCGTCGGTGTGCAGGCGGTCACTGTGAGCTCGGGTGTCTCGAACAATGGTTCCTCTGGGATGGAGATCAACGTTGGTATGTGTCGCTTCATGCGAAGGCGACTCTTCGCTATGTCGATCATTTTGCGCAGGTCCGCAAGAAACTGCTCGGCCATCGGCGGCGGATCGGCCATCAAATGCGGTTCGAAGAACTCTAAAATGGAGAAGACACGAAATTGTGACGATCGGCGAATATAAATTGACTAACCGGCACTAAAAAAGAGTTTTCGTTTTTGAACTGGTTGCGCGGGCGACTGGTCCGAGCTGCAAACACCATCAGTAGCGCTGTTGGCGACACCCTGCAAGGGCTGCGGGCTCTGCCCACCAGGACAGCTGTTCGCCTGCACAGCAGCATTGCGCGCAGCATGCGCCGCTTGCTGCTTCTCGTGATTCAAATGATACATGAATTGAATTTGAATTGCAGAAATCAGCTCAGATTTCTTCATTTTCCAACATACTCGCCAGAGAATTATTGAAGTGAAGATGCTGGCGAGTAACAACAACGATAGAACAATAATCACAAAGACCTCAAGTCGTGGAGGTGAATTATCACTGCTTCGTGGACCAAAAAGGATTTCTGCAATGTGTAAGAACGACTATCATCGTGTGGCATTGATAAATCGAGTTGTTTACCCTTTTCTCCGGGTAGTCGAAAACTCAAACAGTGCCGTGCGTCGGTGTACGGTGCACATTTCAGTTTGATTTGGACGATAGTTCCGAGAAACCGCTTTGCGTCGTCGGCAGTGCCATTCCACTAAACACAAATCAGGCTGTAATTCGAGCAACTTAGTCGGTCTCTGTCTCTCTCTCGCTTTCGCTAGCATTGCCAAAAGAAGATCGTCTGTTACAACAAGCGAAAAAGCCTTTTGTCTTAACAACTCAACTCGCGCGCTTGCGCGCATGCCGACAAAGTTCTGACCTTGATCTATTTTCACTACCAGATTTGTCATAAATATTGAGAAGGTCGTACTCGCCGCCAAGATCGCGTACGCGAGATACCAGTGCCGCGCCAATATTACGACGATCAGTTATGCTCTCAGGCCACACACGTCAATAGTAGAATTACATAAGTGTACTTACAAAGAGCTTCTTGTACCCGTTGCTCAGCTGCAAGTAGAAGACGTCCGGAGCGAATTGAGCCCACAGGTCTTCGTCGTCGAGATAGTAGACTGAAGCCACCTGACAGTCGGCGCCTTGCCGATTGATTCGAACGTTCGCATCTGCAACAAAAAAGCGGCGTTAGTTGAACTCAAATGTGCGAGCGGGTGAGACGTGTGCTGCTCGTCCACCGGCTGTGTACTATACCTTGAAAAAGGATACGCGTGTTCGGCGCGACGACGTTGTTCGTTGTTGGAAGCGAGAGTACGGGCAGTAATCGTTCGTTCCGATTTGACGTGTTAAACGCGATCGGATGTGCGCATTCGTCTAAAACATTATTCGTCTTCTTCGGTGATGGTGGAAGGAAGAGACAATCGGAAACACAATTAACGCGCGAGCGTGAGCCACCTTCTTTGATCGCATCGCTACCAGTCAGTCAGCAGCCCCAACCACACTATGTGTACAACAGCGCCAGCGGCAACAGGCGACTGTGACAACGGCGTGCGAATTGAGGCGCAGATGACCGATTAGAGATAATAAACACTTTGTTTTTGAGCCCCACAAAGACAAGAAAGGCGAGAAAACGGACCGCGACGGAAGAGCGCAAAAAAGTCGCAAATTGGGCGAGAGAAGTGCGGGTTGAGAGGGAAGCTAAAATTAATTGACTTCGCGCGACAATTAATCTTTATTTTGAAGGGTAAAAGTCAAAACGCGAAAAATCAACGAAACATACCGAGCTGTCGAACACAAAAGCCGGTTGTCGGCAGAAAGGCCGGCGCATCCTTTGGACAGATGCACGAGCATTCCGGACCCGTATTATTAAGCGCTAGTGCGTGAAACTGAACGGCGCACGAGATCGGACAGTCTCTTGCGAATATCGTATCGGGACGGTGAAAACTCCTCAGAATCGAAGTGTACGGATGTAGTGGAAGAGTGAGCGTTGGCAACGAATGTACAGTAACCGACAATAGTAGTAGTAGTGACCAGAGCCGGTCAGCGCGGCACAAGGACGACGTCATTTTGGTCTGAGGGCCGCCATCCGCTTGCACAAATCTCTAAATGAAACAACAACCAAATTCTAATTGTCGGACAGAAGAGGTCACACGCAGCGCGCGAGATGCTCGCAAAAAACGTCGGCAAAAATATTTGGTAAACAATGAATTTGAAATGGTGTTAATTCCCAAAGGAGAACAATATGTTAATAATGTCCTCCTCTCTTCTTCTTCGGCCTATAGGGGCAAACTGCGGCGTGCGCGAGCGAAAGTGGCAAAAAAAGATGAAGAAGGAGAGGGTGGGAGCAATAAAGGAATAAAGGGGAGAACAGAAGAACGAACGGAAAGAGAGGTGGAGGAGGAGACGTTTGTGCTCTCGAGGCGAACGGTCTAATCATCCGAAATAAACATGATATATATGAGATAAGAGAACGTTTGGTGGTCGAACGCGCGAAAGAGAGTCGCGCGCGCCAGGAGGTCGTTCTCCCGAAACACAACGGAGCACCGCGAGAATCTAACCGTCTTCTTCTTCATCATCATCTTCCCCTTTTGCCTTGCGCCGCCGTCACCGTCGCTACTTTTCTTCTTCTTCTTCTTCTGCGACCACCAACTTTGCGCGTGCTCCGCGCAACTCTTGCAGACAACACCGACAAACGAACAAACCGTCAGCAGCATCCTCAGCAGCAGGAAGGACGGTAGCAATAGAACCCGTTGATCGTCATCGGCCTATCAATAATTTTCGGCCCTACCGAAGACAGCCTGGCAGCAGCGTGCGGCGGCAACCGCGGCTGATGAGCGCATGCGCGAGCGAAGAAGAAAGTAGTTGTTCTTTCGTTTCCTTTTTTCACTTCATTTGCTCTCTTTAGGAAAAATTCGCCTTGTGCGGCTGTCAGTGCGCGCGCGTGCACGCACGTTGTACATCTTTTTCTGGTCGCTAATTTTCAAGTTATACCTTCTGGCTGGTCGACGACGGTTGCGATGATGTATGTAAGATGTTCGTTTGACGGCAATTCGGCGACCAAGCCGCTTTGTTTGTTATCTTGTTGTGACGATGATTTCAGAGGGTAACTATAGTTGGATTACGTCGTCGATGGCGTATTTTGCTTCTTGGATGAGCGAACAAGTTACACAATACCTATGATTCACGGACGCTTCCCACGTCGATCAACATTCAACACACATTCGATTCGGGTCTTTGAACAGAGCAAGCGATGAGATGACTTTTTGGTTGACTTTTCTGGGGTTGTGGAAAGATTTTAAATGAAGCGCGAAAAGGTCATAACACCAGAAAAAAACATTCAATTGGAAAGCTACAAAGCAGAGAAATTCGCTCAACTCTCGAACACAAGAGACTTTAGAACCCTGTCGACGTGTAGTCGATGAATCGGGTTCCAAAATAGAAATTAGAAATCAATGAATAGAAGCATCTGCTCCGCTGAAAATCTGCCTGTAATCCGCACAACTTATTAAGCTTCAAATCTGCCTTCAACTCGTTCCGCATCAAACACCAGACAATCGTTAAAAAAGGAAATTAAAACTCACGTTTTCTAGCTCGAATCGCAAGCGGATTGCCTCAAATGTCAAGACGTTTTACAGATAAACACGCGTAGTTTTACCCCCAAAAAGCCGCCTACTACAATGTGGGCAACGCAAGAAAACGATGGGACACATCCAATGTGATTTATCGCCATATTTGCTAGAGCACAAATCAACCAGTGCGCCTATTAAAAACGGAAGAACTTTAAAGATTGCTCGCTGCAGCAACTGGACAATGCGCGCACATAGCCGTCGAATGCAGCAACCACGCAGCGGCGCTCTTTGGTCAACGGAGGCGCGCGAATCTTTTTGAAACGAATCATTAAATCAGAGGTATTTCTTCAGGGAATTCTTGTTTCGTGGACTCTTTCACTATAAAACGTTCTCTCCAGCTCTTAGCAAAACACGAATTTATCACCTCGCACGAGCGTGCATCACAAACCACCCTCTAATGCCATTCATGCGCGCGAGGGTGAACATGTACATCACGATCACAATCCCTCAGAGCTTTTCTCTCGCTTGTGCGCCACCCCTTCCTCCCACAACCAAACATCACTCAGCAAATAGCCATTTATAAATTGAAAAAGTCAGCGTTTTCTGCCTGCAAACAGAGGGCTAAACAGTATTTGGGAGTTGCGCGCGCAATACAGAGTTCATTAATTAGTGACCCAAAGGGATTTGGCGAGGCAATAAGTTCCGAATGGTTTCTGCCTTGTTGAGCAATTTGTGCGCGGTTGACTAGCTGTAGATTGAGCGCACTTGTGGAATTGAACAAGTAAGCAGACGTTTATAGCTGTGAAAAAAACTGATGTTTGTTGTTTCAGGGCTTAGGCTTAAATCTTAAGCTTAAATCCGAGGGATATTCACTGGAACGTAAGGACGCTGCGAAGAAACGCACGGGCCCGATCGCGTAGATTCCTCTGTTCCTGGAGAAGCACACAATCGGGCGGAGAAAGAGCCCCTTGGACTGTGAAGAATATTGTAACAAAAGGATCTCTGACTTTATCATCTAATCTCTACCGTACGCAATGTTTTCAACTATGTGGAAATGCTTACGTCAGCAGCGCTTTCATTTGGGGTATTTGTGCGGAATTTATGCACATCTATAAAAAAAAATTCATGGAAGTGAAAACAATTGAAAACGCCACAAAGACATTTCCCATTGAAAGAAGCTTAGAATGAGCTGCCTAGACAACCCAGACAATTAAGTAATTTAGACCCTGCAGCATTGTTTTGGACTTGCGCTTATGCAGGGTCGCCTCTTTTGGAGCTTGTGTCAGTTATCCACATGTTTTAGGACATTATTTAAAGCCGATTTTAAGAGCTTAATATCAGGGATGAAAACAAACCTAAAATAAAAATCTCGGCATGACGCTTTGACCGCTGACGCGGTTAGGAGAGACAGTAATACACAGACATTCTTTAACGAATAGTGGTTAAATCTACGACCACAACACTCAACTAGCTATGTTTAATCTCTTTGATTGCGTAGCAGCAGTTATATCGCATTATCTACCCGCATTCCGAAATGGCTTTCCGAAATGAAAACAAACGTAATTGACGATTGTTTGCCAAATGCACGTAATTAACATTGAATCGATAATTGAAACTAAATTTTTTTAGAAAGAAATCTCAGAATGCTTACAACTGAAACTAGTACGCGCAACCTTCAAAAGCTATTTTAAGCGCCGATAAAATATTTATCTTCTGACAGAATGTCATTAAGGGTGTTGCCAAAAATGGTTGATATGTCCTTTGAGACATCGTTCAAACTTTTCGGAGCAACTTTTTCTATTTATACATCGACTTTAGCGTTCCCACTGTTTGGCCGGTCGCAAGCGTTATAACAAAGTTAATTTGAAGAAAATTTTAGTTGGAAATATGAAGTTAATCAAAGAATACGACAACGAAGGGCGCACACAGCGCATGAAGCGCGAAATCCTTGTTTGCAGCGTAGAACAAGTAGTGAAAACGAAGAAAAACACATCGTGTGAAAGCGGCAGCTCTTTTTACCACAAAAAAGGTTTATGAGCCAAACTCCATTCTGGAAACAGAACATTTACAGCATAATCAATGAGTCAAAAAACAGTTTTACATTTTGACATGCTTAGTTTGCGTGAGTTCGTATCGATCTGTAATTGGAAACAAAACCAGGTTATACGCAACAACAAACTTTCTTATGCGGGAGATTAATGCGCGTCTCTTGACGAAAACACAATAACATAGTGATGCGATCAGTTATTTATCACTTGTTCCGCGTTTCTGAAAACCAAAAGACAACACAACGATAAATTAATGCTTGACAGGCCGCTTTCGAGCATGTTGAATACTGCCCTTTCATGTAGCAAGTCCAAACAGTTCTTGTCTGACCCCTCAAATGTGCAAAGAGATGCCTTTTATAAAAGCCACAGTTGGCAATTTGCATTTTCGATCTGAGATAGCCGCACGACCTGACGTTCAAAAAACGCGCACCATCAGTTGCTTTGTTTGAAGAAAAACGAGCAAGTGTGTGTTTTGAGTTGTAATAGCAAACGCCAGTATAAGCGAGAAGAAAGAGTCAACAAAGTAACGAGAAAGCGTTGTTTTCTCCTCCATCAACCGTTGATTTCTGTTACGTTTGTTGCTTGAAGTCATAAGGATGTATTTCATCGTGGCCTTTATACAAATCAGGCGCTGATGGTTTGGACGGCGGTTGCGGGCCGCATTTCAGTAACAAAAGGATTGGTGAGATCACTTCAGTAGCCACTGGCGCTTTGAAACAGACGCACGATCGATTGATGATGAAATCAATAGGCGCCTGAAATGGGTTGCGTGAGAGCAGGAGCATGACACGATCGTAAGGCTCGACTCATTAAATAGTAGATGAGGTCCTTGAGCAGTTAGACTGGCACTGATCGGCAAATTTGTAAAGTACGGATTCTCAACCGCCGATTTTGCGTGTGATTAAATTACATTTCTGAATCCGGCACCAGGATAGCGAATTCTGCTGTGTTGCTTACCGAGAGTTACTTCAGCGTCCTATCTCCATTGTTTGTATTGTCGCCCAAACGAATCTCAGTCACGTTCTAAAATGTGGTGACTTTAGATTAGGATCGCCAGATCAGTAAAGCGCTTTTTTCAGTTTGTTGTGCTTCATTGTTGTTCAGATAGCCCGGAGTGATCAGCGCGTTTAGCTAGAATGTAAGAGCAGTTGAAAGGAAATTCCTCACAAAAACGTTTTATGTCGCCTGAGCTTTCGCTCCGGCGTTTTCCAAAAATTGAGCGTTTGGCTAGCGACGCTGCCACACTCTTTGTCAGCCTCTCTGCGGTTCCAAAAATTAGGTACTTATGCAAGATCGGCAAACCGTTGGGGTATTCACCTCTGAGCGATTGCTTCTTCACACTGTTGCGCGGTCAATCGAGCAGAGAAGTGAGAGTAATCCGGCGGCGTCTGAGACTGAACACCGACTGCGCATTACCCATTCGAGACTTCCAGACACAGTTGCTCTCACTTCTCTGCTAGATGAAACAATTGCAGAAGTAAAAATTCAGTAATTGGGCGAGCAGAGGCCGAAATCACAATTGGACGAATTTCAATTTGGACTAGAACATGAACAAATGAATAGACGAGTGAAATCTACAATCTATTAGCAGAAGATCGATGCCGCTACAGCTTTTAAGCTGTCTTGACAGCTCTTTAATCGAAGTTTAACAATCCAATGGTTACAGGTTTCTTCTACAGTAAGATTCTGACAAATGCAAATTGGTCACGTTTTTGTCTTGTGCGGCCCACTCCTGAATTGCTCCATGCTACCGCTTTCTTCTGACTCGCTATAATGCAAATTTTAGGATATAAACGTTGTTCGCTAACCGCATGGACTGACGCTCAAAAAATACGCACCAAAGGTTGCTTTATTTGAGGGAAAAACCAACAAGTGGCTGCCTATTGAGTTCAAATAGCAAAAGCCAGTTTAAGGGGGCAGGCAGAGTCAACACAGTAATGAGAAAGCGTTGTTTTCCCTTCCATCAACCGTTGAATTCCGCTCCTTCGGTTGCTTGCTGTGATAATGTTTGTTTTTTACCCGAAACATTTTTGCCGCTAGTTTTTAATTTTTGATCTTGCAATTCAGCTGACGAATGCAAAGCGCGCTGATATGCCTCTTTTGCCAGAATCTTTATTATTTTATGCAACAACATTAATGTATCATTTTTATGCCACTAAACCACACTACGCAAGACCAATATGCACAAAGATAACAACCATCACAGCTAGGATGACTCTGCGCCTTGAAATATCATTTGAGGTGCTCAACATACCGTTCAAATGAATCAGCGTAATCTGAAAGTGAGTCAACTCGACACTCATGCAAATTGTCTCAGTTTGCTTGAACGGGCTCGTTTGCCATCGCATTGTGACGGCCTATCAAGTGTGTTTCATCTTTTTGACTTTGCTCTCTTATCACTTGCTAGAGGTCGTGTCGACTTGAACTGACCCTTTAGCAAAGGACGCCTTCGTTCATTCTCCTCTCCCGCGAAAATTGATTAAACTCTGCACAAATTGCTTTTTCCTGTCCGCTCCTAATCGAGCGGAACGGATTTGTGCCGAGTTTAGGCTTCTCCCTCGGTTCTCAAGCCGCACTAATATGCACGTACAAAATGAGAATGACACGCATTGCGCGCTGCTAGAGCACCTGCCAGTCCGGGGTCCGATAAGGGTGGCTAATGCATATTGCCACACTTCTCACTTAGGGAGAGCCACCACCAGCAGCAGTTCTTTTTACCACGTATCGTCGTTCTTTGGCTCCAGCGCGCAACTAGCTCTTTGGTAGTAATGCTCTGTGAGGCGCGTAGATGGAAGGTTAAACAAACAGTTGCACACTGCGTCGCTGAGCACAAGTAAGCCGCCCTGCGTTCGTTCGTTTCCTGCTGGTTAGTTCGGACTACGGGCCACCAAGATAAACAACAACGAGCAGCGAGACGGCGACAAGAGTGGAACACGAGTGCGCAAGTCCGCGCCTTGTACCTTGCACGTCGATTTCACTCAAAAATTCAAATCGTACTGCGCAATTTTAATTATTCATAACGCAGGCAGAAAGTTTGCAGCGGTTGAAGATGGTGGCAATGCTGTACTGAACGCAGCTGCACAGGTGGCCGAGTTTTTTTGTGTGTGTGTGCGACTACCATTACTTCCTCGCTCAACGCATTTTCTTTCTTCCTCTCATTCTACTCTAGCGCAAATTGTCGTGACATTGGAATTGGCGTCCGATTATTGTCATTCTCCTCCATGGGAGACACACTTTCCGCTGTTGTCTCATAGCGACCTGTGTTCGTGAGGTTTTTCGGCCATTCTCCACGTGTTTCTGCTACGAATTTTTGCGACATTTTGATGGAATATTGTTCGTTTAAGTCCTTAAACTCATCTTGACGTTGTATTTATCGTTTATGTTCAGAGTAATCCAAACAATGGGTCTATGGAACCCGGCGTTATGGCTGCCACGCGACGTGCCCTGGTCACAGGTTCCATCAAAGTTTGAAGATCTCTGGTACCCGATCTATTTTGCGTTACCTCTCATTCTGTTCCGGATCTTCTTCGAGGCCTGCGTTGGCATTCCGCTCGCCTCAGCCTTTGGCTACATCAAAGGACCTGTCCTCCCGCAGGTCACCGACTACTTCTTCTTTGGATTCTTGCGCAACTCGAAACGCAAGCGAGTGCTCGAATGTTTCTTCCGAACAAGTTTCTATATTTTTCTATTTATTTTTGGATGCGTCGCCCTCCATGACAAGTCATGGTTCTGGGATGTTACGGAATGCTGGAATAACTACCCAAATCATCAGATTGATGAGACTGTTTGGTATGAGTGATCTTCAGGGAACTTGGCTAATTACATCTACATTTCAGGTGGTATTATATGGTTGAAACTGGCTTCTACTACTCGCTTCTGATCTCCAGTTGGTTCGAAGTGCGCCGCAGCGACTTCTGGCAACTTGTGTTCCACCACATCGTCACCATCGGCCTCCTGTCCGCCAGCTGGACAATTAACTTTGTTCGCGTGGGAACTCTAGTGCTCATATCGCACGATCTCAGCGATATTATCTTGGAAGGCGGGAAACTGGTTCGATATGGCGCAATCGGCCCAATGGCCACAAACTTCATGTTTATCCTTTTCCTCGCAAGGTAATTACATACTAGAGAAGCCATTTTTGGTTTATGCAGGCTTCAATTATGACGATCAGAGATTGTAGTCAACAAAAGCATTAAGATTTTACGATTACAGTAGGAAACGGATTGTTTTCAGCTGGATTCTCACTCGACTTGGCTTCTATCCCTTTGTCGTCATCCGTTCCGCAGTAACCGATGCGCCAAGACTCATCCAACCTGACTACCAGCTTCTCGACTTTACACAAATACCCCATGCACCACGTGTAATCATCATTATGCTCATTTGTCTCCTTGCGCTTCACGTCTTCTGGACGTTCATCATCTTGAAAATAGCAATTAGAACGGTAACAAAAGGTGAAGCGCGTGACGTACGCTCATCGGACTCAGAAGCAGACAACGAAAACAAGACGCGTCTTGCCAATAGACGCAAAAAATCGCCTCAGAAAATACGCGAAGAGCGCAAGAAGCGCCAATGAAATGTACTGTATGTGTACTCTCGTTTGTTTCCTCTTCAAGTTGTGTTGTTTCCATTGTTGTTCCTCCCACTGATCGCATAAAGCCTACACTAACACGCTGAGCTTTTCTCAGCTCGACGGAATGCATAATTTTCCTATCACCTGTCTTCTGGGCAGGTCCGCCATTTTCTCAAGAACGTAATTTCGCTCACTTTAAAGCGAGAACGCGTAAATTACGGGGACCCGTATCGAAGATATCAAAAACCTACTCTTGCGACTAAAGTGCAATTCCGCCGCTTCTGGTCCGGCGTTTCTGCTTGTCTTCCCAGGCTAAAGAGGTCTGAAAATAATTGTCAGGTTGTTAAAAGGCTGGCAGAAAAGCAAATTGAGTGAGGACGACGACGAAAGTTGTCCGCTCCTGACGCCAGTCTGCGTTTGTCGTTGTCCGTGCGTGGTGTGTGTGTATAGGCAGCAGCGCTTGTGGTGCCTGAGCTCCCGCCTGAAGGAGAAGGTTATAAAAGCCGCCAGAGGGAAAGAACGTGTTGCCACGGGCGACCGCATTGTTCGCTCCGCTCCGGTTATGGCCGAGTGTGTGCGCGTGATATGTCGTTGTCGACCTCTGAACTCGCGCGAATTGGCACTCAAATCGCAGGTATGGAATTTTTCTCATGAAAAGTAGAATTTTTTGCCAAATCACACTTTAGATATGCGTCGAAATGGATCAGTCTGTGGCGCAAACGGTGCTTCTTGGCGATGGCCCACCAAAGCAATTCACTTTCGACGGAGTTTACTTTATGGACGCCACTGCTGAGCAGATCTACAATGACATTGTTTATCCGCTAGTTGAGGTTAGTGTGAGATTACTGGTTTCACTATTTGAGGATAATGGAAATTCTCATCTCTTAAGTTTTCTCAAGGTTCTCTTTTCTTACGTCAAAACAAGCCGAACAGCTATGTTCACTTCATCAGACCGCAATTACGGATAAGGCAAACAACGAATAAACAAGTAGATAGTGTTGAACTCGTTAGAAACAACAAATTTAAATTGCTCCGTTAGGTTGGTGTCCTTGAACCTGTTATTATCACTTTATCACTATGGTAGGTGGGCGGGTTGACGTAGTGATGCAATTTTCAATAGTAAAGCCACGATACAAGTGAAGTGCCTGAAGGAATTAGTTTTTCGACTTTAGAGCAATGTCCACCAATTCATTGACGATTAACGACAGGAGCAATTACAGCTTTGGTAGCAATTTATGGCATAAAAATGGTTTTTAATAGTAGCGCTGCGGCATTCCGTTTCGTAGACCATTAGCTGTAAATAGGGACAAGCCACATTAGCAGTTTCCAAGTTGGCCGCAATATGCAATCCGTATAGGAATTCGCCTAATTGCCCATTGTTAGTCGACCCAGAGATTCTCTTCTCACAGTGGGAATTATTGCAGTCGAATCGGTAATTGCGTTTCTTGAAATTAACGTTCATTTATGCAGATAATTACGTGAATCTAGCGGTCAGACTGCAGCAGCTTTAGTTCAAACGTATATTCAAACAAGAATGCAGCGCATAATCCTTTTTTTTTTCAGAAAGTAATCGAAGGTTACAATGGAACCGTGTTTGCCTATGGTCAGACTGGCTCAGGAAAGACGTTTTCAATGCAAGGCGACGAGAACATCCCTGTCCAGAGAGGGATTATACCGAGAACTTTCGAACACATCTTCACTGCTACTGCTACCACCGCAAACGTCAAGTTTCTTGTTCATGTGTCTTATCTAGAGGTAGATTTGCTTTTGTTCAATTGCGAAACAGCGGATATTTCAGATTTATAATGAAGAAGTTCGCGATTTGCTCGGGAAAGACAAGATGCAAAAGCTGGAGATAAAAGAACACTCAGAAAAGGGTGTTTACGTTGCCGGCTTGTCTATGCACGTTTGCCATGATGTTTTCACGTGCGAGAAATTGATGGCCACCGGTTTCAATAATCGTCATGTTGGTGCTACTCTTATGAACAAAGATTCGAGCAGGTAAGCTGTCTTTGCAGTGCATGTCTTGTACTTGTAGTATTTTAGGTCTCATTCAATATTTACTGTTTACATAGAAGCCATGGACGAGACGGGAAGCATACGAATGGGCAAACTGAACTTGGTCGATCTTGCTGGTAGTGAACGTCAAGCTAAAACTGGTATTTCAAGCGTTTTCAATTGCCGTAACATGAATCTGTCGTGTTTAGGTGCTACCGGTGACAGATTCAAGGAAGCTACAAAGATCAATTTATCCTTATCGGCACTGGGAAATGTGATTTCCGCTCTTGTAGATGGGAAATCCAAACACATTCCATACAGAGATTCCAAGTTGACCAGACTACTGCAGGTGCGCTGCTCTGATCCGCCGTTCTTTTGCATTAATCAGAGTTTCAGGATTCTCTTGGAGGAAATACGAAGACGTTAATGCTCGCGTGTATCTCGCCATCCGATAACAACTACGATGAAACGTTGTCAACTCTGCGCTATGCGAATCGAGCAAAGAACATCCAAAACAAGCCGAAAATCAACGAAGATCCAAAAGATGCGCTCCTGCGAGAGTATCAATGTGAAATCGAGCGGCTAAAACAACTCGCAATCAATGGCGGTGGATCGGGACGGCAGCAAGTGATCGTGCAGAACGTGGATATTGATGAAGAACGCGAAAAACTGAGAGCCGAGTTCGAACTGGCAATGAGTCAGCTCCGCGCCGAGTACGAGAATGAACAAAAGAGCAAAGCAAAGCTCCAACACGAACTTTCAAGTCTCCAGAGTCAGTATGAAAAGGCCAAAGCCGACATTGAATCCACTGAGACCAATCCGGGAGAGATTAAGAGGCGGATAGAGCTGTTACAGAATCAGCTGGTTGGTGGTGAGCAGCTCGACAACGAAGCGCTCAAAGCGGATAGACAACGAAAGATGAAAGCGGCCGAGAAGAAGATGCAGAGATTAGCAGGTACGAGTCTTTCAACACCCCTTTTTCATATTTGTTCTCTTCTACTATGTCAGCTGCGTTGAATGTTCACCGCGACGATCCTCTTCTTCACGTCTATAATTCGACGCAGGAAAAGCTGGAAGCCCTAACAAAGCAGTTCATGCATGAGCAGGAGAAGGTTGGTTTGTTCGTTGTGGTTGTGTATTAACGAAGAGCAGTGATGAAAGTAGCAAAGTTAGTTAGAAAGCTGCGATAAGGCTACAATGGAAGACGTTGATCCGCTCTTACCTGTTGAGTTAGCTTTAATCATTGTTACCTGTCCGAATTTGGTCAGGTACGCTTCAGCAGTGGTCAGAGTAATCACATGTTCAAATCTCTTGTTATTCATGCTCTCCGTGAGGTTATGGTGTTAATTTTACCTCAAATTGTCAGAACACCTCTCTCTCTCGGTGTGATGCATCGCAAACCGTCAACAAATCGATACTTTGCAATTTAAATTGTTCTACTTGTCGTCAAATTGGCGATTTGAGCTTTGATGAACGAAATTTTCAGCTCAACAAGCATTGCGTGGTAAGATTATGAGAAGCAAACGTCATCTCAGCTACGTCGTGCGTCGTTCAATTGACTTTATAGCGTTTTTAGAAATGTTAGAGACCATCGAGCAATAATAACTTGTGATCTGCTCGGATTAGTCCCGAAAAACGTGTTCTCTTAATAGTGGAACAGTCGACTCTGCTTTCTTAGTTCACTTCTACAAAGTTTTCACTTTCACAACAGCCCAAAGATGAAATGTCATTTTAAAAAAAGTCCTATCTGCACTTGTGTTTTTAACTCAGATCTACACCTAAACGCAGCGATCCACATAACCATAATCCGTTCACTCACAATTAGATGGCATTTGCATTTCTTAAAAAACATCATTGTAAGGAAGGATCCCCAACTGAACGACTGTTTTAGCGCTATCTCCGCTGTGCAGAGCACATTTCTCAACAATTTGTCATTTTTGAGTTGCCGATCGCAAGTAACGATAAAAGCAGCAGGTTCTATTTTTAAATTAGGTGTTTTGCTCGGAGTCATGATTATTGATTAGTCAGTGAGAGAACGTGACCGCTCCAAATGTCGTCTGACCTTCTATCCCGACTTTTGATCACCGCACACAGTCGAAAAATGAAATTTCATCATTATCACATACTTGCAGGTTAGAGCGCTGGAGCGCGAAGTGGAAGATATTCAAGGAGAATTTGAGCTCGACAGGTTGGACTACCTAGAGACAATCAGAAAACAAGATCAACAGCTGAAGCTCTGCATACAAGTCTTTGAAAAGATCCAACCACACCTGCGAAAGGATCTCAACTATGCGAATTTGGATAGAATACGAAAAGAAGCAATTTGGGATGATGATCAGCAGAAGTGGTGCATTCCAGAGGTCACAAGCTCAAGAACTAACCTTCCAAGCGCTAATCCCGGTTTGTTCATTTCGCAGTGTACTTTGTGATTTGAAAACGTGTTTTAGGTGCACAAGGTCAACGCGTTGAGCAGCATTACATTCAGGATGATGAAGATGGCATTTCTCGGCTGCGAAAGGTGAGTATTTTATCGTAATCCTCATTGATAAGACTTGCATCTGCACCGAACACTTCCGCTATTGTGTTTATGCATTAGTGCTCTCTGCTAAGCGCTGAGAACCCGCATCGCGAGAAGAGGCCGATTGCTTCTAAAAGCACTGTGAAACCAATAAATAAACAGGATTTGCTTGTTTGCGACCTCACTGTTCACGTTTCCTCATGCGACATAACAGCTTTGCTGATAAAGCAAGTTCAAACAACGCAACGATTACACCACAGACCACACACAGAGCGCGCCCAATTGAGGTAGCATTGTCAGGCACACACACACACACGTAAGTGCCCTGCTGTGTGAAGCGAGAGAAAAGAAATTCGCACTTCGTTCGCGCATCTAATGATCGATAATTCATTTTTCAGAAGCTCGAAGATAGCAATTCGGACGAAATCGCGAAAAACTACTTCAAACCACTCAAAGCGACCGATCTCGTCACCAAGTACAAAGCGGACAGCACTCGGATGCTTAGTGAGTGGATGCTTTGTTGTGTAAAGCTTATTTGTCGCTTGATTTTTGCTCCTCCAGATCATCACAACAAGCGGCATCCAGCGACGCACGACGGCCTCACCAGCGGTGTCATCTACACGGACGATTTGATCGAACGGACTGGAAGTGCGCAACGCAAGCCGCATCGACTCGACGCGCTTCCCTTGCCTCGCAACAAGTCGTTTACCTGAGGCCATCACCACAACCATCTCCTCTCATTGGCGGGGCGACGACGACAGCGACGAGAGTCGGTTCTGCGGCTTGCTGATCTCGCACATGTGATGTCGCCTCCGAGAATGCAACAAGAACGATTTTTGACTACCTTATGTGCCTTCTTGTGTGCTGGAAAATAGCGATAAGAGCTCTCGTTTTTGGCGAATGTATGGGCATGTAGATGTTGGGTTATCCAATTCGGACCACTCGCGCGATTGTTTAGTCTTCTTAATCAGAGAATAGGCCAAGGATTCAGAAAACAAATTTACAAGTAAATTCAGCGAAGAAGCGATCATGAATGGCATTAAAGTTGTTATCGCAGTGGGTGTGTATGTTGCGAGTGAGGGAGCGAGCGAGAGCGAAAGGCAAAATTGAGATGGGTGGTAGTCGGTGGGGAGTAAATGTCATCCTGCGCCCCAGGAAACAAAGTAATGATGCGCGATTAGCCGCGTGTTCACTTGTGGAGAATGTGCGTGCGCCTCGAGCAAGCGAGATGTCCCCAGTATGAAAGTAGTGAGCTAGAGGAGTTAGAAAGATGTGAATGGGCTGTTTTCTTTTTGTGTGTGCCCTGCTTTGCTGATTGATTTTCACGCGGAAACGTAGTGTAGATGTACATCCATATCCATAATTATGTTTATGCACTAATACATCTTCGATAGGCCCACACTGCGACTGCGAGTGCGGTAGTAGAGCGATTTTCAAATGTTAATGCAATTTCCGCTATTTTCGTGTTTACTTGCCAGTTTCCGCTGCTTTCCTGTTGCTGTATGTGCTCGTTTGTGTTGATTTCGTTCCTCGTACAATGTATTTTTGCTATGCAAGCTAATTTTAGACAGCGCGCATTGATAAGAGTCTGCGCAGCATGCGCACATTGCTGGTTTGACCTATAGTTTGTTTGTTCTGCGGCTGATATGCGTGAATTCTCCGTTCTAACCTTTGAATTCTTCTCCATTCCTCTCTCAACTCGTGCGTGCGGTCGACTCTGTTTCCCGCGACCCCTAAAAATGCATGAATGTGGAGGAAACTTTCTCTCCAAAGTCGGATTGTGCACAGGCGTGCACATGTATGTACGTTGCGCGCGTTGTTTAATTCAATTTATCGAGTTTTTGTTAGTGGCGGCTGTTTGAAAAGTCAAATTTTGACCAACTGTGGAAGACCCAAGGTCGCATGCAAAACGCCAGTCGTTCCGACTGAGGGATTTCGCGGCGATTAACTCCCGAAACCGCTTCAACCGTTTGTCGTCGGGCGCTTTGACAAGTCAGACTAGGAGACGAGAGTACCACTGCCCCCTCACTATTAATAGATTTCATTTTTCATGGATGCGTCCGCGACATCCGACGAACGGCGGAGGACATAAACGTTTTTGGAGCAAAAAGAATTTCTTTGGCGTTTGAGCGGCAGCACGACCACATCGGAGTGCAGCGCTGACCGACGAGATACTTCCTTCCGTTCGGCTTCTCCCGGCGCTTGCGCTTGATCCATTGTTCAAATGCGCGCGTGAGTTGTTTTTTTTTTGAGCGCTTGTTTTACAATGTATTGACCTTATATATCTACGCGTTCGCGTTGTTGCTAGGCTGTTCCCCCAAAGATGTGATGTTTTCGCCCCAAAACCAGACCACCTGTAGACTTTGTCTAGCGATGTATTGTGCACTCGCGACGTTGTTCTTGAGTTTCCCTCGGTTGCACTGCGATTTGTTTACTCATTTGACTCGTTTCTGGCGCCACTGATTTCGCCGACACCCAAGGTTTCAATGACTAATCCCCAAAAACGATGAATCAAATGAATTCGCTTTGAAACGTCGGTGGTTGCCTACTCTTCCCCCCGTATTTCATCCAGGACAGTCGAGTGCACTAATGAGTGTCTTGTTTCCTTTCACAAAAAACCAAACAAGCGGAAACTCGATTTCTAATCCGCTTCCGATGCGCTAAACACTGTCTGTCTGGATGTCTTTTTACCTCGTAACTGAGGTTGTTTTGTTCGCAACCGCCGAAAACACTGCTTTTATCGCCTACCGAATCTCCTGCGCTTTTGGGCAACGAAAGGACGAAAACACGGCGCGTAATTCAATCATAAATAAATTCTTTGCACTCTTAAAGGGTCCTTTGTGACAGATCTGTATTTCGTCATCCCACACGGAGCTTTTGTGAATTATTTCCGTCTGCCTGCCAGCCGGGCGGCAACACCAGATGTGCAAATTAAGCTTTAAACAAGCGCGCTAATGATAGAAGCGATGCACGCTCGTCTTCGTTGAACCTTGTTTGTTGCCGGAATCTTTTGTTCCGTGCGAATTGTTTGGGGGCACAGTGAGCGCGCTGGTCG
Source organism: Steinernema feltiae (assembly GCA_007213375.1). Taxonomy (NCBI): domain Eukaryota; kingdom Metazoa; phylum Nematoda; class Chromadorea; order Rhabditida; family Steinernematidae; genus Steinernema; species Steinernema feltiae. The sequence goes on from MQUG01000071.1 coordinate 23,809, forward strand.
AGGCATTTTCTCATCTCGGCCCTATTCGGGTTTTATAATCAAATTTCGCGTGGGAACCTCTCTGGAGTATTCACTTTATTGTTGCAACAATTTGCTTTCTTCGTGCTAACTGAGTTTAAACTATATTCACTAGAAGATAGATAGCCAACCGTTCTGCCGACTGCAAATTACCCATGTTCGTTGCCGTTGCTGCTTGCGCGTGCTCCCCCATGACACCGAAAATGGCGGTTGCCAGTGTGTTGATTTATACTCATCTTCCACACCCCTCCATTTGTCATATTTGTTGTTATTTTTGATGGCACGCGAAACAGCACGTCGTTTGGTGTGAAATAAAAATCGCCGCGTTGTATACATGAAAACACGTGCCTGGGGCGCGTAATTTCTCAATCGTCGTCGGCGCCTCTGGCACCCCCCACACTTGCACTCAAGACGTCCGCGTTCGTCGCTTGCCCTCGTCGTTTCGGCGCTTCACATGTAAGGAAGACAGATAGATTTAAGCTGACTGTGCTCTGCGCTATGTTTGGCATTAAGAGTACAGAATTCATTCCTTGGAGATTTATTGAGTGGACGAGTGGCTGCTCTCGCGCTCTACCGCATCGCAAAATGAGACCATCTTTGATCTGATTACGTTACTCAACGTCGTCTCGCATCGCCCACACCCCCTGAACTTTACTCCAAAACTTTCAATTTCCCTGCATTCATATAGTTAGTTCGTTCGCGCGCTCGGTTCGCCCGCACAGCAACGGATCAACGATGAGCGGCGGAACAGTCACATGCGCGTGCGCGCGTTTTCCGCAACGATTGTGGAACGTCTCCCGCCTCCATTCTTCTACCGCGTTCTGTCGATCGCACTTCGTCAATGTTTTCTTCCTCGGCCATTTTTTTTGTTGAAGATGGAATAGAGAAAAACAATTTTCTGACTCTGCCGACTTTTTTCACGACCCGCGCGGTGCGGGCGCGAAGACGGAGGAGAGCACTGGCCGCCGTCTCGTGTAGCAGCGTGTTTGCTTCGTTTTGTTCATATTCCACGCGCCACCTGCAAAAAGACTGGACGATTGTCTTAATCCCTTTGTTTATCGCACATTTTTCGCTTCTTTCTTCAAATCGTGCTTGCACCCACGAGATTTCTAGGGTTTGGTTGCCGCGGGCAAGCAGCGTTCCTCCAGCTACAGTTCGCGTCCCGCGGGAATGATTCGTAAAGGCTCTAACTCGACCCCGCTGCAAAAACTACTTTTTTTAGCGCGAATTCGTCTCGTTCCACATGTTCCGCCAGTCCATTGATATTGAATTTAGTAACAATATGCTCACATTGCGTGTCGGAAGTGAAAAATCGTTTGTCCTTTGCGGTTCCTCCGCCCGAACGCCCTCTTTTTGCGTTTTTTGCGTGTCCAGACCAATCTTGCTCAATCACGCGATCTTAACTGCCTTGCAGCACCTGCGACTCCGCCAAATTTAGCTCTAGATGAATATATGCAAGCTTACGATGCCATATATAACCTGAAAACTGGTTATTGCGCATCTGTCTCTCTCTCTCCCATATTTGCATATTTTCGCGCGATTTCTATATTGTGTGGGCGCGGTCTTGACCGCAGGCACTGACGCGCAGCTTGTAATGCGTCATTTACAAACGGAAATGAGAGTGCGCGCTAGGGGGATTTATTGTGAGAGAACTGTGGCCTCGCGAAAGGGATTAATGTTTTGTCTGACGCCGCGAGACTACTGATGAACGGCGGACTCAGGTTTTTGTGAATCAGATCGCCGACATGCCTGTTTGTTGACTGAATATGGGGAAGAGGTGGTGCAAAGTACAGACGCCGCCACACACCTCACTGTCCGTTGTGTCATTTCCAATGCTGTTTGCTGCTGTGAGATTCTATCATAATTCACTCTGTACGGTATTCGCTCGAATCCAGTGCGACCATCTAGTGGCACCGCCACACCTATCTACTATTGATCTTAAACCGCCGCCACCGCCGCCGGTGATACAGCCAAACGCCGCAATCCGCACAGCGAGCATTCGAGCACATTGATCAGACTGACCAGCGCCGTGCTTCACTCATCGGTTATCGGTGGTCAATTGATGATTTTCGAGTCTACATTTGATTTTTTCCATTGGCAGCGCGCGTTTTCCGATTTTGAAAGCTCGCTCGACCGGTATTGAATGAATAATTGTGCGTTTGTTGCTGTTTTCCGCGTGATACAGTCAATCGTTTTTGCAAAACAAAACGATCGTCTCCTACCGCGAAAGCGTGCGCGGGTCAGCAAAGTTGCCCAATGTTTGCAGCATCCATTACTTTTCGAAATCCATCGATGCCGTTGGCACCAGTGTCGCACTTCTTGAGGTGTGCGAACTTTTCTTGTTTGCGTTTGTGGGATCGGGCACAGTGGAGGATGTGAAATTGTTGCGATTGTGGTTTTCTGAACTTTTCCGTCATAATGTGTGCGTGTGACTATTGCAATATGCACACTCGCGCATTGATCACGCTTGTTGTTGACTGTGTCAGGAAATGTCTTGGTTTTGTTTGTTTTCGGTGGAATACGCGTCTGCACGCGCTCTGTAATATTGTCGAAAATATATTTATTTGCTGGAAGAAGATGTGACGAGACGGAGTCTGGTGGCGGAGGGACAACACTGTAACCCCGCCTATTCGCCTCGTTTGTCCTTTACCTTCTCGCTTGTGGCTGTTGTAAATAACGTGAAGAACTTTACTCGATGCGCGTTGATTTGGTTGGTACGCCGAAATTCATATGACCGTGATTATATTTTAAACTGTTGTTAACCTATCATTTAATCTAATTTCCGTATTATAAGGTTTCATGTTTCAGTTTGCAACAGTCATGAACATTGAGACTCCTTTTGAAACCATCCCTGTTCCCGGAGGAGAGCACAAAGACCCTAATGAGTGCCTTAAGTTGAAACCTAAGAAGTCGATCCTGAAGGTTAAGCAGCCGTCGTTCGAATCCCCTGTTCTTAAGAAGAACAGCATCGGAGACGGTCATGCTCGTTTTGACGAAATGAACATCATGGCGACGTATCATCCGCCTGGAAAGGATTACGGTCATATGAAGGTTTATTTTGTTTGTTGGAGTTGTGGTTGAATGAATGTATTTAGATCGATGAGCCTAAGACCCCCTTTCACCCCACCCACTCTGACAACCAGTCTGATCAGGAGGATGCATCCAGTTCCACTACTCACTGCCGTCGCCGCGTATCGCTGGTCGCTGGTGTGGATGCTGAGCAGCTTTCGGAGGCCATGGAGAAGAATCTGACCCCTGTTCGCCCTGGTGAAGTGGAAGAAGGCAACTCTCCTGACATTTTATCCCCTGAGCAGATCCGTAAGTTGATCAAAATTCTAATTATGTAGTGGAAATTTTGTTTACTTTCTAGAGCATCGTAAGGAGTTTGAACTGAAGCGGCGTGCGCACTACAATGAGGGTCACGCTCTTCTTAAGAAGGTTGATGATGATGATGAGGAAGACGAAGAATAAATGGGACGAACGTTTTTTATTAATTTGCCATCTTTTTTTTTATATTGAATATGTTGTCTATAACTGGGTGAAGGTCCCGCCATTATTAATTTCAATAAAGTTCTCACGCAGCTGCTGTGCCATATATGAAGTCTATACTGTAAATTAAAAAATGGTAATTATCAGTGAAGAATTGACGGAAAAAGAATCCCCCTGGTTTGTAAACGCATTGCGGTAAAACGTTCGTTGGGTCGCCGCCCAACTTTCACGTCTTGACTCGAGAACGAATGTGTGATATTCCCCAGTTCTATTGCGAAACTGGTGACGAGCGAATGATATTCAGGCAACGATGTTCAAATGTGCTTTCAGCGTTAGTCCGACAGCACACAGTGGTGAATGTGTATGTACATGCGAAAACGTGAAGAACAGGAATGCTGCTCGCCAGTCGAAGGCTACAGCACATCGTGCACAGATGCTCCAAACGCGCTTCGAGCTCCAAGACCACCGCGTTGCACGAGTTTTGTGTTGACCTGAAGCAGCGTGGGTTATTATCGGAAGCGCACCCACCGCAAATTCTAGACAAGCAAAGTAAGGTAAAGGCGAACGATTACAATTTCGATTGCTTCCTTCTTCTTTAGGCGATTTTTTAAGCAGTTTACCCAATGTTCTCTACGCTGGATTCGATCCAACCGCCCAGGGACTTCATGTAGGCAATCTACTCGTTCTTACTGCTCTCTGTCGGGCGAGCTTGTTTGGATGTCGGTCCATTGCGCTAGTGGGCAGTGCGACAGCGTTGATAGGAGATCCCAGTGGTCGAATCACTGGTATTTGCTATTTTGTTTATTTAATTCTATGAACCAATGTTTCAGAACGCGATGAGCTGATGAAGACGACTGTTTTATCGAACACATGCCGAATTTCCGAACAAATTGAGCGCATCCTGGGAAATGTGAAGCAGATGAATGCCACTAGCCAGTCAGAGATTGTGAACAACATGGATTGGTGGGGAGAAGTAAGCTTATTTTCTTGGTTACTTTTTTCATGGCTTTTTTTTAGAAGACAGCGGTAGATTTTCGTGACATATCGGCAAACTTCCGTGTTGGCAATATGCTTCGGATGGGGGCAATCAAATCGCGCCTGAAAGAAAACTCGGGAATTAATTATTCTGAATTTTGCTACCAAATATTTCAGTCCGCTGACTGGTATCATTTGGCTGAGAAGTACGGCTGCTATTTCCAGGTAGTGATCATTCATTGTATGCTGCTTTTATTGTCTTTCTTAGATCGGCGGCTCCGATCAGCTTGGACACATTGATTCCGGTTATGATTACGTTCGGCGAATGAATAGCAAGCTGTCTGCGGGCATTTGCTTACCGTTGGTGACCGATGAGAAGGGTCATAAGTTAGGCAAGTCCGTATCGGGCAGCGAAGCTATTTGGTTAGATCAGAAGATGACGTCAGCCAAGGCCTTTCATGAATTCTTTTTAAACCAGTCCGATGAATTGGCAGAGCGGTTACTAATGTTTTACTCGTTGCGGCCGTCAGCTGATCTCTCCGATCTTGTATCTCGCTCCAAGAGAAAAGAAAATGTTGGTTTAATTCAACGCGAATTAGCTGATGAGTTGACGGAACTTGTGCATGCAGTTCCCGGTCATATTAGCCAACTCAATGGTATAGCATTGATTTCATTTGTTGTGGCTTATTCGATCCGTTTAGTGCATCGCGTAAAGTTTCCTACGACCAACAAAGAAGTCAGCAGCGAAGAATTTTCGGCGCCTTCCGGGGAGGTACATTGCGAAGATTTCTGGAAAGATATGCAAGAACGATCGATTTTGCGGGAACGTAGTGGTAATTGCAATTTCTTTCCGAGCTTTATTTAGTCATGTATATGTTTTAGGGTTTGATATGAATAGAACTGACCTGGGCAACGTTTATCTTGCACCAGTTGGCTGCTTAGAACTAGACTTAAAATTGAACGATTTATTGAGTATAACGACTGCTCTCCGATCACTGCGGTTTGGATATCAACCACTGATTCTTGCCAGTACGCCATCACAAGCTGATGTAATTATGAAGATACTACAGAATGCGGATACGTTGGGAAACAAAAACTCTATGGACGTGAATGTATTTGAGAAGTTGTCATGGTGGTCCAAGGTTCGTTGCCATTAGAAAATCTCGGCTTCAGTTTTCTGCTTTTAGATGTCTTGTATAGACTTTGTGAGAGCAGTTCGATCGCATCGTATTGAAGACATGCTCAGCTTAAACTCAATTAAAGCTCAAATGGACTCAGGTCTCAGTAATGCAGATCTGGTTCGGTTGGTTATGTCCGCTCTGGAGTGGCAGAGGCTGGTTAATGAGAAGAGTTGTAAGCTCCAGGTGATCGTCACATGTCGTTCATCAAGTTTTATTCAAAGCTTTATAGATCAGAAATGATGATCAAGAAGATAACATCATATACGGGTTAAAGCATATTCCAGATGGTGATGGAGTTTGCATCACTGCCGAAGAAGCATCAGATGTAGTACGTGAGCAGTCGTCAGTCTTGCTTGATCGATCGCTGAGCATCGAACGATCCAAAACTTCACCGTATGCATTCTACCAGTATTTCCGTACTCGGCATGATAATGAAGCCGAGAAACTGCTTCTTGCACTATCTTTAAAATCGATTACTGAACTCCACAAGGTTTTTGTTAATCATCGAGAAAATTTGGGCAAATGGGTAGCGCAGACGGCCCTTGCTGAAGAGATGACTTCCCTCGTTCATGGAGAGGAAGGCTTGGATATTGCTAGACGTTGCTCGAAGGCTATGTTTGGAGGTATGCTCTGTCAATGCGAAACTGATTTTTTATGCGATGCGTTTTCAGGAAGCATTACTGATTGGGAACAATTGGATCGTGAAACATTGATCACACTTTTCGGTGCATCGTCGATAGCGACGCTTTCGAGAAAAACTGTAAAGACAATGGGAGAGTTAGCTGATGGTGCGAGACTTGATTCACACCGTGGTTCTGCATTAATGAAGAGCGGTGCGTTCCGAGTCAATGGCAACAAATACGTTGACCCAAACGCCGAGGTTGACATTGATAGTATTTGCTTGTCCAACAATGGCCTTACTATTGTGAAATGGGGTCGCCGAAGCTTTTTTCTGGTCAAATGGGTTGATTAGACATTTATGTTCAGAGTATGATAAATTTATTGTTCATGTGTGCAGGTCGCGTATCCAACGGTCGAAAGCCGTGATTTGTATGTTACCAACGTGCTTGCAGTTCTCATCGTTATTTCGGAAGGACTGCCTTTTTGTGTGTGACGTGTATTGATCGTTGTTTTTGCTTATTAAAATGAATTTCTCTCTGATTCTGTTATTATCCTAGGCTACGCGATGCATTCGAAAATGCAGCTCCACGTTCTTAATCTCTACAAGCGGTTTCTTCGCGCGACTGCCGGTCACTCTCCTGCGTTGCGCGATCACATTAAACAGTCGTTCCGTGATGCAGCGAAAAAGTACCAGAAGACGGATACTTTCCTCATTGAGTATAATCTCCGAAGAGCTGAGCGCCAGCTGGACGGCTTGAAAGATCACTCCATCGCGGGTTTCAGTAAGATGACGATCAAGTCTTCCGATTAGTAGTATATATTCGCGATATTGTTCATTATCTCCCGTGCCTGTGCAACCTAGATAAATAGTATTTGTTCTTTAGAAATCTTCGATATGTGCGACATCAAGAACATGGCAGTTTTCGGTTTTACCGGCGAATGGGAGCAAGTTACGGAGATCCGTGACTTCTTGAACGAGAAAGGAGCTGGAATTCCCGTCAACGATGAGCAAAGTAGGGTTAAATGATTTCTAACGGACTATATTTCTATGAATTAAGCTGATGAAAACATCATCACGATTACCTCGGCTCTCATCGAAAAATGCCTTGTCCTCACTGCTTGCGTTCCTGTTGATGCTGAAATGGCGCTAAACTCGGTCGTCACACTGATCAGTTCTTCTGATGTGAACAATATCCAGGTTCTTGTTGAACGCTTCTGTGAACAACTCATGAGCGAGAAGTTCGAGGGCCGTGGCGTGAATTCATTGGTAAGGAATCATAGCGGTTCATTGAAATAAGAACACATTATTTAGGCTGGAGCTTCATTCCGTGTGTTGCAAAATCTGTTCCATAGCTTCAGTGCAGTGCCAACATGTCAGTTCGTTGCCTTCAAGGCTCTGCTCAAAGTTGCGAGCCGATCAGGATTGATGAGTATCCTTGACACGTCTCGTGAAGCTATTGAAACTTATATCGTCCGATGGCAACTGGATATGAACCAGAAACGCGACTTTCTGCGCTTGCTTCATAAGGCGCTCGTTGCGGATGACCGTAATGATGCGGGGGCTGCTGTTATGATAGCCCTTCTGAGCACGTATTCCGATGAGGATGCGGCATCCGCTGTTGATGACGCCCGCGAATGCGTGCGGACCGCATTGGCTGACACGAAAAGTTTCAGCTTTGACCATCTTTTGCGTCTTAGCGCAGTCAAGCATCTCGAGGAAGCTGATGCTGTGATGTTCAGCGCGTTGAAGTTGTTCTCCGAAGGTGTGCTCAGCGATTATCGTGCATTTGTCAACAAGAATCCTAATTTTGTTGACGAAAAGATGAAGGTCAACGAGAAAGTATTGCTGCAAAAAATTCGCATATTGACTCTGATGACAATGGCTCAGACAGAATCAGTGAGTCGTTTTATCTCGAGAAGCAGTGTAACGATCATGCTTTAGGTAATTTCACTCGACGTTGTTTCATCAAAGCTTGAGATGCCCGAAGACGAAGAACTCGAAGAATTCGTTATAACTTGCGTCCAACTGAATGCCGTTATTGTAAGTTCATTTCACTTTTTCACATTTTTAAGAAGTCCTCGTTCACAACGCCCTCTAAATTCAGTGGCCTTTCTAAATCACACATATCGACGCATTCGCAAATTCAAAGTTATAGGCCAAGATCAATGAAAAGACCCGTACGCTCACCATCACCTCCTACCGTCATCGCTCATTCGGACGTCCTCAGTGGGAGTATCTCCAGCAACGTCTCGCTGCATTGATCACCAACATGAAACTTTCCCACAAATCTATGAGAGAAGTCATCGGTGGCGAAATTGTGGAGGAGCCCGTTGTTGAGACCGCTTGAATTCCCAAAACCCTTATTAACTTTATCGTTGTTATTGTCTTGTTAACGCAGTGGTAAATTATCGTTGTTATCATGGTGAAGAATCGCTGCCCGTGCTTCTCTCTGTCCCACTCGTGAAAAAACAATAAATGGGAGTTGCTATCTGTTTGCCACATGCTCAGAAACAGGAACATAATTTCCAGATTGGCAAGGCATTGTTGAATCTTAACTTTCGACTGTTGACGTGGTACAATATATAGTATAAGGCATGTGCAACAAGAAAACAAACGGCATAATACAATACAAGTACTTTATAAGCGTCAGGCAAAGATTATGCATACAACGAATGTAGGGGAACTAATGCGCAATAGCGCTATCACAACACACGACGGGAAATATAATACAACTATCAATTTATAACTTCTCTCTTCATTGTGATTTAGAAGATCTGGACTCGGTTCCATCGGTTTTGCCACATAACAACAATCAATGTGACGAGGTAGAGTCCGGCAGCGATCCAGCATTGAGAAGCCTTGTCCGAGTACATTGACTCAATTTCACTATATTTAATTGATTATAATTAACGGATTGCTTTCAGGTACAACTCACGCAGTGCTCATGGGAGGAACTGTTCCTTCGTTACCGGCTGATTCTTCTTTAAAGTGAAGATCAGGGAAGAGACTGACCGCTTGGACGTAGAAGAATACTCCAAGGATTCCAAGGAAGATTACTCCCCAAACCGACATGAGCATGCTGAAACATATCGACATTGATTTCAAATCAAAGTGAGAAGAAATGGAGCTTACCAGAAGGCAGACAGGGATGGACCGCAAATAGGGCAGATCTTCTTCATCTCGGATGCTTCTGAAAATGGAGAAACGTGTGGAGAAGAGCATGCAACGCAAAGAACAATCAATAAGGAGCGAAGCGCGCATAAAAGTCGGCATTGCATACATATGTTCTTATCTCGTTCCCCTTGCTTCACTGCGCAGTGCTCGCTCGCCTCGGTACCATGTAAGCAAATAATACGCTTTTTCGTAAAACCTCTGGCACAGAATGAACCGACAGTGGTGATGAACAGGCGAATCGGAGATAGCAGTAGGTATGGCAGTCGTGCGTTATATAAACGGGGACGTCTACTCCGTCGATATGGAGAACGACGGCGGCGCGCGTTCGAGTTTTATTGGTCGCATGTGTCGGACGATTTTCGATCACACACACTTTTTCGAAATGTCACACACTTTGCGCGGACCAAAGAGCGCTAGATAATTCTGCGAGTGCGCGATTCAAACTGTCTGCTTCTTGATTCTCCGCTGATTTTCACGCGAAACGGCGATCGATTATGCGTTGTTGATCTCTACTCGCAACGACGCGGCAAGATTAGTATGCCGCAAGCGCGTCCGGCATTATGCAGTCGCTTTGCGGCTCTTGCCCGGCAGTATAAGGTTGTTGGAAATGGGACGAGAACTCCGTAGATCAGTCGAAGCCACCGGTAGACGACCGAAGCGAGTTTCCGCTGTTGCGTGTGTAAGCCATGCGTGCGTTTCGATTGATGTGCGGCGATTTGAATTTTCGATCTTCGTTTTTTGCTTTCCTTTGATGCGAACGAAGTAACGAACATCGTCATTAAAAATGGATTACGATGACGGCGCGGTGGCTTCGTTTGTTTGCTTGTATGTTTCTTTATCGAGCCGCGTTAAATGTTTCTTTGCTTATATACTTCATTTGCAATGTATATTTCAGGTAGCCATGAGCATTGTAATTCCTCTCGTCTCTGTAACCGCTTTTTGGCTGGTCATCGGAGCCGGTGGTCCTTTCCTTGTACCCAGTGGTCCCAACCGAGGTAATTATTGATTCGTTCGTCAGTTATATAAAAGTTCTTTGTTAGGAATCATTCAAACTATGATCGTGATGACTGCAGTTTGCTGCCATTTGTTTTGGATTCTTGTGTACCTTCATCAGCTCAATCCTCTCATCGGCCCCCAGATTCCAGTGCGCACTATTCGATGGATCAGCGAGCAATGGGGAGACGCGCCGAAACTTACTCCTCATTAAGAAGTGATGTTTTGACTGCTTCTAGTCAAATCGTCGCCGAATGCAAGCTCTGTATTATAAGATATGTACTGTCACTTATGATTCCTATTCTCAATTGCTATTGTGTTATTCTAGATGTCACTATCTGTTATTCGAATTCAGAATATTGTAATAAACCTATAGTTTAGTTTGAATTGTTAGATTTTATGCACTATTGTACGCTGATCGCGGATCTAGTTGCAATGTTTCACCGCGTTTGCTTGGAATTTTTCGCTTAAAGTCGGTTTTGCTTGAAACAGAAGTCTGTCCCTAGCTTTAATGCAAATGGCAAGCTCGCCGGTCTTCTCTGTCGATGAATTTGTTCGCTTTCGCAGAGGTCGTGTCGAAAATAGTCACACAAGTTGACGATCGACAGCCGTTCTTCCCTTTCTGAACATTCGGTGCTTGTGACCAGCTTTTTCAAACATATTTCAGTAATGAATTCCTTTCCTACCTTCCATTTCAGATGGTTCCCAATGTTGATTCGCAGCTCGCCGATGCGTTATTCCGCATCGCGCTCAACACGCTCGATGAGAAGCCGAACGCGTCTGCAATCGTGTCGCCGTTCTCGATCGCGATGGCGCTGGCGACGGTGAACGTTGGCGGCAACGAGCTCACAAGCCGGGAGATCTCCGACCACGCATTTGCCGGAATCCCGAAGGATCAGATCGGCTCCTGGTTCCGCGAACGCCTCGCGGGATTCAACGCCAAGCAGTCGGTTTGGAGCAGGCAAGAGTCCCCGCTGTCCATCGCTTCGGCGGTCTATCTTCAGGTATGCGTTGATCTGACCTTCCTCTACTTTCCTCTATTTTCAGCAAACACTGCACCCAATTCAGCGTTTTACAACCGACGTACTGTGCAACTGCGACTGCAAAGTGAAACGCGTCGACTTTGCCGGCGAGCCACGGATGCAGAAGACCGCGATCAACGCGTTCGTCAGCGTAGCTACAAAAGGACACATTCCAGAGCTTCTCTCCGACACAGACATCTCTGTTGCTACTCAATGTGTTGCTGTCAACGCCATCTACCTAAAAGCCCAATTCGACAAGAAATTCAACAAGTCGGACACCAAAGAGGAACCTTTCCACAATGAAGATGGATCCATCAAGCAGGTAATCAATGAATCTCAGAATGCGAAACCGTCAAACGACTTTTCTAGGTTCAAACGATGAACGGATGCAAGAAGGGTCGCTTCTTCGAAACCGACCGCTACGCGTACGCGGAATTTTCGTTTCAGAATCAAGGATTCAACTTCTTCTTCGTTGTCCCAAAGACGGGTGATCTGGCCGCTCTCAAGCAGAGCTTCTCCTCGGGCAACAGCAGCTTCTCCGCTACCACTGTGGACGCCTCTGATATTCCCTTCATCCACATGGCGCTCCCCAAATTCAAGACCGACGCTGCCTATCGCCTTCGAAATTCATTGAATCGTTTTGGCATCACAGCAATGTTCCAGCATGGAGCTTTTGATGGAATTGCAGAAGTGCCTCTTACTGTCGATAATGTCATTCACAAGGTTTGCTAAATCGAGAAATTTAAACCAATCGAGGTTTTCAGGCAATTTTCGAGTTGGACGAAGAAAGCGTCACTGCAGCTGCTGCAACAGCCATGGTCTTCTTTGGGTCTTGCTTGAATCGCGACACTGAAAATCGCTACATCCGTGCAGACAGGCCCTTCCTTTACGGAGTCACTTTCAATGGCGCTCCGTTGTTTGTTGGCCAATTTTACTGATATGTTGCCATCGACGCAATCCCACAATGGTTGCCCTTGTTGCGGGCTATCCGAGCGAAGCCGAATTCTCCCCACCCGACTCCCCAGGAATTTTTAACAACCCAGAAGTCGCCTTCTTCTGGATCAGTCCCATAGCCGGTCAGCAGTACGTAGTGGTCGAGATCAGCGGGATTACATTCGGGCTCGTAGTAAACGCCTGCAAATGGACTATCAATATTTAAGCATATGTCTTCAATCCTAATACCATTAGTATAATGTGTAAATGATGAATGATTTGAATCAATTGCCACGCTTATCGGGCCCTGTGTCGCTACTGCAGCTTTCAAAGCCTCTTCATCTCCTGGCGGTAGTGAGTAGTATCCTGAGATCGAAGTAGCGATCCGGCCGCCGGCACGGCAGCTTTGATCCTGGCCAACGTATGGGTAATCTGACGCTAACTCAATACCAAATATCCTGACATAATCGTAGGATGAAATGACGTGCCCTCCTTGACATCCTCTGTTCCCAAGAAAGGTTGAACAGTCAACGAGATTCTGCGCGGAGAAGGAGAGCAGCTGCTGCTTGTAACGCCTAAACTGACCCTCGAGCACGCCCGCGGTGGTGAAGGCCCAACATGAGTCGCAGCTACCCTGCGTTTGAACAGGAGTAACGAATCCGTAATTTCTCCAATCGATGGCATCCGGTAGATCCACATTCATTGGCGGGTAGAACGTGAAGTTTTGAAGATTGCCTCCGGTAGTTCGCGATTCGTCGGAGCGAATCCTTTGATGCCATCTAAACATCAGTAAGGTTAGCCAAAAGGTCGGCAAATTTTCACCGTTGAGAGCTGAGGCTGTCTTCGAAGCCGTCGGCCTCGATTGAGACTACGAAGAGGAACGTAGCCAGCCAATAAGTGAACATTAGGCAGTTTGATATGCCTCTGCATTGTCAGTTTATATGCGTTAGCACTGAACCCCTTTTGATGTTTTTTTCAAACTTTTGAATGGCAACATCAGGCGTGCACAAAGAAGCGCTCGCTCGCAATGAATCACTGATAACGAGCAGCTGGTCGGTGATCACATTACATTGACACATTGCTTCTTCGCCATCGCTTTTTTGACCATGCGGAGTTCGGTGCCAATTAGTATCTTCAAGGCTGTTGTTTTATCACGGCAGCCGTTTTGAAAGACCAAACGGAAGACTTTCGCTTCACTTGAAACGAGAAATCGTTCATATCATGGTTTTGTTTCTTCCCCTTTGATTCAACAAAATTCATATTCGCGTCGGTTGTTTCATTTCGGAGGAAAGCAAAACAGTTTGCTCTCGCTTTGAAGCGAAATGTTATAAAAACAAACTGCTCAATAGCTCCGACTCCGATTGTTTCACTGATAACGAGCAGCTGATCACTGACCGCCACCAATCTGTTAACAGTTTTTGTGTTGCAGAAGTCGACGTTTGTGTCCATCATACAAAATGTCGTCGTCTTGTCTGTCGTCTCGTTTCGATTGCTGTGCCACGATTTGAATTTTCGATCTTCGTTTTTTGCTTTCCTTCGATGCGAACGAAGTAACGAACATCGTCATTAAAAATGGAATACGATGGCGGCGCGGTGGCTTCGTTTGTTTGCTTCTATATTTCTTTATCGAGTCGCGTTAAATGTTTCTTTGCTTATATACTTCATTTGCAATGTATATTTCAGGTAGCCATGAGCATTGTAATTCCTCTCGTCTCTGTAACCGCTTTTTGGCTGGTCATCGGAGCCGGTGGTCCGTTCCTTGTACCCAGTGGTCCCAACCGAGGTAATTATTGATTCGTTCGTCAGTTATATAAAAGTTCTTTGTTAGGAATCATTCAAACTATGATCGTGATGACTGCAGTTTGCTGCCATTTGTTTTGGATTCTTGTGTACCTTCATCAGCTCAATCCTCTCATCGGCCCCCAGATTCCAGTGCGCACTATTCGATGGATCAGCGAGCAATGGGGAGACGCGCCGAAACTTACTCCTCATTAAGAAGTGATGTTTTGACTGCTTCTAGTCAAACCGTCGCCGAATGCAACTCTGTATTATAAGATTTGTTCTGTCACTTATGATTCCTATTCTCAATTGCTATTGTGTTATTCTAGATGTCACTATCTTTTATTCGAATTCAGAATATTGTAATAAACCTATAGTTTAGTTTGAATTGTTAGATTTTATGCACTATTGTACGCTGATCGCGGATCTAGTTGTTTCACTGCGTTTGCTTGGAATTTTTCGCTTGAAGTCGGTTTTGCTTGAAACAGAAGTCTGACGAAATGATCATCGGTAAGAAGTTTTTGGGCCTACCGCAGAGCTTGTCTAGTGGTCGGGTTGAACGAGCCATCTTTAATGTTGCCTTACAAGTTGTTGCTAGTTATCGGAAGCTATTTTAATATAAAGTTTAATCTAGCCTATGCTCTCATCAGTCAGATAGATTATGAACCAGCTTTAAATCTTCTGGGATGTCGTTTTTCGTCGGTTTTTCAGAGTTTTCATGCATCCTCGTAGATTAAATGGAACGTAACTGATAAAATCAAACGCCGCGGAAGATTGGTTCTTCGCCTTAAGAGACACGACGACCCGCTTGACGAGGACATCAACTTAATGGCGTTCGGAGCACATCGTTGAGATGAGATATTATGTATAATTGTAAGATCAGCCAAGGGGCAATCGGACCAACTGACATGTGCATCTCGCTCCGCTCTGTGTCTTCCTTTTCCATTTGGCCTCCTTAGCTGATTAACTTTACTTGAGCGTGGTTGCGGCGGAAGCAGCTCTGCGCGCACCACACACGCGCATTGCCCACCACTCCCGCCTGGTGGACCCTATAATCTGCTTCAATCTATTCGATATATTCGTTTCAGCGCCTTCTCATCTGTCTTCTCCGCCGCCGCCGTATTGCGTTCTCGCTATGCCGAAAGGTAGACTTCAGAGAGCTTTTCAGGTAAGATTACGATTTGTGTTTCTTTGGTTTTATTCAATCTACAGCACGCTTGTTTTCACTTTAACAGATCGCGCAAACGCACATAGTGAGAGGGAGAGAGCTCGAGGAAACGAAAAATTAGGACACCCGCTCGTAAAGATACGGATTTTGAGAAGAGAGACATATGAATTACATGAAAACGCACATCAGGACATAGAGAAGGGGAGCTTATAGGGTGAAATTGAATGTTGTGCGAGAAATTAGTGGGAAATCAAGAGTTATATAGGGTTAACTATGTTTTTATCGCAATTGCTGGAATTCTTGTTTGTTTGTTTTGCGTGTTGTTCTTTCCGGATGACCTCCTTACTGCTGACGGCGCAGTCGAAACTCTTGCACAATGTGAAGCAAAGACGGAAATGCTTCGCGCACCATTTGCACGAGTGCGAAACATAAAATGAGCAGACGAAGCTCGCAGTCGGTAGAGTCGCTCCACTCGATTTTAATCGAGTTTTCCTTCCAGAACGATTGAGACGGCATAACCTAAATAAGAATAGCATGAGCGGCATGTTAAGTGGATACGGTATTTCGAAAATTTACACTGTCTGCACTTTCTGTTCTGACAGCGAGTTTAGGATTTGGATTATGGCCAATCCAATGTTGTGATATCATAAATGAATGCGTGTTGCAATGAGACAACGTTGTAGGGTCCTCCAGGCATCATATGCTCACCCGGTAGGAAGCAGCAAAACTGCTAGGACGTGAAAATGGGCTTTCCGTATAGAGCACCAAAAATCACATGGTGATTTCGTGGAAATGGACTTAATTACACCGTAAAGAGCGGACCAATGGTTATGCGTAAACCCCTCTTATTCATGCGCATGTTTTTGAACCCAGAGCGCAACCTTAAATTAAATTTATCGTCTTTTGAAAAAAAAATTGGCGTCTGTAGGCATTATCCTTCACACCATTGTTTGGGCAGATTGTTTTGGATAACAGGCAACAATGGAAAAGCTACCACTGTGACAGCAGTGATCCTGTTCCCACCGGCCTTCTGTTACACCTACGGTAGCCTAGCCCTGTAGCCAAATCCGGAGGAATGAGCGCGAAGAACACCAAACAAAAAGTGATGACGTCATGAGCATGCTCCTTGGTGTTCCCTTGCTTCCTTCCGCAGGGCTTAGCGTAGAACAACGGTCATCGTTTATTAATAACGCGAATGTGCGTGTTTGAGTGCTGGATGGTTTGGATAACAAAACGCCGACAACTATCCGCGTTCCGGAAGTTTTAACACGATCGTCCGTCTCAAAAAACATGCTTCTCTTTTTCGGACGATTACAACAATAAGAATTGTATTGCGGCGCAAACTCTCTCCAGTCACTTGGAACCCCTCTCAATGGCCTCACCTGATGGCGTCACTTTTGCTTGTTTTTCAACAATACCGCATATATTTCTAATTTTACGCATTCGCTTGCTTGAGCGCGTGATGCATGACCACTAACAGCGCACAATACACATTGCGCTAGGATAAATGCGGTCATTAAGAATAAACAAAGTTTTTGTCGCTCGAGTTGAGTTTTTTTCAGTCAAAACAAGAAAGTTTCAACAATGCAAAAGTGAAGCGATCGAGCAAACATACCTCAGCGCATCGGACAGAGTCCTTGGTGACCACTCGCCACCAGTCAGGCACGAAAACGCATCCGCACGCAGCCGCAATCTTTGACCAAAAGCTGCTGGTGGTGGAGACTCGACACTTGAGCGCGTCTTCTACCGTATTCATAACGCTCCACTCTTGCTCCGAGGTGCTCTCCGTAATCTCGTAAACTTTCATACCTGAAAACTCGCATTTTATAATTGTTAGCTACCGTAGTTGACAAGACGTACCAGAAATAGGGTGCCGTATCTTTGCAATCATCGAACCGTCGTAGTCGTGCTCGGTTTCCGCGATGACAAGACTGACCAAACGCTTTGTACCTTCCATGACAACAAGCTCCTCGGCAAAGAGGTTTGCGGTAAGAATCTTACAATGATCCTCGTTGTAGATGTCGAATTCGATCGGATCGAATTGAACGGCATTATGTAGTACGTACTCATTCATGGCGCCTTGGACCTAACAGAATTTGTAATTAGCCTCTGAAGATAGGGATATAAATTTTCGACTAACCTTTTGCATGTCGTTGACGCGGATGTGCAGCGTTTTGTAACGCTGGAGCTGAGGGATCGGCTCGATCTTGGTGAACTGCGGAGCGATCACAGTAGAGAAGCGACGCGCCGTTCGCGACAATTGCGCGGAAACTGAAGTTTTCCGCATCCTGTAATAGATTAAGTCGTTTTCGCTCCACCGTTGAAGACAATGCGCGATAACCGACACAGAGAGCTTAGGGAGCACCTGCCTCTGCCAACACGGCGTTGCCGCGCATCTGGAGACCAGGAGAAAGCAGCTCCACACGCGCCGCGAGCGAACAGATTCGTCCGCTCAGGAGGAGGAAGCTCTGGAGATGAGAATAGGAGGATCGAAAACGATGATAGTGAATAGCGAAGGGTTGAGGCCATTGTAAGGCGTGTACGTTGGCCGATGAAAGGGGGGAAGGGCGGCTCTAAGGGGGTCGTTTCCTGCTCAAAGATGTTGATCTTTGATTCAAAGGGCTCGGAATTATAAGGTTGAATTTTATGGACTTTTCTCGGAAACAATAAGATTTAACGTTTGTACCGTAATCCATAGGCAGTGGGCATTCCAAACACCGCATTAAACCACCAACCAATTACAGCACCATTTCTACCCACCATTTTTAATACCGTAATCAAAACGTTTGTTTGAGTGGGCACAAGACCACCAATGAAAACTGGCAATTCTGAGCCTATTGTCTGTTTCTAAAATTATTTTGATTAAACGCTTTATCCGCACATCTTCCTCTTCTCATGAGCATTCTTGTTAGTTTACAGCCCCTATAGGACATGTAAAACAGCACAGGGCTACCTTTGCTGCCGCGCCATGAGCTACGAGAGATCTAATTGAAAACTATCAGACGTTCCATTACCGTAATCCGCTCCATGAAACGTTTTAGAAAGAAGCACCTGTGGCAAACGACTTTTTTTAAAATTTAATCGTAATCGGAAATTGCGTCTATTTCAGGAGCGAATTTATTCACGTTTTAATGAGCGTCTGAGTACTTTTAACTTTGAATAAGCGCCAGGTTTTGCCTACGGATTGCGTGGAGCCAATAGGTGTAGAATACAGCAGACACGGATCCGACAGAGAGACACGGTTCAACGAACGTATTGCACTAACAAACAACAGCAAAACTGTTGTGAAGGACATCACATTCGGTACCCGTAATCGAATGCACGAGAGAAAAAATGATCCTATTCGTCAATTCGCAGCATTTCGTTTGAAAATGGGCCGATGGCGAATCGAATTTGGACGAAAACGCCAAACGAGAGCACAAGAATGACACAGCGCGCACCTGATCGCAAAGCCTTGCGGTGTTGGAAGCAGCGTGTTGTCTCGAATCAGCAATGTCGATAATTAGTTGAAGAACAAAAAGGATTCTCTTTTGGTTAAAGCGAAAACGAATTTCCTTCTCTCTCAAAATTCTATATACGTTAGCCCACATACACAGCGCATCATACACACGTATGCGCGCCGACAGCTCACACTCACACACACACAATAAGCTCATCTAAGAACCTACCTTTCCGAAGACAAAGAAGTAGTTTCGGTCGATGACCATTCAGAGACGAAAAGAAAAGAGGGACGAAATGCAAAACAAAGCTGCCAATTGTGATTTGGTCACCAGTGAACGAAATGTCTTCTAAAGTCTAAAGTCCGTGTCTGAAAATCACAATCCGCGACCTTTTTGGAAAAGAACAAGAAGAGGAGAAATTGCCATGTCGCGCAGCTTGTTGAGCGCGCGCAACAAGAGGATAACCCAATTCGGAACAACAATTACGCTCTTAAAGCGACCTTAAGCAATTGCCATGGTAAGAAACGCGGATTTTTGCGATTTTGCTGCGCAGGCAGAGCAATATTGGCCTCGGCAAGCAAACAACTTTGTAAATGTGCAATTATAGCTGGGAACCGTAATTAAATGTTGCCAGGCGCACAAGTCTTGGCGGAGATTTATTTAATTTCGCTATGAGACATTTAATAAGTAATTTATAAATAGAAACGCAAAATTTGTGCAAAAAACGTTGTAGAAGAGCGGAATTTGCAACGTATTTAAAAGGTTGTCATACGTTCAGCTTTTTGCAGCAAAACGCAAAAAATGTCTATAAAGAAGAAAAGAACGACTCGTTGACAACGCAAAAGCTTCGTAAATGCGGAATTAGAGCCATTACAGCGTAGACAACTCACATAGAGGCGGCGTTGGCAGTACTTTCTAAATGCACAATTAAAATAGCGTGTCGCGGTTTCGGTAGAGACTGCGTGCAGAGAGCTCCTATGGATATGTATGAGCATGTACTAACAACTCCTATCTTTTTAGTTCTCATCACCGCTGCGAGCATTTCGATCCTCCAGTTGCCAGACAAGCGCTCGTGATGCGGACAATGACGAGAGCGGCGGTCTGTTCAAACGGCATCAGCGTAGAAGAACCGAAGGTCGTGCAAGCGTCTCCTTTTCGATGCACCAAATTGAGGTAAACACGACAATCGTCATGGCGTTTAATCATTTACAGAGGTTAAATTATTAAGGAGAGAACAATGGCAGCAGTGTGAAACAATGCAAAACATGCCAAAAAAACAGAGAAAAGATAATTTTGATCGGTTGAACATATCAAAAGTTGGAATTGATCTCTCGCGAAAGCTCTGAAACCGTAAACAATGTATAATGCTTAATTGTATGCGGAAAACAGCGCATCAAGACCGGTCGGCCGCTCCACCACTGGAGGAGAGTCAGCTGGTGGGCCGTTCCCAAAAGAGTCATCCGCGCCTAGCGTTCATTCTCACTTATTTGTCGTTTTCACTCTCGGCTCTATCGTTCCCTGTGTCACAGCCCTCTCAAGCTCTCAACGCTATCGCACAATGGGTCAAATTAACAAATTTGCATATAAAAACTGTAAATCTCTGGGGCATTAAGCGCACACACACACACACACACTCACTCTACTGCTGCTGCTGCTGCTAGTGCTCGTAGCCTCAGAGTGCTGCGGACTGAGTACGTCACACCACATCCAATTAAGGGTGTCAAGGAAGCTCTAATGTGTGAAGCTGTGGATATAAGCTGGGCACCAGTTTTTTTTTTAAAGTCAATCATCTTTAGTTTGCACTTTGGTGATGAGATTCACTTAATGCCTCGCTGATGTGAATGCAATGCGTTTGGTATCTATTGCAAACGCCGCATCGACGCAGAAAAATGGAGAACGATTTTTGCGAAATGCGCATAAAAAGGAAAGTGCTCAGACATTAGAGCTCCAAAATGCGGAACGCGGAATTAAGCGCGCACGGAGGTCTTAATGAACCGTGAACCACAATCGAAGCTATTCAGCCAATCTCGTCCAAGTCTCCTTTTCAACATCATTGACTAAAGAAGGGGAGAGAAGAGAATAAGCAGAGATGATGCGTTAATAATTCGCTTGAACGAGCAGCAGCAGTTTGAAGTTTGATCAAAAACCACGTTTTGAAGATTATGGGGACAATGGAAGACTAACAAGTCAATGTCGTTTTGATGCCAACGATCAACAAGATTCCACAACGAAGTGAGTTGTGTAGCAGGTTGCGGAGAGTTGCTGCAAAACGTTCAACTTTTAGTGTGACGGAATAAGGAAGTATTCTAGATTTTTTTCTATGGGCTAAAAGTAGAAACAATGTATAATTAGTCTATCACTTGGCTATTCATCGAGTTCTCAACTTTTCAATTCAGGCATGCATTCTAAGCAAACCTTTAAGGATGGATAAAAAATAACGATTTTTCCGGGTGGCCTTAACTTAAAAGTACAGGCAATTTGTTAAAACCGCTCATGACCAATTCGCTCATGACCAGAATCGTTTCCTCTATCACAATGAAGTAAAACAGCCAAAAACAGCTAGTAGCACAACGAAACAGCCGTCAAAACGTTTGCAATATGAACGATTAACATTCTAAAC
This sequence comes from Steinernema feltiae, assembly GCA_007213375.1. Lineage (NCBI taxonomy): Eukaryota > Metazoa > Nematoda > Chromadorea > Rhabditida > Steinernematidae > Steinernema > Steinernema feltiae. The sequence goes on from MQUG01000071.1 coordinate 45,223, forward strand.
AAAGTTGTAAGCTTACAAAAGCATAAAAGCAACGGCGCATGTCATTACCGAACATTTTCCTCTATCATCTGTGCAAAGAGTCGCTAAAACGAAGAAACGCGCGTTCGCAAAGCCTAAATGGCTTTGTTACATGAGCCAAAAGGGTGCCACAGGACGGTACGTGCTAAATTCCAATAATAAACTGTCCATAAAGATTCCAATCGCGTGAATAGTGACAAAGTTGTTTTGGCTTTTCGCAAGTGCAACGAACGTCAATATGATAGAGACACGTACAGCTTTGGTGTTTGTTGAAAAGTGACGATATCGAGAGTAGTTTAATTTTTTAAAGGACACATGAAGGCCTGTTCTTTGCTACATGGTTTGTTTACAGAGACGTCCTATAATCCCGTCACCTGACGTCATTTTAAAGATTGGCACAGTGCAAACTAGGCTTACAGAGCGGAACTAAAACCGCACGGACGACTGAATAGTTTTCAAGTTTTCAACTGCGTAGTAGCGTTTAAATCGCTTTTTGTTCTGTGGAGCTGGCACGCGCGATCAAAAGTTGGATAACACATCCTGTGAAACGAAAATGCAACCTGACATCGTCGTATTTTGATCAAAATTCGACTCCATTGCAATTCATCATCCTCAATCCAGGTTCTTGAAGCGTCCAGTGCTCTCGTGAAGATGGTTTGAAGCAAAAACCAAGCGTATCTTATCGTTTTAAATTCAACTCAATGGATATCCGTTCATTAGTATCAATTAACATCAAACAAATGGCGAATTTTACGCTCCGACCAAACGCAGATCACATAAAACGATACGACAATGGATATTTTGAAACGATTACCTTCAGTGTTTCTGAAAACGTTTCTAAATTGCTTTGTTTATAATCCAATTTTCACAATTAACCTATTCTTTGCTCGGAGCTAAACGCTAATTGAGTGAAACGTTGATAACTTGTGACGTTCACCCCGATTATTTATTGTTAGGGTTGATAGTGGTCGACCGATTTTGAACTTTTCCATTGACTAGCCCTGCTGTGGTCTTTATTTATCAATCAAAATAAAAGGTTGCACTGCTCAACTCAAAGATTAGTCAAATCCAAGTGCACTTAATATCGTACACATCGGCTTGTTGCATTAACGTGATACCAGTTTGGTAAATTGAGCCTGATCGTGGTCGCTTTTTTTGAATGGGCTCAACTTCTAGATACACGATCAGAATCACCAATTGCCGCAAAGAATGTCGAGAGCACACGGATTGCTTCAGTTTTTCAAAATCTCTCACTTTTCACAACTAATTTTCTCACTTGCTCAGAGCTCAGCACAACCTTGACTCAGTTCTCGCCTGTTTTATTACTTGTATGCACCGTTTAATGACTACTTTTCTGTCGTAAACGTGCGCTAAAATCACTTAAAGTCCTTGAAATTGCAACAACAGTCGCGGACGATGCATTTATGTAACGTAAACAAATGTTGACATACTCGTTTGCTCCGAGCACACGCCACACAAATTACCGGAAGGGCGTGGTGACCTCGAGCGCACTGCACCCTTAATGAGAATTGAAAAAAGCACCAGCATCCTGTATTTTCGTCTTTGATTAGCGGCGGCATCGCAGGTGGTCTTCCTTTCGGTGAAAAAGTGATCTTCGGCCAGAAAAAGAGAAACCGACATCAAACCCCAAATGGTATGATGTTGCATGCAACCCAGTTACCACCCGCAGGCTCAATCACTGCACCGTGATGTGTAGACAAAGAGGCCGGACGACGAGACTCGGGGAGGGCAACGTGCGCGCACGGTTTATGCGACCGACGGAGGAAATTGTCACTTTGACATTTGTCGAAACACCCATTTAGTTGAAAGGATGTACTGCAATCGTCCGGAATGTTACTGTCGATCGAGGAGTCTACGTCCTGCGAGGCCTAAAAAGGTTTTTTTGTGATTGATTTAGGTTGCATTGGTGATGTAGCGGCATGTTAACATGTTGAAAATTTTGACTCTTTGCTCAATTAGCACCTTTTATGGCAACTTGCATAATTCTTGAGTTTTCGCAATGTTGTTTGGGCTAAGAAGACCTCAATTACGCATTAAATTGACCTTAAAAGTGGTGTTTCAATTGAAATCAAAGAGATTGCTGTTCATTTCTTTATAAGATCATGTTTTTCAAGCTTGTTGTGTCGCAACTAGCTTATCTCTCACTAGTGTGACTTTGATAAAGTCAGCTGTGAGTAAAGTCCGTCATTCTTGGTGTCAATTTAACAAAATTACAGAAAACTGTAGCCGTTTCCTAATGTTTACTTTGAATTTATCTGTTTACACGACCTAACTATAGCGCATGAACCGCATTTTCACGTTCTAACGTCACAAAAACAGGTGGTTTGTTATTTATTGCTTTTTCCTCTTATTTATTTGCCTACCCTTTCAAATATTTCGCCTGCCCTTACGCTCCCATTTTAGAGCTATCGAACGTTGCCCACTCATCAGCCCATTCTACACGGTTCCGCGTCGCACCATAACTCAATTGCAGCACGACAGGTAGGTAACAATTAAATTTGAACATGTTTTTTATTTGCGTTGATGCTTGCAATCCTCACGCCTGCTGTGAACCTTTTACGGAGCCTCTGGCTCATTTGCATATTACGGCTTCGGCGCGCGCGTCTTCCCAGACATTAAATGTAACACAGCCGCAAACGATCACTCCTCCTTGCGTCCGTATTCCGATTACGTCTGTAGGCGATAGGTTTCTTTCCTTTAAAGTCTGTAAAACAGGTCCTTGTGATTGTGGAGGCGGTTTGACTGCGTGGAAAGTTGGCGTTTCAGTCTCAAAATAATCACTTCATTATTGTGTTTCTTCTCTTTCAATATAGCACAACGACAGAGAGGATCGTCGTCGAACGCGAGCGCGCAACCGCGTCAGTTCCAGCCGGCCGAGCCGAGCTGCTGCTGCTCTGTATTTGTGTCTTCCTTTAAGCGACGGCAAGACGTGTCGGGAAGTGCGGGAAATCTGTACGCAAACTCATATCAGGTGACGCGGTATGATGACCGATTTTGTCGCGCGCCGCATCGCCCACACGATGATCGCGTTTATTCAAGCAGCTGCAACACAAAAATGTTATTCGATCAAGGTCTCCTCCACTCGTGGCAATGGTCGGTGAACGGCTGACTGCCTCGTTGATTATAATGACGAGTTGCGCACGCGTCACATGCACGAACCAGCCGATAAGACCGACAGACCGACAGAATCAGCCTTGTCTTCATCTTCATACCGTGCGCGCAGATAAACGGATTACAGCATGTGCTCGCACTCGCGCGCGCGCGCGCACAGGATAGATATTATGTTGTTCCATGCGGCCGGCGGTGATCGTGCTGCTGCTGCTGCTGCTGCGAGGGGAGAACTAGTGGTTGTCTTCCACTTCGTCTTCGATTGTTTGACATCGGGCTTAAGGAGTACTTAGCACAAGTCGGACGCTGGTCTGCTTAGTTCTTAATGCCCGGTGGCACTAATCTACTCTCCCCAGTAATTTACGCTTTTTGCACCACAATATTAGCTTAAAATTGCGGTTTTCACCTTTTTGCATTAATTTGCAAAAGTGCTGGTCTCCTCATCTAATTGCGAGCATTGCTGTTTAGAAGATAGCTTCTTCATAGCTGACTGTTTTCGTTTTTTTTCCATGAATACCAACTAACGCTTTCTCTGTTTCCGTTTCGTTTCCGTTTAGTTGCCAATTGCTTTTCTCTTTTATCCATTTTTTGAAAATTCGTGAATTGTCTTCCTATTGCTGTAGACGAGCGCGGAACCCGCAAATGATGCTACAAGAAGCACAACAGAAGCTGGCGTCATTCTTTGATTAGTAGTGTTAGTCATCGCCGGAAAATGTTATTGTTCGTTCTATTGTGCGAGAACGGGCAAAACGCGCAAAAACCACAATCGTTCCTTCAAAAGCTTAGTCGTTGATAAACGATGTTTTCCTTCTTTCTTTTTTTGCTGAAAGCAATTGAGCAAATTGCCAAAACATTCAATGAATCTGTCCAAATTACTGGTTTTGTTATTTTTCGGTTCCTTTATTTTGATTTTCGTCGTTTATTGCGCAAAAAATAAATACAGCCGTAAAACGTCATTTTCTATTGCGCTAGCGGAAATGTGACAAAAACCTCTGCTCCGCATTAATCATCGTTAGAAATTGTTCCTTTTCCGTGTTCGGCATGTCTTGAGCGCACACTTTTGCGCCCTTAACGATCAAGAACAATTAAAAGCCGCTTTCTGTCCGCTTCGTCGCATTTCATATGTTGCCAATCGCTCCGATCAGCTAAATTACACGCAAAAAAGCATTTATACTTGATATGTGACCAATCACATCGTGCTTCATGACTCCGCAATGCACATGCATCCCTGGGGATCGTTCCGGCGGCCAGCGCTGTCCACTCTTCCAGACTCTGCTGTGCTTCGTGGTGGGTGTTTCAGTAGTCCGACGACGACGCAAAACCGATCGTCGGTGGATGGAAACGCACTAAAATGTTGTGCTCGCACGCGCGCGAGTGCATTTGCCTGTCTGCGTGTGGTCGTCGCGAGAGCTGTCAGTCCGACGAGCAATTAGCTCTGAGGCGCGCAGCAGCACCACTGCAAGCAGCAGACTGAGAACAATTGTGTGCGTGTGCGCGCGGTCTAAACGAAACGGTTGCGTAATTTCTGCGTTCGCGCGGCAAGGTGACATTAATAGTCGGAGAGTGCATGTGCATATGTCCTGTGTGCGGGTGGGAAAGAGGGTCGTCTGGAAGTGTTTTCTGTAGTTCGGAGACTAATTTTGGTGACATATGGGGATTTGCGAACGCGCACGTATTCAATTAATTTGCTGTTATTTGAGCTCTTTTTGTTTGTCATGTTCTAAATTTATCCTCTCAGTCCATCGTATAGATCATCTAAAACAACAACTACATTTAATAGTGGCTCTTCCTTGCACCAAGCAACTGTAACATCTTCTGGCCGTTAACCCCACTTAAAAGGTTAACGTCTTGCGGTTCGATCGTTTGCCTTACTATCCGCCGCCGATCCCTTTCAGCTTGTTTGTGCAGTGTGGAGGCTACTCGCGCACACGTCGCCTGTTTACATTCGTGAACTCGATACCAGACGTCAAGACGGATACCTTACCTCTACATTGGGCTCTGTCTTCTCTCTTGTCTTGCTGTGTAAAATGTAATATCTCTTAATGTATTGTCGGCTTGTGTGTGTGGCCCTCATTGACTTGCGTGCGACTGGAGGACGACAGCGACCGGCACTAACCCCACAACCATCATTTCCATCAACGACGGCAAATGATTTGCGCGCGCGCGAGGAAATTAATTAATTCGCCTTGAAAGTTTTATGTGTGCGCGAGAGAGGGCCGAGTGTTCCGTTGCCGTGCGCGAGTTTCATTACGGACTTCCGACCTTGCGCGCTGTTCTTCTCAGTGGGTGGTCTAATCGCACTGTACGCATTGCTGCTGCTGCAAAAAGAATGGCTCCTAGTCTTTGGCCAAACTAATTAGCTTGGTTCGTTTTGGCTTTTGAGCGACGATAAGCCACTAACTGAATTATTTGCTTCCCAATCGGCAACGTCTCCGTGCAAAAAGGGTAAAAAAACACTCGAGCGAGGGAGAGGGAATGTGCATTACGCGCGCGCGTGTATGTGGTGCTTTGCTTGCATACGATGATGCTGTTTATTTACGGAAAATGGCAACATCGTGCGCGATCGCGTCAAGTGAATCAGTTTCCCTCCTCATTTGGGCTCCTTTCTACCGACGATGCCGCCGCTTCTCACAAAAGCCATTTTTGCACTGCCTTCAGGGCGCACAATCACGGCAGCACGCTGCGAGTACGACCGACTTTTCATCTCCTTTCTTCCTAAGTGGCTCGCTCCATCTCCGCACTATGCAGCGCGCGCACGCACTTTTCGCCTCTTTTTCACCACGCCGCTATTGTTGACGCCCTCTTAGCTCAATTAGAGCTTCCTTTTCTGGCCGCTGGACAAGCCCCTTTAGTTGCTTCTTGCGCTGGCTGGAACTTTGCTGCTGCTGCTGCTGCCGCTAGACGCTGTGCAACCTTTGCCTAATTACCGGAAATTCACGCTTCGTTTTATGAGAAAAAACAAAATTGTGTTGAGAGTTTTTTTTTTCAGAGCAATGTCGATGCCGACGTAAACAGTTATCATCAAACTCAGTTTGCTTCTGCTGCGATGAGTCGAAGTAACGACGAATTACGTGAGAAGACTTTTCTCTCCAAAAATTCAGCTATGCGTAACGGACCGGCGGATTTTGAGAAAAACGTAAGTTTTGTTCACTTTAATGCAACGCTTAGACACGAGGTGGTTCGTAGCATGTTTGTTTAGTAGATTTTAAGACAAAACAGTTAACAATCGGCTCAAAACAGTTCATTTTTATGCTGGTTTTGGACGTGTCAGTGGATGCTAAAATTTGAAAAGCATTCAAGACTTGCTTAAGATAGTTTAAGCTAAAAGAGCCCCTTACATAGCTTTTTTTAAATGTCTCTAATTTGAATTGATACATTATCATGTTGACAATTTCCTTCCAGGACGTAATTTTCGACGATTCCGGTTTGATCCTCAGCGGCTCGCTGGAGGCTCTCATTCAGCGACTCTTACCCACTCGAGACTACTGTCCGCCACGTCATTACATATTCACATTATTGCTCAATTTGCGCACGTTCATCTCGCCGTCTGATCTCATGCAGAAGATTCTTCAAGTAAGTTACATTCCTGACGGCTTTCCGGTTCCGCCAGATGTTTCTTCTCCCGACGCACACCACTCTCCAGGCAATTCATAAATAAAAAATTTGCCCGCACAATGCATGCGTCGAAAGACGCGCGCGCGCGCGCGAGAGAGAGAGCGCGTCAGAGGCCGATCGTTGGATATCCGAAAGATCGGCGAGAGACGGACAGCAAACTGATGCGAGCTGTCAAAAAATTGCGTTTTTCTCGTCAAAGAGATTCGTGATTAAGAACGCAAATCATCCATCGTTTTTTTTTCAAGTCAAAAACAAATTGTGCTCCTTTTGAACATACGGTAGTTTCCGTAAAGTTAACAAGATTAACGTTAACCCAGACAAAGGCAATTTCCTCAAATAATTTTGTTATTTGGTAATTGGTTGTTTTTGGGGAAACCTCCTGAGTAATGGGCTGAAAAGCGAGTTTTTGCCGCTTGCAACGGAAGACTTGTTTGTGTGGACAATGAATCTGCAGCCCCGGCCAGTTTATTTTATGACCCATTAAAGAGCTCTTATTTTGTTTTCCTGAAATGACAATTGAATTTTTTTGGGGGAAATGCTCAATTCACCTCGTTTTCAGCACTGTATGTTCGAGCAAAACTCCAATTCGGAAAATTTCCGCAAAGAAACTCGAATGCGCATCTTTGACAACGTCTACCTTCTGTGCTCCGAGTGGGTCGAGAATGTGCCGCTCGACTTCCGCAATGCGCAAATGCAACAACGACTGAAAGAGTTGCTTAGTCTCTGCGCCGCTGACTCCCATTGTAAGCAAAGGGCAGACGATTTGGTGATTCATCTTTGTAACACGGTATGGCGAGTCTATTTTGGGAGTCTTTTAAAAGTGCACGTGGCATTTCAGCTGAATAGAGTGAATAGATACGAAGCGGCACTAAGAAGCATCCATAAGAAGGTTGAGGATACTACTTCGCAAAGCGAGCAACTTGTGAGTCATGAATTGTTAAGGGACCAGCATGTTTCACCATGTTCTATAGAGCGGCTTGATAACCCTTGGAGCGACTCCGGCTGTCATCGCGCAACAACTCACTCACATTGAACTCGAGCGGTTAAGCATGATCGGCGCCGATGAGTTCATTGTTGCTCTGGCGACAAACAAAATTGACTCTGGCGGAAAGGTGAGAACAAAGATTGCTTTAAAAATGTGCTCACCGAAGGGACAAGTGGCTTTGGAAGTGTTTTGAGGCATACCTGTGAAGTGCCAAAAATGGGTTTATCAGCAGATTAAGAATTTGAATAGCTTGGAGCATTTCTAAAAGGTTTATTTTAGGTTTCATGTGAGCAATCAGGCAACATTGGACACTATGTCGATTGGTTCAATCAGGTCACTGACATGATAGCCGCTGAGATTCTACGCCACACCAAAAAGCGCTGCCGTGTGAAGACGATCGAATTTCTCATTGACGTTGCCAAAGAATGCATCAATGTTGGCAATTTCAATTCGCTTATGGCGATTGTAGCGGGACTATCGCTTCCTGCGGTTTCCAGACTCAAGAAGACGGTAATACAGTGACTGCAACCATGAGTACACAATTGTATTGTTGTTTCAGTGGTCACGTGTTGAGAAGAGCAAGCTGGAAATACTTCAGCATCAATTGGACCCGTCTGGAAATTTCACCAGCTATCGCGCTACACTCAAAGCTGCAATCTGGCGTTCTGAAGGCGCAAAGAATGATGCCGAATCTGTAAGATTGCGACTAGATGACCTTTCTACAGTTCGTTTTTCAGATAATCATTCCATTTTTTGCATTGCTTCTGAAGGACCTTCTATTGATCTACTCTCGCTGCCGAAGACCGTTACCTAATGGCCATCTGAATTATACGGTATCAGAACTGCAAAGATATAGCCAAAATGATCTTCTTTTTCAGATGTTTTCCCAGCTAGCAGACAACATCTACAATTTCAACAGCTGGAAACGTCGAACCTGTCCATTCCCTAAGCATTCCTCCGTCTTACAGTATCTTCTCCTGAGCGCCTCATATCCAGAACGAGGTAACACATCGCTGTTTACCGCTTACTAAGGGAATTCGTTATAGAAATGATGCTACAATCATACGAGTGTGAAACTGCTGAACAAGGAGTCGATCGCGAACAGTACAAGAAACTAAAGTAAGAAGGCGACATTACAGAAGTACTGTAGTAATCGTTTTATTTTCAGAGCCGCCGATAAATGACGTGAAGCGTTGATCTGGCTACATCCATTGGTCTCAAAACAAAACGGGATGAGAAATTTTTAGACGGTGCTTTTGTGTCAAAATTAAAAATAACTGTGTTCGATTAGGGTTATTCCACTTGTACTTAATTCGATAGAGTTTCTATACATACTGTTGAGACAATGGAGTTATTGTTGTGCACGATAGTACCTATATATGTTGTTAGTGCACATATTTGTTGTGACATGTGTCTCACATATCATGGTCCTTTCATATTGCCCTTTGTTCTCTGCTTGGCGCGGCATTTTTCATTCCATTGAATGTAGAATAAATGAATACAATCTACACTTTGAGATCGATGAGGACATCATTGACTAACTTTGATTTGACTCGAGTTTAACAATATATTTAAATAATGGATTCAAAAATTTAACTTTCTACATTTACCGGTGAATGTCATTGACCCAATGTCATATTAGCGGGACTTAACACCGTCAAGCCTTTCAAGTACATAATTCTGGTTTCAGTTTAGTTTTTAACATACCGTATCTGGTTGTTCCAGTCAAGCCAACAAATACACGGAAAGGTCTTTGCTCAGCATAAAAGTGCCAACCTCGGAATGAAAGCCTTAAAATAAACCAATAAAACCACTAATGTCAAATTGTTAAAGACACACATATCGCCACCGGACATACATCTTTAGTTTTGGGCAATGGGAGGTTTATAATTACCTGAAATTTTCAAAATGGAAATAGAACACATCCATTCCAGTTTTTTAATTTCGGTTTTATGTGAAGATTGTAGAAATCCAACATTTTTGAAGCAAACAAACTTTACGAAGGTCAGGAATATCGTAGCTTTCGTTGATTGTCCTTTTGAAAATCTGTCCTTTCTTTACTTTTATCGTTTAGACTTTGTGGAATGTTTATTTGTTTTAAGAAAACATGTTATTTGTAAACAGCAACAACAAAAGCGGAAGTGTTATCTTTAATCCATGCAGTTTTGTTTATAACGTACTATTGCCGTCCATAACAGTAAGTATTATCCGTGGAATGCGTTGTAAGAGAAGCAGACAATGCGAGATGAAAACCCAAAAGAAAAACTCTGATAACTTTACTTGTGCGTCAGGTTTGGGCCGAGTTCAGACGTTTTTACTTTGTAATTGACCTATTCTAAGGTCAATTAAGAGTAGTCAGAGTAGTCAGCACAATAGTTGCAAAAAATGGATATTAAGCAGTATAGGATGTTAAACTTCACAAATTCGCATGATAGCGCATTCCTGTTCGAATAAGCGGGTTAAAATGCACAGTTGGCAGCAGACTGAAGCCTGGCTTTGCCGCCGACTTCTTTTTGACCATCTAAGTATCAAACAAGTCTATCCAAACTCACAATTAGGCTTTTAATGAAGTTTCCCTGTTGTTCCCGCACAATCGTCTTCCCTTCTATGTCAATCGTTACTAAACTATGTTTAAAATAGCGTTGATCAGGTCGGATCCTCTAAAATAAGAATGAAATGGAAGCACGGGAGGCGGTTAATTACTTTGAACAGCGGGAAAGCAGTTTGGTCACTCGGAACATTCACTCATTGAATACCTTATAAAATGAATTATGAGAAATTGCACATGAAAGCAAAGACAGAAGCACTATTCGTCAACCGTAACAAATATCATCAAATAATCATGTTCTACAACGTAGTTCAAATCAACGAATGCATTAGAAAAGTGCATTGTAATACTGCATTCATTGCAAAACACGCAGAACACAAAACATGCTGGTCTAATCATTTCCGAGACCACCTGATGCCATCCAGATGTGCACGCGCGACATTAACAGATCCAAGTCAGACGACTTACGCAATATTCCAAGTTCATCGCGCAAGCGGGTTGAAAAATTTGTTTTTAAAAGTGTGGCCCTTGCGAAATTGAATTATTCTTCTTCGCCTTAACGAGATTATGCGCAAAAATGCGATTTGCGCTGAACAAACACGACGTTTTCCAATGGTCGTCGCTTTGATGTTTTCATTTTGAAATGGGAATTTCTTGGAAAATGCTATAAACATTCTTAAATCCTAGACTTAAATAAATTATTTGCTAATCCCAGTTGACGCTCAGACCTTTCGCAGGCTGCAGATGAAGCATTCTCGGTGGCATATCTTTTGCTTACTCAACGTAGTACACTACACTGTTTATCTCTGAAGTGTGTTTCGACTGCGGCGTCGCAGCGATCGCAAGCTATTAGCGATGATTAAAGTTTTGACGACCGTTTCAACGTGTGCCATCAAATACGTTCAATAATGCTTCCAAATGACTGCGTCGCCACAAACTCCGCAAATATTCATCTTTGGTGCGCGTGCGGCCCCGACAAAAGTTTTATAAACATTTCGCTAGTTGACCTTTCGGCAAGAAAACGGCTAGGAAATATGTTATTGCCACATTTTGTCACACTGCCCACTTGTTTCCGTGTTGTTTCTTGAGAAACGAGCTAGCGTCTGATTAGCGTAGACGCTGTGATCGCTGTTCCGTTTTTAAATATAATCTTTTGGTGGTCTGATCCATCATGCAGACAATTTTTGAAAACTGGGCTTTGATTTGCAGGTTTCACGACCGAATGTTTTGTCATTTGCAAAGGAGCGAGCTGTCGCACTTGCGGACTGGCGGCGGATATTTGTTTAAACAACTGTGGAGCCATGTGGTTGGTTCAAATCGTTTTTTTTTTGCAGTCGGTTCACGGTCGTGTCAAAAAGTAATCAATCCTCCTGGCACCTCGTTTCTGGATTTTACGCCTCTGTCTGTCTGCTCTGCTGTAATTGAAGTTTAAAACACTCTCCAAGTTGTACTGAACGAGTGCTTTGTCGGCTTTTTCTGCTAATCCAGTTTTGACGAAATGGTCGATGGGATATGCGTGCCATAAAATGTGCTTAAAGGTTTTGAAATTACGATTTATTGATAATAGCTTTTCGATTATGATATAGCAATTTTCAATTACATTGAATTTGAACGATATTGCCCAATTGTCGTGAAAAAGCGTGAAATGTGAAACGAATGGTTTGTCGGAAATGGAGTTTGTCGTGCAGCGACTAGATTGATGCTGCGCTAATAATGCGAATTGTCTCTTCAATTTATGTGTTTTCCGCCATTGTCTGGTAGGCTGTGGAAGCTAGAATGATTAGTTGCTAGGTTGGTGTTGCTCAAAACAAAACGATTTTGTCCCCCAGAGCAAGAACGTTGAACTTTATTCGTTTAGTTTTTGGTTCTTTGAAGACTGAGTTGAGCATATGGAAAAGCGGAATGTCAGTTTTTCAACGTTACATTGAAGAACGAGAAAAATTGAATGTTACGTACAAATTCAATACAAGCTAGCCAACCCATTCAAGTAATGGCCATTACGCTTAGAAGTCAAAGAAATGCGTTTTTGAAGAGGTCAAAAACACCCTAATGTACCACCAAAAATGGCAAAAGCAGCAATCAAGGTTGCACTTTTACGATCCGGAATAGGTCGCAGAACTAAATGAAGACGGTATTTTCTGATTATTTAAAACTTTGTGTTATTTTAAAAATAAACGCTGAAGCGCGCGCGATCCGCGCCTCTATTCAACTGTGATTATCAACTGTATGTTTGAATTCGTATTGAATATTCCCTTATTCTTGAATTTTGAATGGCCAACTGGAGCGCGCGGCTTATCAGCGCACTTTCGATGAGGAAAAAGCAAAAAAAAGAAAAAAAACAATTATATTTTATTCCACTTTGATCCGTTGCTTCTCGCCAAGAAACCACGGTTTTATCACCAAATGAGACATCTGACATGTATCCTCATTGCAACGTTTCAAATACGTTTCAAATGCTTTTTTATAGAGGGGGATTTGCAGTTTTATCGACTTAAAGTTGTGACAATTACTAACCTTTCTTTGACACGGTATAGTGACGTATATAAGTGATCATGTGCGCTTTGCTGGCTTTACAACTGGTTTGCCGATCTATTTGTAATTACAAAGGACCCGTTTTGACTCCGAAATTACTTCAAGAGCACACGGATCCATTTTTAACGAAAAAAACGGTTACTCCCAGACAAATGCAAATTTTTTCAATACTGTATTTTGCATTTCTATGACTACACAATTGACATCGTCTTCTTCCTTCTTCTTCATACCAGAAAGACCGACTTTTGTGATGTGAAAAATTTTTGTCCCACAAAGACATGCATAATTGATTTGGTTATTGCACATCCACCATGTCTTCCTCGTCTTACACGCGAGAAGGGTAGTTTTCTCGAGTGCGTTCTGTCGTCCCCACTCGGTGCGACGACTTTAAGTGCAATTGCTTGTTCAACCACGTAAAAGAGCGCGCGAGTTGTCTGCACAACGATAAAGAACGAGCGAGGAAAGCTGTGTCATTGAGCGTAATTGTCGAAATCGCCGCGTCATCTAACACTTTCCGGACAATCCCACTCTCGTCCATCGCCTCAAATCGCGCTGTTCTGAACTCTGTGCTTGACGGAGGGTGGCGGTTCACTTCCCCCGCCACCCGCGCCCGCCCACTTCCCTAACTCAACGCAAGGGTTGCGGTTAACACGCTGGGTTCCTGCTCTCGCTCTGCCCGAAGCTTGTCTGTGCGCACATTGGACACACACAACGAATTTGAATAACGGTTTCCGGAGCTCCGGATCGATTCATAACGGAAGAGACGGGGCGGCGTCTGAAATACTCCGTTGTCTACCCGCCCCAATTTGACAAAACTTGTGTTAAAATAAGGCCAAACCTATCTAAGCGTCGAGAGTTGCGCGCGCGCGTGAATTGATCATTCTTGACGAGGGTGGAAGATCCAGGTGCCAAGATAGAAGACATCGTTGGAAGAAAATAAAGACGTGACCGCCTTCTACGCGTCGTGCTCTGTGTGTTTTTCGGCAAGAGTGATACGAGAATACCCACTCAACATCATCATTCCCTTTTGGCGGCCCGCGCGTGTGTCTCCTATGCCTGGGCTATAAGCCCTGATCTATCGGAAACTCATTTGTTATAGTCACCGTGTTGTTCAGTTCGTTTATCATCATTTTGTTTCTTATAGAGTGACCCCGGAAAAGACAGAAAAGTGATAGATTGAAGCGCAATTTGCATTGAGAACACTTCTCAAATGAAAATGCACCGCTGACATCGTTCGCTCGATTGGCTGCAAAAACTGCTTCGGACTATGGCAGCATGCAGCAACGGTGATACAAATGGAGAAGGCCTTCTGCCGGCACGATTCGTGCTTGTTGGTCTGATTGGCTCGTCCATCGCTCTATTTGGGCTTCTGGCAAATGCGGCTCTCGCAACGCTGTTCGTCAGTCGAGCAACTTTCCGACATTCTCCGTTCTTCTTTCTTGGATTTGTCGCCGTCTTTGACACGTTGCTCGACCTGGTCTACCTAATGCTGCTGGTAAGCGCTGCTCTGTGGTTGGTTTATGGAATTGCGTGAAGATGAGGGGGAACGTCAAAACGTTAAAGAGCACAAACACGGCGGCACTCGTCGAAATCACATTCCACCGCCAAACAAAACAACTACTTCAAGACCACTTTTGAGCTGCTCTTCTAGCTTGTTTGGTCGCCTTCCTAGCGATTTTGTTCGTTTTCAAATCAGTTTTTTTTTTGTTTTTCCGGCCTTCCATTTGTGCAAAAATTGGATTAACAGATCACACAATGTATCGTAATGTTTTGTTGCTTTTTTTGGCTTTTTAACCCATCAAACTAGGTTCATTTTACGTAAGAAGATTGTAAACAATTGAGCAATAATTGCTTGATGATGGCCAATTACTTGAGAAACTTGTTGTTGTTGTCTCGTTGTACCTTTTTGACATTCTTAAAGTTCTTTTAGAAAATTAGATTGTCCTTTTCATTTCCGCCAAATATTTGTTACGAGCAATCAACGCTAATTTAATTTCCGCGCTCATTTTAGAGTTCACCGATTGTAGCCGAATATTACCAAAACGAGCAGTTGTACACGCTTTGGGTGTCCTATGTCCGGCCAATCTATCTTCTCGGTCAGGTGTTCAAGATTACATCGGTCCTATGCTTGATTGTTGCAAGTTTCGAACGGTATTTCATGACGAGGCACTGGACGTTTACCGGGTTTTCCATTCGCACACGCTGGGCCATTTTGTTCTTTGTTATCGTGGTGGCAATCTCGGTGAAACTCGTTACTTCTAACGTAAGTCCGATCTGAATGAACTATGCCATGCATTGTTAATTTTTTTCAAGCAAGCCGCATTGAGAGCGGCTTTGCAAGCGCGCTAGGTGTGCGTTAGTTAGATATTCACAAGTTGGCATCACACGCGTGTGCAGGTATTGTTGCGGTGCCGCATTGTTTTTGGTGTCTGACTACTGAGGCGCATGAAATTAGCGACTTTTCGTCTATCAATCATTGTTTGTTATAGTGCAAATTTGTTTAGTTTCAGGACATTGTGCTAATTATTCGGCCACAATGTAGGCTATTCCGTCGCTATACGGTTGGCAACCTCAGCGCACGCGCATGGCTCTCCGGACTGGTGAATACTGTAACCATTTTTGTGCCTTTCTTCACACTAATCTTCCTGAACGGAGGAATTGTTTGTATGCTACGAAAGCAGAATATTCAAGTAAGTGTACCCCACACTCTTATCTTATCCACTCTTGACAACTTTGCGTCCACTTCAGCAACTCCGATCTCTAATGACTGAGCTTACGATGGGGCACGACGTAATGAAAATTCGGCGGCGTAATTTACGATGTGCCACGAACACACTCATCATTATCATAACGGCCTATTTGATCAGCAATTTGCTCAACCTCTCACTTACGCTAATCGAGTTCTTCATTCCAGGTTTGTTGGAGGAGGGTCATTGATGTTTTGCAGCGCCAAGCGCTTAACGATCAGCGCACGCACGTTAGAACGCATAAGAGGTTGAGGAATTGGATGCGTGCGTATTAGGGCCTTAAAGAAAATAATAAAATGTCCACCATTATTGCGTCGTAAAACGCATTTGAGATATTTGAGTAGACTCGTTAATGCGGTTAGTCCTAAACTGTTCTGGAAGAGAAAGAGATTGACTATCAAAAAACGCTGATTCAATTTGATTGGAAGTGAGAAGCAAATGCTTGTTTTGACGAGCGATTGTCGACAAAGAGAGCGAAAGGGAGAATGTAGGAAGTGTTTAGACGATAAACAACAACATAAGCTTCTTGTTAGTGCAGTGCGGAATGCGCAGTCAAATTCAGCGAAGCGTTCGGTTACAAATACGCTATAGCGATGTTCAAGTTCAAGATTTTGAAATAAAGTCATTAGTTTGTGATGTCACAGAGTCAAATGGTTTAATGATGAACCCAAATTGCTAAAGACTCGTGTTTTACACTTAAAATGCACATGTTAATTGATTTACAGCCTAAAATTCAAGGTTGTTTGTTTGTGATTGCTGTTAGATTTCAAAAGACTCGAATAATAAATTAAAAATTAAACATTGCGTCAGAAAACAACAAATGTGACTCACTGACGGTTGTTGACGAAAAGATCTCAGCTCCATGTTTTCCACAACTTGACAAACCTAGAAACACGCTGAACGTTAAGATGTGTTCAGCTGAGGGTTGCCACAAGCTTTAGCTTCGTTAATTCGATTATCAAGGGATTATAAAAGACATTTTACTAGAATTTTGATTACTGCATACACAAACCGAAAGAAAAGCATAAACAGCAGTCAATTTATTTCATGAGTACTCCATTTAGTGCGATTTCAATGTGTTTCCTTTGAATAATACTGTATTTTCAGAAATTCTTCAACATAACAACCGAAGTGCCTATCGCCTTGCAGCTGATTGTGCCTCCGTACTGACTGTACTCGGCAATGCTATACGATTTCCTGCTCATTTCTTTTCAAACAGCGAGATCCGCGTGCAATTTTGGATTATGATGTTTGGAGAGAAAGAAAAAATTGTGAGTGGCAATCATGTTAAGCGCTGAATTAATATCACAATTACTTCAGGACCGACTGCCAACTGTCGTTAGACGACGATCGGAACGAATAGAAAATCCGTGGTTTTCGCTTCTCCTCAGCGTCCATAACGAAGACGAAAATCATTTTGAAACTGAGCGTCTCACAAAAAGCCGCGTTTCGATAATCGATCGGACGTTACTAAAACGAAATAGTTCAATCGGAATCTGCTAGTGTTGTGATCTGTGACAGAGAAATGAATAAGAAATCTACAAGTCTAGTAGTTTGTTCTGTTCGGATGAGCCGAGCGCAATTTAACGCGTGATTAGAAGAGAAGAATGACACCGCTCTTGGGAGCGCGTACGCCAACAGCCAGTGGAGAGTTGAAAGAACACAATTGAAACTACGACTTGTTGTTCAGTAACCCAAAATACAAAGAAATTCACATCAAATTTATACAATTTTAGTACTCAGATCTTCGCCGGTCACTAATCTGAGTAATTCTTCTTGAAATCTCTCTTTAACCTAAGTGTTTTGCAATCATCTAGTCCAAAAACCAGTGACCGTACACCTGGAGATGCTCGGTTGTTGTCGAGCGACCAACGTATTATTATTTGTCTTCGAACAAACAAGAAGGCAAAGTAAATCGGATTGCAGAGTGGACATCGAACGGCAAAGAGATTCACCGCAGCAGCTACAAGCGTTTGCGGTCCCTGCGCTAGCTGCCGCCGTACGCTTCCGCTCGATGCAAACTGTAAAGGCGGCGGCGGCGGAGAAGGCGATTTGCTTAAGAGGTCACAGATTAAACAATGTCCAGTCGATGTCCCACTTACCCGCCGCTAGCAAGAGCATAACATTCGCGAGTCTTAAAACAATCGAAGCGGAGTGAGTGAGTGAGCGACTTGTCGCAACTGAGGGTGGTCCGTCGACGCTTTTGTCGCTGTTTACCACGATTTTTGTGTGAATTAGTGGGTTTGGCTCGTGTGCTGCACTGTACTAATCGGGTGTTTCACACTGTTGTCTCGTGATTTACCGCCCTATTTCATTTTGGTTAGCTTAAAGCTGCACTATTCGCTAGCTAGAGCATCTATCTCGTATTTAAGTTGCTTTGAACTTTTCGGTATTTTTGTTTTTCTATTAGCCTACTTTTGCTTTAAACCTGTTTTTGATTTTGACTACTTTTGGCTGCATACGGTGTCCTAACCATTCCTTACCATTGCCGCTTATCTTGGTAAATTAAATCTTTGAAAACGTGCTGTTTAAAATTTAGAGTTTTTTGGGGTTTCTGTACACTGCCTTATGCTTTGAAAATACTTTCCGAACGTTTGTGAGGTCAGCAGTTGCGAAGTCAATCCTAAAAACTTGCGCAATGTTTGTGCATTTGCTGCAAAAAACAATTTGTTTAGCTAGCTCGTGTCTCGCGCCTCTGTGACTTACCGAAGTCGCAACCTCTTTTGGAACACCCAGTGCGCTCGTTCCCCACCCTTGATGATCTCCTCCTCCCTCCAATTCAAACCACGTCTCACGATGACCACTACCAAACCACAAGACGATCGTCATCGTTGTCCTCCTCTCGTCGCTCATACCTGTTTGTGTTGGATTTCGGGTTCAGGTGCTTTCAGTGGGCCTCAGAGTCGACCCTCAATGTTTGTCTAAGGCGCTCGGAGCGGTCACTCTCTTGGCTACCTATCGAGTGGGGCTACCTCGTATTTTCCCTCTTCCTTAGCCGCGACCGTTATACACTCGCTTGAGCGCTCGCGCAAGAGGCGTTCGCTTCCTTTCATTACATTAGCGCCGTCGTACCGTTCGTGTCTTAACAATACGATTCTATTGTCTTAAAGTTGTACTATCGTTCAGGTTTCCGGATTCCAAACGCGCTCGCTTGTTACGCGGCAGTGCAACATGCCGCTGTTCAACAGCGCTCGAATGCCGCTGGCAGCTACAGTACTCTGCTGTTGGCTCGTGAGTACGGTAATTGCGCAAATTCAAGTCAACCCCAATCCGATCAATCAAAACGTCGGTGGCCAACAGCCTGGACCTAATTTGTTCACGGGAACCAGTGGAAATGCTTACTACGGTGTGAATCTGGTCGAATTTGGTCCTGAAGTCGGCGATCAGAAAGTCCATCCTGGCTTCTTGACCACCGGTCAGACTATTGATCTCTATCTGTTCTTCCCGTTCTACGGAGGATGGTACAATTACACTCAGGTTTACCTAGTCTCCTAGTCAAAATAACCAACATAGTGCTTCAGATCTCAGTAAACGGATATCTCGGATTCGCTACCGTACTTGATCAAGGTCCAACGATCAATGTCGGCCCTGACAGTACCGATTGGCCAAGAAACCAGGATCCAGCCATGATTGCGCCCTACCTGTGTAAGCAGCAGATCACTCAAGATCCAAGTCCTGGTCTACAAGCGGGTGTCTTCTATCGTCTTATGATGAGACAATCGCTATTTGGACGCGGTTCCAACAGCAATATTAACCCAGAAATGCAGGCTTCTAGCTTTTTTGGGCAAACTGCCTCCAAGGCTTGTCCGAACACTCCTGACAGCTACGTTCGTTGTGATGAACACGCTGATGCGTTCCTTGATAGAATGATGAGATGGCTTCAAGGTTTGTCTCCTGTTTGCAATGGTTTACGTTAGATTGTGCGTTTCAGAGGGCGTCGCTGGAGCTTCTGCTTTCCGCGCCGATGCAGCGCTCGTTGTCACATGGTACAATACTGGATCGGCCGTCTCTGGACGTTCCGACTTGGATTCCGGTCAACTGGCCACATATCAAGCAATTTGGCTAACTGATCAGGTTTGTTTGTTGAGTATAATCCTCTCGCGCAACGGGTCATTTTCAGCCTGGCCGTCTCAGCTATGTCATCATCAACTACGACAAACTTGGATTCGATGCTGCCGACTTCCGCATGAACTCTCGCAGTGGTCGTTGTCGCGTAAGCAAACAGTAAACAGAAAGACAAGCACTGAATTTGGCTAAATTTCAGGCTCTCTTCAATGGCGGTAATCACACGGGCTTAGTTCCAGTTGACCCCACGCAGATGTACAAGAACACGCCTAAGGTTCTGGCGCAGCGATCAGGTGTCCCAGGTGTTGTACGCGGACGTTACATGTTCCGTGTCGACGACGTTGTAAGACCGGCTGGCTGCTCGAACAAGACTGGAGGAACCTGTAAGCAAACCTGGAAGTTCCACGGATCAAATGCTAACGCGCAAATTTTCAGACCCCATGATGATCTACCCGAACATCATCAACATGCTCGGCGAGATGACTGTTGATATCAACGCAATGTGTCTAGACAAAGCGCAGACCTACATTCTGATGATTGAACAACGTCAGTCGGCTTCGTGTGTGGTCCTGAATCCCTCCATTGCTCGTTGTACTCTGCCGAAGATCTACGATTGGGGAACAAAAACTCTTTACTTCCAGCCTCAGTCAGGAAAAGCAAACGATGACAAGGCGTTTGTTGGCTACGTCTACTTTGGTAGGATTACTGTAGATTGATCAAGTTGTGTAATTGCAAAAGTTTAGTTCCACCTACGTTAGATCCGATGAGATTAGATATTGGAAATATCTACGATTGGTTCAAGAATCCTATACCGAACGATTTTCCAATGAAAATCACCTGGTTCCCGAGGAATTTTACCAATCCTGATATTAACTTCCTGGACCCCAATGTTCGTCTCAGCGATGACATGATGTACCAGGCCACGTTGGGTTTGTACATTATCGGTTACAAAGAAGCCAAGGATGACAAGGTTAGTACAATTTTGTTCATTGCTGACTCTGAGTCTTCATTTAGCTGAAAAAATTCCGCCCTGAATACCGTACCCTCGCTCGCGTCGCAACCTATCAAAACAAGAATACACCTGATTACCGGTGGAGACCTCAAGAAGAGCGAATCAACATTTATCAAGTTGAAGAGTGGTACCTCAATGACTGGGAGAGAATGCACGACCTCTATACGTATCGGTTCGGATATTTCAAGTTGGCTCCGTTAAGAGCGAATGATCAGTCAATGAATCAGCGGCAACACCATACCGTCGGCGCTGGGTAGGGAATTACTATAACGCGATTCTTTGCGCAATGAGTAATTTTAGGCTCGTGTCTGCGCCGGTCTCTCTGCAATGGCTCTGGACGTCCAATAATCCGCAGTTTTCCACAACGACATTCAACCAACAGGACGAAAAGGCTAGAGTTGAATTTGTCGAAGAAAAGGCGAGACAGATGTGCCACGACTGGTACGATGAAGACGGAGCTCAGTGGAACTTCATTCGCGATACTGAAACGAACGCTTCTTGTCCGTGCATTGAAACCCAGGCGCGAATGGATATTGGACGTTTCATGCCTCATCCTCGTTGTTCACAGGTATACTACGGTAGTCGAACTTGCAAACAATTGAATGCTGTTCAAGGAATTCCGTGATATCACGTGCACTGAGGTGATTGGTGCTCGTAATTGCTACATGTCAGCTCAGAACGTCTACAGTTCGTACATGGGAACAGGAAAAGGATACGAAAGCTTCAACACAAAGTAAGTTAACGTCTTCAACTATATTGTAAATGTTCATGCTCTTCAGTCGTGTTCCAACTCATTACGGTCAAGTCTGTTGCTACGATGCAGAAGGATTCCTGATGCAGTCAAGTTATCAACCAACGATTAAGATTATCGAAGACATGTTCTACAATCCGGGCTTCCCAATGCGCGCGTACGAGTTTGGCGCAACGCCGTATCTTGGACAGTTTGAAGTGCCGGGTTTGAGTGCTTTCCACAACGATTACATGCCTTACCATCTGTGCTGTAAATTCGCCAAATTCCGTTGTCAGCTCTTCTATTGGCGTCGACCAACCAGCGGATGTCAGACCTACCAGCCGCCTGCTATAGGCTACTCGCTTGGTGCCGGCACATACAACACCATCGACAATGAGAAGTTCATCTTCAACGATCCTGGAGTTTATACCTTGCTGTACATTCCGAAAACAAAAATGAACCCCGAAGTGAGAATTCAAATCAGAACGGAACGTTATCCCGATCGTCGTGTGGACTTCAGTAAGCATAAATCACCTGCAAATTGGCTTTTAACTCAATATTTCAGGTTTGCTTGGAAGACAAATCGGCCAGGAAGATCTCGTACAGCCTACAAACATGACTGTTATCACAGGCATTGCCATTGAAGCTAGTGGAACCGACCGTGTTCATGTAACTGCTCGAGGAGACACGCGACGATTCCGTTACCGTACTAACATCGTTGTTGGCAACTTGTTACGGTACTTTGATACTATGCGACTGCAACGATTCAAAGGTATTCGGGCTTGTCGCTGTCTAGAATTTTGATTGTTTCTTTTAGGAGTGCTCGTTTACGTCAACAACGTTGAGCGCGGTCAGCCTGACATCTACGTTGTTTTGGAAGAAGCCGAAATTGGAATTCGCATCAGGGAATCCTATGCTTTGGATATTGATCGTTTGTCGATGTACCAAGAAAGTATGGGAATGCTCGATATCTCACTCAGTGTGCCGCCACGCTATGGAGTGCGCCCTGACGGTGACAAAACACGTGAAGCGGACTTCCGTCAGAGATATGAGCTTCCAAGAGTTGAAGGCCTCATGAGACCGTTCCCCGATGACGGCGCTGGCTCGTTCATGCAACCGCTCACTCAACAAGACGTCAACTCGGAAAGAATCCGTCAAGTCGTTATCAATTCTTGTAAGTTTAGGATAAAAGAATCAAATCTATAGGCTCATTTAGACCAGGTACCTGGATCCGGTGGTTTTACACAGCGAAACGTGGCTGGCCTGAACAACCGTAATATCCCAATGGACAACATGTTCACGACCAGTAAGAATGAAGATAAGCAGTTCGAAGTGTTCCCTGAAGTGGACATGGTCAGAACGCCTATTTACAAAACAGCGGCGAAATACGGAGCTGGAAGCCATCGTTTCGAGCCAAAGACTGGCATTATGCTTCAGCAGCTTCTACAACAATGCAGGGATCTGGAACAAAATCCAATCAGTATGAAAATGCCAGCCTAGCAAGCAACTAACGGTTATTGTTTCAGTGAACCTTCAGCCGATGCAGTCCCAGATGACCTTCTCTTTCGGTCGAAAACAGTGTCCTGACAACCCTTCGGAGATTATTCAAGATTGCGGAGACAGTGTTTCCTGTATTTTTGACGCTACCATGTTCAACTCGGCTCTTTTGGGAATGGAGCAAGGAAACGCGTGGAATCGTTTCCAGGAAGATCGTCACACTGCGATAAGACAATGTAAACCTGGCTATTTTGTAATGTACGTAATATTGTCGTACTTTAGACAACAGCTGTGGTCCGATTAACATCGAATACCCCGAGTATCTCCACAAGAAGTCACCGTTCGCTCCCGCCTACCTCCAAGGAGACATTGCGACCTTCGACTGCTTCCAAACTCATTGGATCAAGGGAGACAACGAGTACAAATGTGGAATTGTCAGTGACTACAACGATCCAACCAACTATCGATTCCAATGGAATCCTGGCCATCAACCGTGGTGTCGCTCTCGTGAATTGGACAATTTCTTCAAGTGGATCACCGCCATCTTTGCTTCATTAGCCGTGGTTTTGGCTCTGTTGGTTGTGTTCCTCTTCTGTTGGTGCACAAAACAATCACGCCGGAAAGCGGCCGAAGAAAGTGGACGTGGTCGAATGCGTCGCCGATCGGTATCTCCTCCGTTTGCTCATCGTCTTCCGGAGAAGGATGCGGTACGTGCCCATAAATCAATCAAATAGTTGCGTCCTAATAGCCAGGAGATAACGTTTCGTTTAATCGAATCAGAACCGAAGAAAAAAGCTTTAAAATTCCACCATTAAACTAGCGACACATTTAGACATTCGGCGACAATTCCGAAGCAGTGAACAACGCCTTCCAACCTTCCCGAGCATCAAGCCCCGTCGATCTGCGATCTCGAAATACGGCTATGAGCCCAACGGGCGATTTACGGAACAGAAACGCCGCAAATCTCCTCGGTTTGAACACTAGTGTTTAGTAATTTATTGTCTCTGTTCTAATAACTGCTTTTGTCTAATATACCTCATCAACTTAAAATTCCGTCGCAAGTGTGAGCGAGCATCTCGCCGTCTTATTTAAAAATTTTGCTGAACTTGTACATACGTTGTATACGTCTGTGTGCTATTATTCCCCCCTCAAATCGCACATCAGCATTCCGTGGTGTTTGTCGACTTTTATCGATGTGTGGTTGTGCCGGTACGACTACAGGAAACCGCAACGGCGAATTTTCCCATATCGCTTGCGCGCGCGCATTGTCCATTGTGCTACGAGAAGACATGGTCACCTTTTGAAGACACGCCTATCGACAGCGTCGGCAGTTGCGTGTGTCATCTGCCTTATGCTAATTTGCGTTTCCTTTTATCGCGGCCATTCATTGTTTGTTGTACCATGTTTTGCTTCGCCCCTCGTCTTCCTTTCCCTTCACTGTACTTTGTTAGCTGCATTTCAAAATACTCCATTTTCTCAACTTGCATATGCTGTTGTGAAAGGACGCTCACTTCTGTCTCAGCGAAATCTCCTAAATCGTGTTTGTCTTTCTTGTTAGACGCATGTTTGCTCTCTCTCTTCGCAGGTCGTATCTTCAGTCGGATTTATCCGCTTTGGGGTTGACGACTGATGGTGAGTTTGCGGCGCTAAAATTAATATTACTGTAATTATATCAGTCCTAATAAAAACAAATACTTAAGACAGATGGGCGTCTCTTGCTGCTCTCTGTGAGTGCTTGAAGGACGACAGCGGTGTCTTCAGGAATTAGAGCAGTTTTGTTTGATTAGTCGTCGGAAAGTGTTGTGACATGAAGCGGTAAGGGCGATGGGCCGGCAATTGATCAAACATCGGTTCTGTTGCCTATACAAAAGTCTGATTTTAGTTGATTTTGATACGAAGCGGCTGTAATGAGCTTCTTAAAAGATTGTATAATGACTTTTACTGCTCGATGCATTTGCGGACGTGGCTACATCGCTTATACTATACAGTTAGGGCGTGAAACGATACGTGTGCGTGGTCCGAAGAAAGCTTTTAATTTTTCATGATCAAGTGATTTTTTGTTGGTTTTTTTTAGCAAAAAAATCATTGAAATCTTCCTTCTAAATTCCAAAATCCCGAATAACTGGACGTACTGAGGAATGATGAGCAACTTTCATCATACACAAATTAAGCTCTTTACCGGGAAACATAAATTACGGGAAAACCGCTCTCTACCGTTTCCGTTTAGCACAATCTCGCTGAGAACCGTATGTCCACACTGTGTGCAGCTTGTCATTATTCACGCACACTTCTACATTCACAAGGTGTAGATAAATCAACGCCAACTCTGCAAATTCACTATTAAGCCTTTTTAAGCCGATTACGTGGACATGTGAATTCTTCTGTACCGTAATAAGAACGACAGAAACCGTGTTCTTCAAATAGATCCAGTTTCAATCCATTTTTGCACTTTTCTCTCAAGATTGTCCCTTGTTTGACCGGCCTTCCCGGTGTGACCGGTCTGCGCCAAGGCTTTCGAACGTCGCAAATGGAACGATTAGCGGCGGCTCCGTCGGCGAGGTTCGAAACTGTGCAAATCGCCATCACCTTCTTCGGCCTGTCGTCGTCGCACTTCCAAAGGGCCCACAACGTACAAAGTAAACAAGCATGAGCGCGCGTGTGTGTGAGTACTGGCGTGCTGTATGTGTGCTGCTCGAAAGGGGTTTACAAACAATGAATCATTAGATTCCAGCCGACCTATGTCGCGCAATGCGAGTCTGAGCGCGGGCCGTTATCGCAGGACCGGCGGCGGCGACGCTTTGCTTCTTCGCTGTCGGCTGTCCCGCTTCACCACTCGCGGCAGCGGCTGATGGCCCACCTCCGTGCCCTACGGTTTCCTTGATACCCGCAATCTTCTTCCTCTCTTCTTCTTTCCGATTGCGGCCGTTCACCCACTCACATATGTACGATAGTCATGAATGACAGCAAACGTGCGTGTGTCATCATCACGTTACGCTTCTATCTCCGTACAAGCGAAACTGTTTTGACCGGTTAAGGCCAACCGCATTCTTAACTACAGTAAAACGCAAGACTCTTTTGCTTCTCCTTGCCGCTGCCAAAGTTCTTCACTCTCACTGTCAGTTGGGGACCTTTCTACGTGCTTGTTATCTGTTTTAATTTTTTCCTCGAGTATTGGATGATAAGAACACGTCAAAGAAGTGACTCGTGTTTCTTCTGAAATCATTGGTTTCGCGGTCACTTTTTTTCCCATGCATTACTTTTACGCGCACATTGCAGCCAAAGTTGGATTAACCAGGGTTACGCGTCTGTCTCTTCTGATGCGGGAGCCCTCAATCCTTGTCGCGCTCCTATGGCTTTTAGCCATCTGTGCGGCGCAACCACAATCGGCGAATCCGCCTCCGGGCACCGATCAAAATGTCAATCCAGGCCAGCAGTCCGCGCAGTTCTTCACCGGAACCGGCTACAGCCCCTTCATTGGACGTAAGTTCAGTTTTAAGTGCTTTGATCTTTTTTAGTCAAAAACAATGACTAAGCAACTAGTTCGTAGCTATTTACATGTACTTGCGTTTCAGCGAATCTCGTCCCGTTCGGCCCCGAAGTTGGCGATCACAAAGTTGAGCAAATGATGCTAACCCAAGGACAGACGATCAATCTGCACATGTACTTCCCCTTCTACGGAGCGTTGTACAATTACACAACCATCTCCGTGAATGGCTACATGGGTTTCGCCGCTGTCAACGACCAGGGACAAACTATCAACGTCGGTCCGTCGACCAACTGGCCTGAGACGTCGGATCCAGCGATGATCGCGCCCTATCTATGCAAACAACAGGTTTGTGGACAGCCGAGGACATGCTTGCTTACAGAACTGGATTTTAGGTAAAAAATAATTTGCCGCCTGGATACACCGCTGGAATCTACTATCGCGTGCACATGAGACAGTCGATGTTCGGAAGAGGCTCAAACAACAACTTGAACCAAGCGGGACAGACTATGCAGGGCTCTTCGTACTTTGGAAATCGTGTTCAGGTAAGAGAAACTGTACGAAATCGATAGATTGTGTTCTTCAAA
Organism: Steinernema feltiae; assembly: GCA_007213375.1. Lineage (NCBI taxonomy): Eukaryota > Metazoa > Nematoda > Chromadorea > Rhabditida > Steinernematidae > Steinernema > Steinernema feltiae. Next base: position 72,172 of record MQUG01000071.1, read on the forward strand.
GACTTTTACGGTCATTAAAATTTTATGACCAACCACAGAGAGTTCACTAATGCCTTTTGACAATTTCAGAGTTGCCCTAACACTGGCCAAAATTCGTATGTCCGATGTGATGATGACAGCGATCTGTTCCTCGACGAAATGATGCGCTGGCTACAAGGTAAGCGGAGATTCGCGGGAATCATGAGGTGTTGATAACCAACCCACAAGCGAAAACAAGCGCGCTGAATCACACCCAATAAGTCAGCTAAAAACTCGTCAATATTTGCAGTCACTATCTAGAGTGTTCAGTTGAGCAAACAGAACATCTTAAAGTTGAGCTTCTTTTTTGACCATTTTCGACGAATGAATGAAATTTATGGCGCGCGCGACAAGGAAGAGGTGCGAACAGAGGGCGCGATTGTATCGATTCTAGTGTCAACACACAAAACGCAGTAAACGCTCGTGACTCATCTTCCTCGTTTGTGTATGTGATCTATGAGCAATTTTCAGAGGGAGTTGCTGGTGCGGCCGCTTTTAGGGCCGATGCCGCGGTTGTGGTCACTTGGTTTAACCTGGCCACATCGGTCGCTTCACGAGATGACGCAACAGGGGGACGTCTTTCGACATATCAAGCAATTTGGCTTACTGATCAGGTTTGAAATGACTGCGAGTATAGAAATCAATGCCATTTCAGCCCGGACGATTGAGCTATGTGATACTCAACTACGACAAACTCGGCTATGACGCTTCGGACGTTTTGCAAAGTGGTCGAATGGGACGCTGTCAAGCGTTGTTCAATGGTGGAAATCACACTGGAATGGTTCCCATTGATCCAACACAGCAGTTCAAGAATCAGCCTAGCGTGTTGTCACAGCGTTCCGGAGTGCCTCATGTGGTCAGAGGACGATACATGTTCCGCGTGGACGACGTTGTCCGACCGGCTGGGTGTTCTAACAAGACCGGTGGCACATGTAAGTTCAGCTTATTATACGCATTCACTAGATACAGAAAATCATATGAAAACATTGAAAAACTGAATATTTATCTTTCAGACCCAATGCTGATCTACCCAAACATCGTTAACATGCTCGGAGAGATGACGGTTGACGTCAACGCTCTTTGTTTGGATCGAACACAAACCTATGTGCTCATGATTGAGCAACGTCAGGTAATCTTATCCATGTGAGGAATCCACATCAAATTCACTTTACAGACTGCTCCATGCCAAGTGCTCAATTCCGCAATTGCCAGATGCACTCTTCCGAAAATCTTTGACTGGGGAACAAAGACCGTCTACTTCCAGCCTCAGTCCACTGGTGCAAACGAAGAAAAAGCATTTGTTGGGTATATCTACTTTGGTATGAGCACAAAACCACCAAATGCTTCATAACAAATTACTTTTAGTGCCCCCAACGTTGGATCCAATGCGACTCGAGATCGGCAACATATACGAGTGGTTCAAAAATCCAATCCCTGATACAGTAAGTTCTTGATTGAATTGAGCTCAACTATTAAAGTGTTTGTAGGCAAAGAAAATCTCGTGGTATCCGCGGAACTTCACCAATCCTGAGATCTTTACGACTAACGCGCATTTCCGAATCAGCGACGACGCAATGTATGCTGTTGCTCTTGGTCTCTACGTCATTGGCTACAAAGAGGCCAAAGATGAGACAATCAAGAAGTTCTCGCCCAAGCATCGGGTAATTGCGCGATTGGCCACCTTCCAAAATCGCAATACGATGGAATATCGCTGGAAGCCCCAAGAAGAGTTTATCGACTTGAATCGGGTTGAGCAATGGTACATGACCGACTGGGAGCGAAATCACGAACTGTACTCGTATCGCTTTGGTTATCTAAAGTTGGCTCCAATTCGACCGAACGACCAGTTGGGCGGAGATCTCTATGCTGGGTAAGTGCGCTCAAGAATGCACATTGAGCCAGATGTAAATTTTAGCCTTGTGTCGGCGCCTGTCTCTCTTCATTGGCTGTGGACTTCGTATAACAACAAATTCTCAACCACGTCGTTCAATCCAACGGATCTCCGAGCAAGAGCCGACTACATCACGAAGAAAGCGACGGAAATGTGCCACGATTGGTACGACGAGGACGGAGCACAGTTCAATTTCATCCGAGACACTGAAACCAATGCTTCTTGCCCTTGTGTCGAGGCGCAGGCAAAGATGGATATTGGAAGATTCATGCCTCATCCTCGCTGCTCGCAGGTAAGCTTCCAACTCAAATATCCTATTAAAATGGTATTTGCAGACATTCCGTGATGTCACCTGCACTGCGATGATTGGAGCGAGCAATTGTTACATGTCCGCTGAAAACATCTATGGATCCTACGCAAAGTCTGGCTCGAATTTCGACAGCCAACACACTACGTAAGCCGTTTTAAAAGCCTAACTGGCTCTATTTTGCTGTGCATTTTACAGGCGCTTCCCCACCCATTACGGTCAAATTTGCTGCTACGACTCAGCAGGGAAATTGATGCAAACAAGTTATCAGCCAGTTATCAAAGTCATCCAAGAAACGCCCTACAATCCCGGTTTTCCAACTCGAGCCTACGAATTTGGAACGGCGCCTTACATGGGTCAGTATGAAGTGCCTGGTCTCAGCGCGTTCCACCACGACTACATGCCCTATTTCTTGTGTTGCAAATTTGCGAAAGCGAGATGTCAGATGTTCTACTGGAGAAGACCGAGCAGTGGATGTCAACAATATCAACCGCCGGCCATCGGCGAAGGCATGGGCGCTGGAACGTTCAACACAATCGACAACGACAAATTCGTCTTCAACGAGCCTGGTGTCTACACTCTTCTGTACATCCCGAAAACGCCGACAACGCCGGAAGTACGCATCCAGATTCGTCTAGAACGCTACCCCGATCGTCGTGTGGACTTTGGTTTGTGGGGAAAATCGACGACGCAAGCTAATCTGGTCCAGCCCACCAACGCTACCGTAATTACCGGAATTGCTATTGAAGCAACTGGAACTGACCGTGTCCACGTTCTTGCTCGTGGTGACACACGACGCTTCCGCTACCGTACTAGCGTCATCGTCGGAAACATCATGCGCTACTTCGACACAATGAGGATTCAGCGTTTCAAGGGAGTAATGGTCTACGTGAACAACGTTGAACGTGGTCAACCTGAAGTGTACGTCGTGCTTGAAGAAGCCCAGATTGGCATCCGAATTCGAGAATCCTACGCTATCGACATTGACCGTTTGCCGGACTATCAGGAGAGTATGGGTCTTTTGGACATTGCCGTTGCTGTGCCACCGCAGTATGGAGTTGTAAGTGACCGATTCGATTGTGCACGGTCAAACAAATAACATTTTAGCGCCCCGATGGTGACAAGACCCGTGAAACGCAGTTCCGAGAGCAGTACAATCTGCCCAAGGTTTCTGGTCTGCTCAGACCGTTCCCTGATCAGACAGCCGGTGCATTCCAAGGACTCACTTTCAACGATGTCAATTCGGAGTCTATCCGCCAGCAGATCATTCAGCAATGTAAGCATTAATTCTAGTTTGAAAACACAACTAATTGATTCAGATCGCATTCCCGGAAGTGGCGAGCCAGGTTCTGAATTCAACCAGCCCGGTACTTACAGCAACATCCCCACTTCGAACATGTTCACTTCGAGCAAGGATGAAGACAAGAAATTTGATGTTTTTCCTGAAGCGTCGATGAGAAGCGAGGGAATCTACAAAGCCGCTTCGGAATTCTCAATGTAAGAATTGTACAGAATTTATGTATACCAAAATGGCTCTTTTACACACTGAATAATGGGTCATGCTGGCCAGCTGAATGGTTTGGCTCACAGTGTAAAGCTTTCGCTTACAAAAGCTAAAGACTTTGAGCTCGAGCTATTATTAACTTTAACTTTATAGTCTAATGTTGTTCATTTAGTGGAGCCTACCGATTCCATGCCAGAACTGGCACTGACGTCACTCAATTGGTCAAAAACTGCCGTGACTTGAAGAATCGACCAAGTATGTTGCCCATTATTTGAACGTTCTCATTTAAAATGGATTTTCAGTTAGCCAACAGCCAATGTCCGGAAATTTCTACGAAGATTACGGACGACGATATTGCCCCGACCATCCCGATGACATCATTACGCTGTGTGGAGAGAATGTGAGTAACAAATGCACTCGCTAAGACCAAAAATTGCTTTCAGGTGCCTTGTTTCTATGACTACACGATGATGAACGCCCGAGTTCTGGGAGAAGCTGCAATGACTACTTGGGATTCGTTCACTCTTGACAGAGCTCACGCCATTAAGCAATGTATGACTGTTAGGTGATAACACAAATTACTCAAAGTAATTTAGACAACAGTTGCGGACCAATCAACATTGAGTATCCCGAATACATGGTAAAGGTTCCTGCTCTCGCATCTGGATACCTGCAGGCGGATACGGCCCAGTTCGAATGTGCGCAAACTCACTGGATTAAGGGCGATTACAGCTACAAATGTAAGCAGTCTAATTGACGTCAATTTCCTTCTCGTGACGTGTGAGAGCCCTGCTCATTGAGTTTTAACCCTATGTGCCTTCAATTTTCTCACATATGGGAAAATTCAAAAATTGAAAATTGTTGCAAGTCCTTTTCTGGTTTATCGTACCGTTTTTTGCTTTTTAGGTGGAATGATCGCAGACTACAATCGGCCCTATAACTACAGATACGAATGGAACAAAGGCGAGCAGCCGTGGTGTCGTTCTCGCGAAAAGGAGAACTTCCTCAAGTGGCTTGCCGCAATCCTTGGAATCCTCGGAGTCATCCTCGTGCTCATCATGATCTTCATGTGCTGCTGGTGCGTGAAAGAGAATCAAAAGAAGAAGTCACGTGACAAGAGGGTCGTCACGCCTTATCAATTCAACAGAGTTTGTCACAGTGCTCCTCAACATACCAATAATACGTATAATTTAGGCTCCCTACTATCCCCAGAAACGAAATTCCCTCGACGAAACGGCCAGTCAGCCGCTCTTCCGTGATACTCGTGCTTCAAATACTCCGCTGCCGTCTAAACAACCTCTACTGTCACCAATGAAACATGAACCAGAGTAAGTGCACTGTTCAAGGCACGCAAATCATGTATTTTTGTAGCCATTTCAGGAAAGAACCCCTTGAGAGTTTAACACCGTCGACGACCGAAAGCCGCGATAGGGACTTTCACGGTTTAACGACACCTGTATAATCCATCTCCGTACAAACCAAACTCAATCCCTAATTCCTCAACTTATTGTAAATATCGTTCGTTTCGCTCTCGCTCTCCCTCACTACTGTACATGTTGTTAAACTGTATTGGTTTCATTTGTGTCGCACATATCAGTGTATCACTGGACTCTCACTTACGTAATTCTTTCCAAAATTTTCCAATCTTTCTTTCTCACAAATTTCTCAGACTCGTATTGATGACTATCACAACGGTGCCAATAATAAATGACTTTTTCAATTAACCTCATTAAGTGCGTTAATTTGGTTTCTGTGGTTTCATTAATCAATCTTGTCCGTTGCGGTTTGAAAGTTGTACATAAGATTTGGTAGTTTAAAAATAGTTTTTATAACAACATTACAAACATTTTTACAATGACTATCGTATGCCTATTAGCGTGCATAGCAGGCTTAACGTGCAAACAATTACAAAACCGCACTAAGAGCTTCATTAGCGATCCCGCATGTGTTGTCACCACGATAGATTCTGAAGTAGCCGTCTTCTCCCCAATTCCTACCCCAACTGTTCTTCACAATCCAAAACGGAATCTCGTTTTCTGTTCCAAATCCAACAATAATAACAGAATGGCTATGAATCTTTGGATTGCAGTCCTTGTGAGATAGTTTAATGATACCACTTTGATAATGATGAAGCGGAAGAGCGTTCAATGCTAAATTATGTACTACAATACTGATTCTACATGACCATGAACATACACACCACGACTCCTCCGTTCCTCATCATATAAACTGCAATTTGCTGTTCGTCTTTTGGTAACTCCGTCCAGCTTTCTATGCTTGCAATGAGTCGTGAGCTGTTGTAAAGACATTTTTCCGTTAATGCAGCAATGTATCTGTAGTCGTCGTCTGACATGAGGCCTGCTTTGGCTATATAACTAAACAGGATAGGAACTAAATGTAGCAAATTAGAGAAGAAGCATTACTTCAGCGCAGAAGAGGGCCAACCGCAGATACATGCAATCGGGTTTTGTTCACAGTCCAGTATTTGTTGAGTTGACAGCGACGTGAGAACGCCTGTTTTAACCGCCCAAACGCTTTCCACATTTTCGACCGCCGCAAAATCCCAGCAGCTTCCGCAGTTGCCTGAACATGTTCATTGAACGTGGTAACAAACACCGCCAAATGCAACAGTACCTTGATCTTTCACATCCGTGACAGCGTTGTGATCTCGCCAGTCAAATGCGTCTGGTAGAAATGAAACTTCTCTCTCTTCTTGCTTTACTGAGTCGAACTCAATGAAGAATTCAAAAAAACTATTGTTCAATTGCGCCTAAATCAAGTTATTACAAATTTTCTGAAATTGACTGAAATTGAATTACCATTCGCACGTGTCTAGCGGGGAGATCACTGAATCGAGTGGGGCCGTAAACAGCTGTTCCTTTGTCAAGAGTGGTTAAAATCTCTGCTGTCCTCAAATTCTCTCTGAATATTGTAAACGATCTACGCTCTGTATCAGTGCTGGCGTATGTTTTATTATGTGAAAATTTAAAGTTCCAAAACTTTTCATTATCCTGAAAAGTCATGAATTAGGGCAACTAAAGGCATCACTCTTACTTGCAAATTCACCGTTGATTCCCATAAAACAGCACATGTCTAAAGTAAAAATTAACTTAAACACATCTTTGAAAACAATACTTACGCCATCAGCAAGCAATAACATCGACAACAAAAGCAGTAGTCTTGCAACGCTCATCATTAATTAGGAACGGAAACAGTCAAACAGTAGATTTGCCATAAACAATTTTAATGCAGCAATAATAAGGTTTTCCATTTTTATATTTATGCGTTCTTGAACGCCGCTTTTGAGGTGGGAACTGTAAGTTTGCATTGCAAGTTTATCACACTTCTACGTAATGCTGAAGTGTGATAAACTCTGATCTTGGACCCCAGAATTTCTGGATTTCCTCACAGCTTTTGGATTTCGTTTGTTTTGGGACTAATTTTTAATGTTTTAAGTTTTTTGTAGCCTCTCCGTAGCGAAATGCCGTCTCGACGGAAGCCAATTTGAGCTCGCTTTCGCAGCACGTCGAGTGGCCATCGATGGTGCGGAGGAACTGTCCTATTGCTGCTGTTGTGCCAATCGATCGGCGGACTATTGTATTGATATAGCATCGATGACCTCCAAGGACTGACTGTGCGTCCCTGGCACAGGTAAGAAAAGGACAAACGCGGATCTTATCGTCAGCAGGATGAAGTTGATGCGGCAATCAACTGGCGTCAAATAGCGTGCTTTCTCTAAACAAATGTTTTTTCAGGATGAATGTCCTCATCCTTGCGTTTATCGCTAGCCTCGTGGCAACAGAAGACGGTAAGCTACGGTAACCAGCAACTATGAAACCGTTTACGTTTAGTAATCCACGATATCCGATCGTACGTTGAGAAGGTGTCCGACATCGTCGACGGTAGTTCCGACTTTGTCGATCACATGAAAAACATGTCACGTGAAGTGAAGGAACTGGTAAACCTGTCAGGGCCAACTGGCAAACTCATCTCTATTGGTCTAAACGGCGCATTCTCCGTAAGTTAGACCTAATTGGTTGCACAATAATAACTTGTATTGCAGCCAGACTCGCCTGAACTAACTGCCATTAACGAGTTACGCGTGGGAATAGACAAACAATTCAAACGTAAGCCAAACATCACATGACAAGAACTCGAAACATGCCGAATCAGTTTTTAGACTCCTTTTTGAACATTCTAAACTAAAATTCTAAACTATTATTGGTTTCGTGTGTCAATCAATTGCTTATTTGACGCATAATTGCGTGTTTAAAGCGTTTCCTTAGCTCTACCTTCAAGATGGCTGTGAGATAAAAGCGCTACTTCTATTTTTAGACTACGATGGTTGTGAAAAGCAAGGGCAACGTCCAAATTTTTGTTGTTTTTCGCTGATTCTCAAAACACATTGACGGGTTGTGTTGGAATTTCGTTTATTATACAAGTTATTGACACGGTTCAGTTGTGTTATTACGGGATTTGTGGCAAATCCGAGGCAAATTGATGCATTATGGCTGTGTGCACACCGCAATGTTCATATTTCCCGTATTATGCCATTTCCGGTACCAACTGAAAAGGTTACAATTAAAAAATTTTCTTTTTTTTTAAATTTAAAATTTAAATTAAATAATAAATAAATAATAAATAATTTAAAAAAAAATTTAGATCTGCACAGAACTGTCCATGATTCTCAATACGTCGAGGTCGGTTTAATGAACTGCAATGAGCTCAATTGTAATTCGAATTTTAGGAAGTGGGCACTAGTCTGCTTTACATCGGGTCAGCCTATGAGCATGTACTGAATGTCCTCAGCGACAGCGGCGATCCGTTCATTATAAAAAAGGAATTCATACGAAAGTGCTTGTATCGTGATCCGGAAGATGTGATTACAGTACGGTTTATACTACCATTCCTCGGACTAATTTTTTAATTTAGAAAATACAATATCAACATCAGTACAGATGTCCCCTCCCAACTATCGAAAGAATAAGCAGATTGGAAGCGGTGCTCGCCGATCTCCGCGTTCACCAGGAATGGGCAGCACGTACGAACCGAGTTTTTAAAAAAGAAACTAATTAAAATATTTAATCAGGCTGGAAGAAAATGAGCTCTAGCGAGGACAGGAAGACCAGAACACAAATAAACGTTTATATCTTTCAACTCTCCGCCATTGAACAAGGTATTTGGTTGTAGTCAAGTAGTCAATTTGAGTTTTAATGTCCAGTTCTAAGTTATTATTTAAGAAAATTTTCCTTTCCCAAAACTGAATTGCAAAAAAATAAATAAAAACGAGTTGGTTTGGCTGCTTGCTGAATTCATTATTGCAGTTGTTCTACTAACATTTGTTCACTGGAGCCACAACGACTCCATTAACATCAGAGAATCATTGAAGAATCGTAAGTAGTTAATGTTGCTTTACAATCTAGTTAACTCACTCAAAATTTAGTGGCGCCACAAACAATCGTGCGAGTGTTCCACGATATCGTAAGTATCATAGGGTCCGCTCAACTTCGTGACATCCCAGAGACATCGAACCCAATGTAAATTAATTTAGAATGACATTTAATAAGCTGCTAACAATTAAGGTGTCTGTTGACTTGTTCCCTCGCCGCTAACAATCAATCGAGAGCCTCACTGCAGCTGGCTTTGGCCGAGTTGAAAAACGATGCGCTGCGGGCGGTAGGTTACTCACGTAACGTAGTATTTGACAAGAAGTCAATGTTAGGAAGCGTATGCAATCGCATGTCTACACGCGAGGCACGGCAGTGATTCAGTCGAAATTGCACGGGCGAAGCAAAGAATTGAACAGAAACTTGAAGATGTCACCGATTACGTCGCCACCTGGGTGGAAATGTATATGGTATGTTGTGAGTGCTTAAATAATAGCGCAGTATAACATTTAGAACCACTCATGGCCTCACCTAATGCTTGATCAAGTACAAAAGCGCCTAGCCAGCCCCGATGATTTCGTGCCAGAAGATTACAATTCCACCGCAAAAGAGGTCCGAAAAATTCTGGAGAGCTTGGGACCGCAACGGTATTTTCGATTATTGCCAATAATCCACTGAAATACACGATTAAGGACTCGTTACCAAGTCGTTGTTTCGGAGAAGGGAGCCCGTATCTCCTCTTGGTGCTTCCACGCAGCTAAGGGCTACGAAAAAGACTTGGTTCTGATTCAGAATTTTCGGAATGCGAACATTTACGTTTCCCGCTTCCAAAAGGGAGATATGGAGCGATCACAAAAATCGCTGGAGTGGCACGACTCCAAAAAATGGAAAATTGAAAAAACATTGAAGTAAGTGTGTGAAAAAGAAAGGGTTAATTAGAAAAGCGCGGTATTTTTTGACCTTCTGTTTCCACCAAGCTTTTCCAAAAATACCTCGATTTGCTCGGTTTGTTTCTCACGGTAATTTGGCATCTTTTGGAGTCTCCTTTGGAACGTGTGCACAAGTTTAGACAGAATTTGGAAAAACAGAATTGACCGTCAACACCTGTACTGCGTTAACATATTTGTTGCGTATTCCAACCGTTTAACGCAATGAGTTTACAGAGAATGGGACAACCGCGACAATGTGTGTTATAACATTCAAGTCCTGGAAGTGGTGTCGGACGATCGTTTCCACGGTGCTCTTCTTCTGGCGAAAACCCGTCTTATAAGCGCCCAGCTGAAGGTAGGTTACGACTCACCACAGATAGAGGGAACCCACACGATGGCATGGCTTGAAGCCTTCAGCGATCATTGGTTTCCACGTTCAGATCATGACTGGCATTTATTTCTCATGCATTGATGCCTGTGACTTGTGTCTGTCCAGGCCGTGTCTTTTTCTAACCTCGCCTAAATACTCTCACACCGTTTTTGTTTTTAAATTAGCAATAAAGTAGATTGCAGCGTTTGTTTCTTGCTACATGATGGCTTCGGCTGGAGGACAGATCTGATTGAAGATTCGAAGAATCCGCAAAAATAATCTGAGCCGCGGAGTGACGAGGACTGGTGGGCATCTTCTCCTTTCTTCGATGGCCATTCTTCTCTTTCGTCTAAAATGTGGAAAGTAGCATTTTATTAAGACATAGGCAATGACATTGGTACGTGTGTTCTGCTCACTCTTGGCCGAGAACACGCCATTAAGCTGCTCTAAAGTTTCTCCCATTTGGACACCTGTAGGCGGATACGGCCCAGTTTAAATCTGCTCAATCTCACGTAATCCAAAATTTAACAATCATTCTTTCTCACAAATTTCTCAGACTCGTAATAATGACAATCACATGATGCCAATAATAAATGACTTTTTCAAAGAACCTCATTAAGTGTGTTAATTTTGCGGGCTCTAAGTGGTTTAGCACCGGTGACAGGCCGTTTAGCCTGTTTGCGTCGTTTTGTTGTTCGTGTTCGTCGTGTTGAGTAAGGAAGAGGAAATCCGCTCGGTTTTTGGTTTTTGATACACTTTTCCATCCCAGTTAACAAAGTCAATAAGACTGAGAAAAATACGGTTGTTTAGAGACATTCCTCAAGATTTGACTCACCATCACTGCGGTCTTAATGAAAGTACTATTTTTGAATTTCTTGTTTTTCAGCGTTAATTGTGTTTTTGAAGGTTTGACTGTAGTCTAGGCGTTAATGATCGCAATTTGCTCTGTCCTTTGTAGTATTTTTTTTTTTGGATGTATCAAAGCAGGAGCATGTTGAAACAGCCAGCTTTCGGTACAGTCAACTCATCATTGACTAGTTCGTATAGTACGTTTTTAATTTCTTTCATTTAGTTAAGTTAAAGCTATATTTTAGGTAACCAAATTCAATTATGACGTTCGTTGTTTGTGCCGCAAAAGTCTAACATTAAACATTTGAAATAATTGCTGTAATCGGAGTAAATGGCAACCTAGATGTCAGCTGACTTGTTTTTAGTGAAACTTGCAATTTCCACTGTCAATCTCAAATGGCCAAAGACTAAGCGAAAGGTTTCTAAGATAAAATAGACTATTTCCTGCTTTACCATGCTTTTGATGATTGAGTTCTGACGTCTATTAGTACAGACACAAAATTATGAGGTTATGTTTGTTTATATAGAAAATTCTTCATACGTGCCTTGTTGTTTCAAAATAGTGGGTGTGCTACACGTTTAGTTAAAGTACGTTCACAACTTTGTTTTTCATTAAGGAGCAACGTAAATGATGAGGTTATGTTTATATAGAAAAATCTTCATACAGCGTTAGCTGGCAAGCCTTCCTAATGCTAACTATAGCATCAACTTATTAAACTCGTAAATGAGAAGAAAGGAGTCAACGAAAAAAACCGGACCAATTGTAAAGTGCGTGTAACTTTAGTTTGCTGCAATTTTTGAACCGTTTGTCTTATTGTATTCTGCTGCATAGAATTGAATGGCTCCTGTTCACAGCATCGTAGGTGTATAGTAGGTGCGTGTGTACCATGCACCCGCTTTGCAATGTGCATTAATCGGCTGTTCTCGTAATCCTTTTGCGTGCTAAAAATAGCAAAAAGATAAGTTACTTGGAGCTTTCTCGCGTTTCCGTTGACTAATCCTCTCGGCACAGCAAACGTAAATTGATAAGATAACATTTTCGGCTGGATTTCACTAGTACCACTGCTGTGCGTTCATCGGGAAAAACAACAGCAAACGTAAACCTAAGGGTTTCAAACATGATTTTCAATCAATATTCAGAAATGGTGGGAATATAAGGCATGTATTATGAAAACCTGAGAAATTGCTTACCTCACGCAAAGACATAAATCGTGCTGAAATGAGTGTTGAGACGACCAGTCTACATACGTTTTGTGCTCGTGTTTTAGTGTAAAAACTGAAACAAATGTCAATTGATTCAGGAAAAAGGCACCCAATAAAACGATGGATTCGCTCATTGGGCTATTTTTCTTGTTCTTCTCTTCAATTTCGATGCTTCTTCAAGTCTACGAAATCAGTGCAATGTGGATTTTATCGACGAGTTTTGTTGGTTTTCGGTTTCTGTTTCATAGTGTGCTGGCCGATCTTATTCTCATGTTTCTGTATGGAGTTTGGCAAGGGATAGTGGTAATTTTTAAGACAGAGATCACATCTCCACGTCATCGGATTGTGGTTAATACGATTACAAACACAGCATGGTAGGTTTTGTTCGATTTTTTCAGTGTGTTTAGCTAGTTGATGGTATTTGATTCGCAAACACAATGAATCTTGATCTCTTTAAATTGCTGTTTCGTTTAGGTGGGCGAGCTCCTATCTCTCATTACTTGTTTCACTGACTCGCTTTGCCTGTGTTCGCTGGCCTATACACTTTCAATCGTGGAAGTTCAACGCCTGTCACGCCGCCTGCATGATAATATGGATTGCATCAATGGTACAATCGCTAAGTGTCAACTTCATTCCTGGGTCTGTCACAGTACTTCTGCTCCGTAATACAAAACACACCTGTACCAACGAATAATTCTTATCAAACAACCTAATCCGTGATTAACGTTGTGACAAAACGCTATTTATAGGTTCGAACGACTGCACTACAGCCCTGGGCACTTAGGCCAGACGGCAAATTGGACCGCCTACGTTGAATCCTTCACGCGCGTCTATTACATGACCTTCAATTTTGGAACAATAGGCCTTACATTAATAATTTACGCTTATGTCGCCTATCGCTGCCGCAAGCAACTGCACAAATTCTTCTATCCACTGTCCGACAAATCAATCCATTCGAGAGTCATTCACTTGCAGCGTTTCGGATCGCAATTTCGAACTTCCAAAGAATCACAGCAACTCTCTGTAGAGTACCGTCTGATCATGCCATCAGCAATTAGCACAATTTTGGCCATTTTCGGTAAGCCGGATGAGAATGCAATCGGCTAAGAGGGTAATTTAGGACAACTATTAATTGTCTTCGACATCTTCCCGCGACAATGGCAAGAAGCCGCATCAAATTTCACATTTATGATCATGATTCTGTTCAATTCGGTACCACGACTCATGTTCAGTCGTTCGCTTCGTCGTGCTATGCTCTCGTTGCTCTTGCGCAGAAACATTGCAGTGCAACCGAAGGAAGGCATAATGGTCACCACTCATCCAACAGTCGGCTCGCAACAGAATCCTCGATTTCATTAGCAAACATATCACCCTGTCAGCAATTATAACGTTCAGTATAAAGCGTTTCTTCCGTCTAATTCCATGTTGCAAGTGTGCATTCCTATGAACCAGGGCGCAAACAACCACGAGTTCATGCGGCTCATTTCGTAATCACTCACATGAGCGCCTTGCGCATTTCGGGCGTTCTTTGAGCCTGAAGATCAGCATTTCTCAACCGCGTGATGAGTTCAACTAACCGCATCCCACACGTCTGATCACGCACAAGCGATGCGCGCAACCCCTACTTATCTCTCCACCTGTGCTGGCCTTACCAACACATATTCCTCGCTTGTCGGAACTCACTCTCCATTGATGAATTCTCTCATTCTCGGCGTGCGTTCCTCAGATATGTTCTTTATTTGATAGGTGCATAATGGTGGAGTAGAGAGGAATTTAATTTGCGCGCAGTTTTGATTTTATGGACGTTTCGCACATTACCCCTAATTGGGATAAGCCACACTCGCGCGATATTGCCTTCGCGCAAAGTGGGAGTTCGCGTGATGTGATATGTTACTTACACGCACCCTAGCAAGCTGTCTCCTAGCGTGCTTCCATTATGTCGTTTGTCTGACAGGTTTTTCCGTCGTTTTTGTGAAATTCTTAAAGTGAAACGTAGATATGGTAAAAATAATCAAATTGATGTGATTTGGCTAGGAGCGGCGCACTCCTAACAGATTTTGAAAGCCAGATAATACCAGCGCACTCCCGTGTTATTCCATAATCTGGAATTTTTCCGCAGAGTGCAAGCATGCGCGAGGGATATATATGCTTTGTCATCCGCGCAATTCTCCTTTCAAATCGCGGTGTGGTCGCGCGGTGGCTTTTTGCGGGCATAATCGTTCTAGCACTGCGTTTGTAGATGCCCACGTTTAATCTTGGCACTTTGTGCAACACTTTATTCAGTTGTTCGGAATTGGCAGCTGCTTAGCAATGAGTTCCTGCATGCGTGCGCGTTAAATTTAACTAATCAACCAGAGAACGTTTTAGAGAAAAATGGAAATTCAATGTGTGTGTTTTTTTTAATTTTTACATTTCGAGCATTTTTCTGCCGGCTAATGATTCGTACATCCGGCCTCTCTATTGACGTCAGACTTAATTCAAAATCACTTTTCTTTGTTTGTGTGAAAGAAATTGGCTTATTGCAGCATGCATAAACACCTGATTTCACGTATGAAAAAGCTGTTTTTTTTCTAAATCTTATCTCTTGAGTGTGTGCTTTTGTAACTGTAACGCTCGCTCGCTCAGTGTCCGCTAATTACTATAAAACATAAAAATTTCAGAAAAACAGCTCACCGATATGCTGCCCATTGTCGCAGCACTCAACGATCCGCAGGTGAATCGAAGGCTCACAGGAACAGTCAAACTGTTGGTCAGTAATAACGACATAATTGGCTTAGCTGAGAAACTCGATCTCAAAGATAATGCCGTTGGGGGCTTTTACTGGAGCTTGGCCGACCAAACAGGAGTAGACTTGGTCAGTCTCCAAATTGAGGGAACCATGCTACCAACCGAAAAACCTATCATTCCGAATCTCATGCTTCCGCTCACAATGTCCATTCGACCTCGACGCACTGACCCGGACGTGCTCACTCAGCTTACAATCAAAAACGTTAGCCCTGAAGAGACAAACGTGGATCTAACACCGATCGATTGTGTTGGACCCTATGAAGAAGTCAGCTTTGAAGACATGAAGACAACTGCAATTTCATTTATGATGCGCACCTTGGAACGACTACAGCAACAAAAATCGGTCATTCGCCTGGATATCAGTCGCTCGCAGTTTGTTCGCTCATTGCTCGATATCACCAGGGACATTTTTTGTCAAAACCAATGTACGCAGCTCTGCATCGACCACGTCTCTTTCCTGGATGATGAACAAATCGATACCAACTTCATTTATGCACTCATAGATGAATGGATTCTGCCAACTTGGACGGCAGATCAAAAATTCCTTGTGGTCTCGCCGCTTCTCCCAAATATGACGCTCTGTAACCTGGCTTGCGGTTATCGTACAAAAATTCTCCGTCCTAATCCGTTGTTCTTTTTTATTTGGCATCCCGATCATGAGGGCATCATTGTTGTTGAGCAGGATGAGCCAAATAACTTGACCAAATTGACTTTTCACAAACGAATTTGCGGGCCATTTGATAGTTCCTTCTTTCGATATCTTCTCCGCGACACTCTGTGACCACAAATTTCGAATCTCGGAATGTGTATTTCTCTAAACTCCGTTCAAGTACTGTTACAATGCATTTCTGTTGAAAGGAGCCGTTTTGATTTGTTGTTGAGATTTTAGGTTTTCATGATCTCTGTTAAATCTCTTCTTTAATTTACTATCATACACACTGTCAATTTTACACGTTTTAACGAAGACACTGGTCAACTATACATAGGTCTAACTCACTGTCCCGCAGGTTTTTTCTTGTACGCTACTTCCTAATCTACAGTATAGCAATATCATTTGTAGTTTTGCAATTTTATGACTAGTCAGTTCAATTCATCCTGTTCGCTCTCCATTTCTTGTCTTGGCTATCTTGCTTTTTAAAAAATTGTAGTTTTATTATCTATATTCAGTAGAGTTAAAGTTGCTATAGTTGTTGGCTTAATTTACATGTACCCATTTCTGTCTTTAAGGTATGACACGAAGATAAGTGGCACTTCAGATTTACCTAATTGCCTAGTGCAGTGATGTCAACTTGGCGCCGACGATGATATCATTTTGAGTCGACAAATGGCTCCAACTCGGTTGCTAACCGCGTTTTCCTTAGAGTTCGTGAAACGCACAATGTCTGTAAATAAAAAACACATACTGAAGTAAACGCAATGTAGAACCGAAAATAGAACGCAGCGCTTTCAAAAATTCAAGCTCGACTCAAGCTTTCACTGAATCCTCTATGGTGACTTATCCCTTCAATATTAGTAGGAAACTTGATGTTTCCGGCTAAAAACTATCGTATTAATTTATTAAACTCCAGTTAATGTGTAAAATCAATATGACTAAGCTCGACATCACACGTCATCGCGAAAAATACAATGCCAAAAATAGAATTCAATGATTAACTAAAAGGTTCTGCGCACCGGAGTGGACGCATTGCATATGAAACGCGAGATGTGAGTCATGTTCAAAGAATTTGTCGCAAACTGAACATTTGAAGCGGTGAGATTCGTTGGTTGAGTGCGCACGGCGTACGTGGCTGTCGTGAGCGGCGTGAGAGGCAAATGACTTGCCACATATTGAACACTGAAAGCCGTTCCATGAGGATCATTTCAGCGAAGAATTACTAACCTTGAATGGCTTCTCTCCACTGTGTTGTCGGATGTGAGTTCGTAGGATTGAGCTCGCAGTGAAGGATTTGGTGCAAAATGTGCATTTGTAGGGGCGCTCGCCAGAATGAACGCGGAGGTGCTGAAGATGGGTCAATTTATGACAAAATGAATTGTAAATTACTTTGTTCAAGCTGGACGATTGCGAGAACGCTTTTCCACACACCGAACACACGTGCGGTCGATGGTTTTCGTGAACGTGCAGCACATGAATGCGTAGACGGTCTCTTTTTTCAAACGATCTAAAAAAGAGAATTGCGTTCGATTGGTTGTGAACATTAGACGCGGAATACACGCCGCTCTATTTGCTTTGCGCCGCCTCACTTGAGAATGCGAAACAGTTACGGTAGCACAAAAGGTGTGGCAGCGCCTGAAATGGCGCTTGAGAGGGCCGCACACCTCTCGAGCTCACCGCAATACAATAGCGAAACGAGTAAACTTGCCTCGAGCACAGAGGACACGGATACTTTCGGTCGCCCTTGTCGACACATCGTGTGTATTTCAAATGTTTCTCACGATAGTACGAGTATGAGAATACTTTGCCACAGCGTTCGCACGGAAATCCGGGGCTATCGTCAGTTGCCGCGAGCGCTGCTTCCGGGTCTTCTTCGCCTTCTGCAATTAGCATCTCTTCCAGGAGGCCAACTTCCGCTCCTCGAGGAGCAACTTCTACAAAATAATTCGTCAAAAAGCGCAAATTTTATTAACGGAATTGACTGATTACAACGAACATCCGTGGTTAATGGTGCTGACCTGACGATGGCGAAGATGCGTTCTGCGATTGTTCCTCTGACAGTTCGACTTCAGATTCAATTTTCAAAACAGTAGCAACAGACGACGTGCGGCACAGGACAACTTCGTCGCCGAACGAGATTTGCTTTGTGCTTGTTTCGGTGGCGACGTTTGCGAGTGACCCGCTAGTGACGCGACAAAGTGGACGCCATTTTGGTGGAATCTTAAAAAACAAAGTCTTGAATTCACAAGTTTAGCGCATGACGGAGTTTGAGAAGCGAAAAGGAAGATGTATACGATAGCCTATCTCTTAGTTTGGCCACGAATTCGTTTCTCTATACCAACAGAGATGAACTCTGATTTAACTTTTGACAGTTTGTGCAGAGCCGACGTTTTGAGAAAGAACGAACAAACCTGAATGTTCGAGTTGGGAGGAAGTCCATCATCTACATCGCAGAAGACCGAAACAAATCGTTTTCCGTTAGAAGTAATGCACACAAGCGACAGATGGTCACTGGACATACGACTACCTAAAGCTTCGTCCACTTCTGAATTTACCACATTCACGCATGCTTAACAGTTGAATTTGCGTACCTTTCTCATCACTGTGACACTTAAGTCTAATCGAAATCCGCTTGGCCGAGTCTCCACCACGAATCCACGTGAAAACAGTCGGCTCATTTAATTGAGTGTTCTGGATGCGTTTATAATCGTTTGGAACATTGGCCTGCGAGGCAAACGGCGCTATTCCATTTTGAGGGAAGCCAAAATTAGGAAATCCAGTAGGGTAGAACAGATTCTGTTGAAAATTGGAAAGAAAGTGAGGGAATCTCATCAAACAAGACAGATTCGCCAGCTCCACTGGTGTCGGAGTTGACGGCCCCACTCCGGGACGTGTTCCGAACGGCGGGAACATAACAGCACCGAGTAGGTAATGGAGATAGATAGACTGGCAGCAGACGTCCTCACAAAAGGGAAGCAACCACTCACTCCGAAAACACTTCAAACCGCAGGCGCAATGGCCAGCCGAGCTCAATATTCGAATCCTTTGCCTCACAATGGGTGGCCGTTTACGGTACTCGTCGAGCCGGATATTAACCCTTCGGGTTTGAGTGAGTGAGACGCGTGCGGCCCTCCCCCATTGAGAGCTACCGTATCGTTCATGGTCGAGCGCGGTTTATTAGTTTAGAGAGGGCGCCGAGGGGAGGACGCAACGGGCAAATTGACTGCGAAAGAGAGGCGAAGAGAGCGCAAACAATGACGACGAGGAGCGGAATGGCGGTTTGGTGAGGATGATTCTATGGCACAGTTGTAGAATTTTGAAAATTTGAAAAGCGTAGATCAACTGATCTGAACAATATACCTTGATTGAGCGTATTGGTCATGTCTACAAGATATTTTAAAAATAGTACGGGCATATCCGAAATTTTCTGGAATTTTTGTACACGGCGACTTTAGAGCTTTCTCGTAGGGTTACGGTCATTTCAATGAGTTTTAAAAGTTAAAATTGGATGCACCAAACCCTATTAACTCCACTTCATCTGACCTTACTCGCCACAAAAAGCTCATCTCTCGCTCAGAACTCAATACCTCGTTTGGCACTTTTTATTCCTTATCCTCTACCCAAAGTCAAAACGCGCCCATGCGATTCGAGTGGATTAGCGTTTTCCTATTAAATACCACAAGCACGAGCGCGACGTTCTCTCCTTTCCTTAATTAGGATCCCCTCCCGGAATGCTAATGTATTAAATAATCAACTTTTGGCTCCTCGCACACATAATGGAGATTAGTCGTCGGCGGACTGAGGATAACTTATCCCAGAGGCGCACGTCCTTCGGGGACTCGAAGCGAGCGGGGAAAGAGAGCGAACGGCGTCCGCGATTACGGTATAATTACTGCGCCGCATTAATTGAGTCAGGTCACTCGGTTGATATTATGCAAGCAATATGGCCCTAAAATCATCGCAATTCCAAAGAGACAACAGACAGATGCACGGGTGTATCCGAAGCAATTATTTCGCAGTGTTGAGATTGACCTTTCGCAAGAGGACACGTCCTTAATGCAATAACACTGTGCGCACAAACACGAAGCTAGAATCTGATTTAAATGATCCACAGTTGTTTGACTTCCACTTGGCTTCATAATACAGTTTTAAGTCAACTTAAAATTAAAGAGTGATTGAAGAGTCCTTAAAAACACGAAAACACAGTCCATCGTGTGCGCTTTAGCTTACAATTGTTCGAATATGCGAAGAATTTGTCAACCTGTAAACTAAATTAAAGCGCTTTTGAAGAGCTTTCTTCATATATGGTTTCTTTCCGCGAAATTTATCGAACTGACTGGAGGACTGGGCAAGATTTTCTCGAATTACTTTAACTGACATGTATGTTTACAGATTTACTGAAACTGACACAAATATGAAAGAATGTTAATCCTAATTTATAAACATTGCCTTCAATTGCGCGCCTCATTTTTAATTTCAACTTTTTCAACACTAAATATGTTGCTTTTTTCATATTTGTTCTCAAATTAACCTTAAATTGAGGCACTTGGATTGTGCGCCCGACAAGCGAGAAAATCAAAGTAAAAAGAAGAACATTTGGGAACGAAAATACACGCAATAAGAACACAGGTGCAGTTTATGACAAGCAGGTAGCTTGTTACGCTAATAGCTTAAATGTTACGGTTGTAAATCCGTCAGGTTTCTACTCAACGCTCTGAAAACCCCACGCCCGTCCACCCGCCATCACCATCGTCCGCAACCGAGCGCTTGCGGCAATACAAAACGTAAAACGCATCATCAATAGGTTGAGTGGCCGCTTTCTTCGGTGAACGTGATTGATTCTCTCTGGTCTCATTTTGCAAAACTGTAAATCTGGCAAATTTTAGTGTAATTTTGTACCGAAATTGACAATATGAAAATGCGCCTGTATTATCAACAGCTAGAAATTATGCAGAGCACAAATAAATTATTACAAATGCTCCGGAGAACTAGTTATCGCTCGGTCGGCTTCAGATCCGTTTCACGCTGCCCGTCGGTGGACATCATTATCGTCGCCGAGTGCCGATTGCGATTCTTTGGTCGGAAGCTCACCCGGCAACTGTGACAGCTTGGTCTTTCAGTGTGGTCTTTCGAAACCAATTGTCCAGCTCTTCTGCGCTCTTGCGATCGAGATGGTGCGTGACATTGCGCATTGCCAAATCGTTCCTGCAAATGTTAGTCATGATAGCAGGTCTTTCATACTGTATATTAACTTACTGCTTAACTTGCAGTTTGGCCGTGACCAATCGAAGCCAATTGGCCATCTCTTCTGCGCTCTTGTGGTCGGAATGATGGGTGACGTTGATGATCGGCTTGGATTGAACCAAGTGCGCATTGCCAATACGTTACTGCAAATGTTAGTGATGATAGCAGGTCTTTCATACTGTATATTAACTTACTGCTTAAGTTGAAGCTTGGCCGCGATCAATCGAAGCCAATTGGCCATCTCTTCTGCGCTCTTGCGGTCCTTTCCAGGCTCCACCATAAGCCCGACCGCTTCCTCCATTGGGATTAGGAGCTCGAAGCAACCTCGACCAACGTCGATAAACATCATCTAAAGCGAGAAATGAGCGAAAATCGATCGCGAGAGGCTTACAGAGCGGATATCATCGTCAGACGAGAACCGACGATTTGATTCGAGATCGAAGGCGCCAAAGATTGTGATGGACCACCTGAATCAACACGTATTAGAAGCGTTTTAGACGTTTAGATACCGGAACATGTGACTGATAAGTCGGAATCGATCCTTGCGGCATCCGGTACGTTTTTTCGGTCATTCTTAGTCAACCTGAACAAGTACTGTACTGAAATGTACTGAAATCAGTTCTCCGACTACAGTAGCTAATCTACAATTGGCTTACCGTCGGTCATATACTCCGCTGTGGACGCTACTGAAGAGGCGCGCGAGAGTTCGTCGCCGCTGATAGCGCTACTTTTCCAGGACTGTGTGCGCGCTGCGTTGATCCGCCATGAAACTCATTTTCGGGATCCTTTTCTTCGCCATCTTCGATTCGACGGGATCCATTTCTTCGCCATCGCTCAAATCTGAAAAGAGTTTCTAAAGGTTTTTGAAACGGCCAAAAAGACAGTTTTTAACATTGCGGGTGATGTCATTTGTAAGCAAAACATTGAACGTGATCCAACTGGAGGACCAATAAGTTTAATTTTTGAAATTTCATAACATAACACAACTTACTATTTGTTGAAGACAACGCTCGGGAAAGTCGACTTGCACTGATCGAGCGAACGCTGAAGTAAACAGACGTCGAAATGGTATTCACCGCCAAAAGCCATAAAAACCGTCGCGCGAGACGGAGGAAATTGCGGCTAGATCAAAACAACGCGTCGGCTCGATCAGTTCAAAAAGATGAAAGCATCGTGCAACCAAAGAAACAGCTGCGCCTGTGCAAGACGGAAACACCTTTTATGGTATTTTTCGATATTCCCATCATTGTGTGCACACGCGCCAAAATTGGCGTTTCACGTTTGAATTTTGTTTGTGAGTTTGGAAGTAATTCAAGAGAAAATTGTGTGTAGAAAGCAAGAGTAATCGTCAGGTGCGTGCGCCGTTGGATCTGGTTCGTAAAGCAAAAAAGGTCAACCGATACACAAATTTGGCAACTTAAAATGGCAAATTGACGATCCACAAAGCAAAATTATACTTTTAGGCATGCTCTGTTCTCATCGTTGCTCTTTCAAATGTAAATTTAATCAACAAAATGCATTGTTCGCATTTCTAAGACGAGCAAAAACGTAGAAACAAACTGATATGTCGTTGAATTGCTTTGTGATCTGCATACATTTCGAGATAACCAGGTGATCGGAAATACATATCAACAACATTTATCCTAGCTCAAACTTCTCACTTATCTGTGGACATAGTTGCTGAGGTACATACAACTGCTCACTGTGTCATCATGTCACATAGTTTTACAACGCGTTTCGGGCCACGCCATTCTAAATTCGAGATCCCCGATCGACCGAAAACTGATTGCGCTGTGTGAATCTCATGCTGGCCCGGTGATTCCGAGGATCACGACCAAAATTGGGCAACCGCGTCTTACAATTAGTCGCGAGTGGAAATCGCGACTCGCGCACACTATGCGCACGATACACATCGAGTTGGCCAGGAGGCTGGACTGGAATATTCCCCTATTGACAGCAGAGGGATACACACTTTATTCTCTCTTCCTCAAACTGCCTTTTGAATTTGACCACGTGCGGCAAGCGATTGGACAATTGGACAAACGAGATACCAGGCAACAGCTCGCCTCGGATTTTGTGAAATTCTGACGATTGCATCGTGTTCACCGAACTCGAATTGTCCATAAACCGAAATCCACAGATTTAAACAATTCTGCGACCAGAGTTTTGGTCTTGCCGCGAGGAACGTGCATATCCTACAGTACCCGCGCACAAGTTCGCGAGAAATAGACGTGTGACGTGTCCGTGTACACGTGTTCTGGAGTTCTGCGCGCACTCGTTCAGTCTGAGCCGCTGTCTTCGTCGCAGTTGCCGCTGCTTTATTGGAATGTTGTGTTTTCGCTGAGCGCGCTAACGTGTTATCAAGGAAATTCATTTTATTTTGTGTTTTCACGAGGATTCTCGATTCTCGATACATTCCGGAAAAATGGAATTAGCGCTCAGTTGTTTGTCTCGAGTTGTGTGGCGTATCGGCTATTGTCACTGTGCTGTTGTCCTATCTGCCTCACCGCACTCTGTGCCGCGCTTCTGCAATTGTTAGCTTTTTTCCATTTTTACCTGCTATTTTAGCGTTTCTTTGTTTCAGGCAGCTTGAGGTTTCATGGGGACTCCGTTAGAGGCCACGCGTATTGAGGAGGCCGCTGAAAACAAAGTCGCCTATTCGTTGAAGCTGACGCAGGAGTGTGTGGAAGCCATTGAGCATGCAATGAGCTCAAAATTGCCCATCACCTTCAGTAAACGTCCTCAGGTAAGCGTGCTGTTCCCGTGCAATGATTGTTAATGTATTGTATTTCTTTTTTAGAGCACGGTCCTCGTGATTGGTTCGGGTGAAAAGGCGCAACGCTTCCATGTACGATCTATTCCGGTATTTCAAGAAGAGTGGACTGCAGTAGAACACGATGAAGAGACTGATCGATACAAAATGTTGACGGATGTAAAAGCAAAATTTCAAGTACAAGCTACCGCTCGAGCGTTGACTGACTTCCGCGCTAAGAATCAACCATCGGCGGAAGAGAAAGAGCGCTTAAAGACGAAAAATCTTGTCGAAGTGTATGTTTTGTAGAGCTCTTCCTTCAAGTTTTGTTTGACAATTTAGACAGCCGCAAAACAACCGAATGACGCATGCAAAAGGTTCAGAAGAGAAGCAAGCTTTTAAGACGAAAAAGCTTGTCGAAGGGTATGTTTTGTAGAGCTCTTCATTCAAGTTTTGTTTGACAATTTAGACAGCCGCAAAACAACC
Organism: Steinernema feltiae; assembly: GCA_007213375.1. Taxonomy (NCBI): domain Eukaryota; kingdom Metazoa; phylum Nematoda; class Chromadorea; order Rhabditida; family Steinernematidae; genus Steinernema; species Steinernema feltiae. Next base: position 96,551 of record MQUG01000071.1, read on the forward strand.
GAATGACGCCTTCAAAAGGTTCAGAAGAGAAGCAAGCTTTTAAGACGAAAAAGCTTGTCGAAGGGTATGTTTTGTAGAGCTCTTCATTCAAGTTTTGTTTGACAATTTAGACAGCCGCAAAACAACCGAATGACGCCTGCAAAAGGTTCAGAAGAGAAGCAAGCTTTTAAGGCGAAAAAGGCAGTTGGAAGGTGTGTTTCGCATTGTTAATTTTGTTTCCATCCTTGAAATTGCTGCTTGTAGGCAGAAGCACTCCGAAGCTACCTCTGATGAGCCCACACGAGCGATTATCAACAATGACGTTTCTTTTGAGCCGACGCTTACGATGAGGGCACTCTGTGAATTAGCCAAAAAATCAGTCAGACGTTCGAATATCCAGCCTTCACCATGGGCCAAATACCGTCCCAAGGAGAAATCTGCTCCAATTTCCGTCACTCCGGCGAAGCTGATTCGAAGCAACGAAGTCGATCCAGGTGTTGACGAACCAAACCGCCGTCTTCGTGGCCGAAGTCCCACCGCAGCCAACAAGAGAAGCCGTCCTGAAGAAGAGCAAACCCGTCGCCATGATGATTGCCGCTCACCGCTGAGAAGAGGAAATGTTCATCAGCGATCACGTACCCGTTCGCCTTTGGTGAAACGCAACCGAATTTCTTCTCCACTTGTATCCCATCCCTCACCAAGGCGAAACTCTCTCTCCCGTTCGCCTTTGGTGAAACGCAACCGAAATTCTTCTCCACTTGTATCCCATCCCTCTCCAAGGCGAAACTCTCTCTCCCGTTCTGGACCGCGTAGACGATTTGTTTCTCCACAGCGGAGCGGTCGATCACTGGACCGCGAACGCGAAAATCGTCTTGTGGAAGAGCGCGATGTTGACATGAGGAAGCCGAAGACAGAATCAATGACGGATAAACGAAAAAAAGGCTGCGAAGCTGATCTTCACGGCTATGTTCCTCCTCCTACCAGGATCTCAAGTCTCGAAGAAACGAAGAAAATGCGTAGCGCTGAACGTGAAACTGTGGCAAGCACGAAGGATGATCGAACCACTAATCCGAAATCGTCACCTGCGGTAAATTGGGACCAGCTGCTCTCCAAACTGAACGATTCCGAAGTTCGCGACGTTTTCGTTCGCTCATTTTTGCCGCGTCTCGTTCCCGGGTTCCAGTTTCGCGTTCAAGGTGCGGAAGAAGAATGGCGACCGACTCAGAAGAACGGGAGTTGATTTATTTATTTGTGTTTGTATATTGTTTATATATTATATATTTGTGTTTATATATTATATATTTAACGAAATTTTTTAATGCGCCTAGTTAGCGTTTGTAAATGATCCAATTTCGTATATATATTTATTTCGGTGCATTTTGACGGATTTGAACCGTCAGAAATACGGAATTTTAGTGTCCGAATAGCCTCGCGACTGTGGAAGCGCTCGCTGCAGCGTTTCCCTCCTCTGTGCGTAGTTCACGCTCTCATTGTCAGTATCGAATATTGGCCCCACAGTGGAATATAATCGCGTTTTTGTTCGCGCGCTGACGTGGACAACGCACTATGATGTCGAGAGATTAATGCTCGTTGCTCGCGTCGTTCTCGTGATATCGTTTAATAGAGATTACGTGATTTCAGATCGCCGTTCTCATGTTCTCGAATCTCTTTAAGTCGACTGGTTTCTCCTTTGATCACAATGAGGTACGTTAAGCACTTGTACGCTTTGGAAATAGAGTTCACCTCGTCCTCAAATGTTTAGGTCTTCGAGGCGATTAGGCAATTGATGGAGTCCAACCGCAAACCAGCAAACCCCATCGATCCGAATTACCCGGTATGATATATTATCTGTTAATTTGTAATTTACTACAGTAGTACTTCAGAAGAATTGCGATATTACATGGGACGTGGACGTGCGAAATGCTGAAACGAAGGCGTTTGGCTATATCAGAGGAGAAGATATGGAGCTCGCTGCGAAACGATTCTGCCAACATTTCGATGTCAGCGAGGAAATGATTCCTGAGGTAAGTTGTCCGAATTTCGAGCACCGTCTTAAACTCATTAATTTAGCTAGTAAACTTAATCAAGTTGCACCCTACTGGAGATGGATATCCCTTGAAAGAGCCCCAACTCTTCGCTGGTTCCCCTAATCAACTGGAAACGGCAATGAAAAGGCTGCACGAGGACAACGAAGCTCAGCGTGGTTTATTAAAACTCACTCCAAGAGAGGTCAGAAGCATTTCTTCCATTGTGTAAATGTAATGTTCATGTTTAGATATTCATGATCGCCGAGTTCCTCAGCAACAATTCGCTCTCCTCACCTAGCGAGCTTTGCGAGTGCCTCGACAAGGCGTTGTTCAAGTGGCCAACCAAGAATCTCTTGCCGATCGTCGATGTGCTGCGTTTGCTGCTCCTCGATGAGCGTTTCAACTCGTACTATTTCTCCGACAAAATGGGAGCGAATTTCACGAATTGCCTCATCGAAGTGCTGCTGTCCGATGCCAAATCCAACATCAAATACGTCGTCTTCCTTGCTCTCTGCAACGCGTTCAACCATCCTGATGGAAGAAGAGTTCTGTGTACTGATGTAAAGAAGTGGATGGACGTTGTCGCCAAACTCTTGCCCGAAGCCAAGCTCGAGAAGATTCAAGTCGTCATCAGCAAGTTTGTGGGAAACTACGCGGCTGTGCAGATCCCCATCTCTCCTCACTCTCAAGAGTACCATTTTTCCCCATTTGATATCTTGTGCGATCTCGTCGTCATCCTCAAGAGGCTTTCCGACCGCTCGAATTTCCGCCTCACCGAACAAAGTGCTCAAAGGTTTCTGTTGGCGATGATCACTCTTATGTGGGGAAACCACGAACTTGTTGCAGTAAGCCGCCTGTACTTCTGTGATAATAGCAATAACATTTCTTTCAGCAAGCCAAAGACGTTGGAATCCTTTATGTCATCAATCGTTTCAAGGACGAATATTCAGATGAAACTAATCAGAAGCTGGTTCAAGAACTAAGCACAATGATTGAGTCGTTAGAAGGTCCCAGATGCGAAGCCCGTTTCAATTGTTATTCGTAGACATTTTTTTGTGTTATTTTGTTGTTGTTGAATACTTTGCGTGATTCACACGAATTTGATTGCATTGGAGGGTTAGTTGAAATCAGCTCAGAGCTTCACAGCAAAATGGGAGCTGCTGGCTATGCACACAAGTATGCGGTAGCAACGCAGGCACCGGTACGTGGAAGCAAGGCGCCGTGAGCGACCGCTCCGTTGTGATCATGTAGAATCACCAAGCGTATCTCTTCCAAGTCTTTGTATTTTCCGAATCACGGAAGCCTGAAACCACTGGATCCGCGAATTACTCGTTATGATAAGCAGCGCTAGACTCCCCGCGAGCGGGCGATCTTCTGCCCGCGCACAAGCTACACATTGTATTCAGTTTGAAGTTTTTCGCGTTCACACGCAATCATTCTCACAATCTGAACTTGTCATTGACTTCTTATTCGAGTGAAACGACTCGCGCCGTGATTGGTGCGTTGCACAACGCGAGCGAGGGGGCGCTCTCTTGTCCCGGACGGATGCTTGGAGGGATGCACGCGATCGTTTGATTTCGAGCGCTCGTCATTCACGCTCCAAACTTTGCGAAAATTATTTCTGCGTTGTCGGCACTAGATTTGGATGATGTAAGGTCACTCCACTGGCTTTCAGATAAGGATCAAATTTATTCGGTGGCGCGCCAATGGGCTCTTGTTGCTGGTCTGAAATAGCCGAAATCTGCTTCCACTTATGCCTGCGCTCAATTCGCTGAATTTCGTTCGTCCGACAAGCAATTCTTTCCGCACGTTTCGCCCTTTTTCGTGTTTTTTCTTCGAGTGTTGCTCATGATGTCACCTAATCGTCATTGTTGTTCTTTCTACTCGATCGCGACTGATTTTCTTGTTGTTCTTCTTCCATCTTTTTTCGTTCCAGGTGAAGTGATCATGGACGGATCCCTCGATCAACTTTACTTTCAAAGATCAATGGTGTTAGGGGCGGTGCACGAGGTGAGCGCAATGAAATTTAGCTAAAATTCATGTCAATGGTTCCAGCTCCCAACCTGCAATTCATGGAATACTCTAACCGGACAACTACCGCCGCTTCCGATGACTCCCTACGGCTTCGACAACAGCTTCCATCGACAGAGCTTCGGACGCAACTGGCAGTGTACGCCTCCGGCATATCAATCGTCGTTTGGTCAAAGCTACAATCAAGTCATGCTGATGCCCGTGTTTGCGCAGAGCTGCAGCGTTGTCCAGCCTCAATTCATCGTTCGGCGGCTCGCAGCATCTCCCACCACGTGGACAACCAACAAGACGGGGGTTGCCTCTCCGGCGACCTCTCCTTCGTGCTTCATCAAGCATGGGGGACCGCGAATCTGAAGCGCTCGACAGGGATGTGTACGTTTGCATCGTTCGCGCCTATGGCACCCGAACCTCACAATTTCGCATTGATGTCGTGAGCTTGATTGTGACGCAGGGCAAAACGATCGTCCGAGAAGCCGACATTGCGCGAGAGATATCAGCGAGAAGTGCCAGTGCATTGCGGAAACCCGACGTGAGCTGTTTCGTCAAGCTGCAGAGTTTGCCCAGTTACATAATGGATTCAAGCTGCGACTTCCCAGCATCTCCACCATTTCGTATTGCTGCTTTCACTGCCAACAAGTTTTAATTCTCCGATTCAAAATAACATGACGAAGTAAAACAAAAAACAACAACAACTCTTAGTAAGGGCTCAGTAGGTAGAGCTAAAGCTACGCAGTAAGATCGACGAGATTTTCGGGTAAGATGATATTGTTTGTGAAGATGCCCGACACGAGGTTCTGGAACCCCTTCTCGATGTCATAGCGATTGAACACATGTCGAACGGTGCGAGTGGTGTTAAAGAGTTCGGTCGGTTCTTCGATAAACATTTCAGAGATATCCTTCTTGTCTTCCAAGTGTCGAATTCTAAAAAGAATTAATTATAATGACATCAAAACGTTCGTTTACCTCTTGAATCGCCCTCCCAAACGAACACAAATAGCCCATTGGCCCCATCCAAACTCAGAATAGTAAAGCAAGAACCCCAAGAACAGTTCTCCCAAAGTTTGGTGATTAGGCTCCATCTTGGATTCTAAAAAATCGATTTCAGAGAATAGGAGATATTCCTTTGTGCTTACTGAATTCTCCGGGCACACAATATCTATGATTATGTGGCATTTTGAAGTATTTAAGAGGCCTAACATTAAAGACGCTTGGGAACAACTTCGAGAGGTTGGGAAGGATCGGAGGAGAGCAAACTGACTGCAGGTAGTGGATGACCATCATCACAAATGAGAAACTGCAACAAAGAGAGAATTAAGCAAATTTGGAGTACCACAATTACCTGTTCAGCTTTCCATTCATCGAATCCAAGACATTATTCTTTTTAGCCCAATTCTTAAGCGCTACAATCAGTGGACGAACGCGATGATCGAACATCACGTAGTGCTGAACGAGATGATTGGTGTAGAATACGTTAGTATTGTTGCAGATGATATCGATGTTCATATCATTGTAGTCAGCACTCAAGAAAACCTTCACAATGGGAACCTTAAAAATAACAAAACTAACAGAAAATTCGCCAAACACAGGGATTTACCGCTGCAGCAGAAATAAAGCGATCGAAGCACACCATACTGGGCCTGTTGGCTGTCAATTCACAATGGAGTTGATAGAGAATGTTCTCAGTATTACTAAATATGAAATTGTTAATTAGATCTAGAGTAAAATAAGTGCACGTACTCTCGAACCAAATCCAACTCTCCTTTGTCATTCAAAACGCATAGACACAAGTCAAAGTCGCTTTTCTTCACGCAGAGGCTTTGAGCAGTTGAGCCGCACACGATGAGCGTCGAGGGTCCAGGAAAAACCTAAAAAGTGACCTGAGAAAACGTAGATCAAACGAATTAATAACTTTCTTAACGCTTTTCATCAACTGATCCCGAACTTCTGTCTTTTTGTCGAGGTCTTCCTGAGTCTAAACAACAGGTTTATTCATTAAAACTACATGAATTCGTTACCTCGATATTCGCTTCGTAGTATTCTAAAATCTTTCTATCCAGCGCGTCCACTCTCTCGGGGTATTTCGTCTTATACTCGTTGAACCTGTCGGTAACCGCCTTCAAGACTTTTTGATCGACTGGAGTGACGAGCAATTTTTCGTTTTCAACTGGCGCGCCGATCTCAACGCCTGAAACTAGCGAGTGAACCATGAACAGAAGGGCATGACTCACGTTCCATGGCTTCAGCCACATCAAACACAAGCTTCTCTGACATTGTGAGCTGATCTGCAACGAAGACACAATCAAGAATAACAAAGCAATCAAAGAATCCGCAGAAATACAGCTGACAAATAAAGACCTGAACAATATTAAGATCTTCTGCAAAAGAGTAATAGTGAAAATAGGAAAATAAGAAAAAATGGAAGTCACAACAACGTTTAAAGGTGAAATAGCTTATAGCTTAGACTAACTGATGTGAGCCGCGCGGCTGAGTTGGAGAAGTGAACACGCTGAAGAAGCGAAAGCGTTTAGAGCGTAGATGAACTCAGCCGAGCGGCTGAATTAAAAACAGATATACGCACAAACGGACTTGGAGTAGCAGCAATTGGAGTAGCAGCAATTGGAGTAGCAGCAGCAATAATGCGATTAGTGTAGACAGGCAATCGTGACGGGACCGCACAGGTGGAAATATCAAAAATTTATTTTCATGTTTAGCAAAAGCTCAGGTAAACTCAACCGTGCGGCTGAGTTGGAGAGAGAAGGCGAAGGCGCTTAGATGAAGTTGGAGAAACGAAGATGCTTAGAGCTGAGAGTAGTTGAAGACAGACGGACGCACAAACAAGATCAGGCGTAACGTAGGGACACAAATTCCAACTTTATCCACCGATTCGCGAAGGAGTTTTTGCTCACTTGCTCACTTGTAAGCGAATATCTCGAGCTTCCAGTTACAGCGTCAGAAGGCCCTTTCTCAGTCTGACATTTTAACGCTCTGTAGAGAAGGAAGAACGGCCTTCCGGGACTACGAGCAACGTCGGACAGGTATGGGTACATTGATATTGTAAACTAGAGAGAGGAAAGCTTTTCAACAACGCTTTCAGATCGCCGGAACACCGAAATTCAATGTAGTAACGCGATTTTATCATCAAGCTATAAAAAGCATACAGAACAAAAACAAATTATTACAAAAGCCCCGTAAAACTCGTTTTTGTGAGACGCGCTTAGTCAGCACTTCTTGGTGTTGAAAGCGATTGTGGCTTTGCAATGCCCGCGGACGCTTGGATGTTGAAAGCGATTGTGGCTTTGCAGTGCCAGGGCTTTGCGGACGTGTTGTCGATTCCACAGTTGCGGACTCATTGTGCAGCCATCCTGCCATCTCCTCTTCGCTTTTCCTGTCCAAGTGATGAGTCACGCTGCGCACGAAGTGACTGCAAAAGTTACTAATGATAGTTCGGCTTTCATATTGTGCGTTAACCTACGTTGCGGACGTGTTGTCCATTCTAGTGGTGTTGTCCACTCTGCTCTTTGTCCCATTTAAACGTCTTGAACACCAGCGACAGGTCATCAAAAAGCAAATTTGGCAAGAAGTTACTGCAAATATTCTCGTGATAGCAAGGCTTTCTTACTGTAAGCTAACTTACGGCTTAACTTCAAGCTTTTTAAGCTTCTCTGGCAGGGGCTGCCATAATCTTCACAATTAGAGCTGCAATTCTATAAAATGTATTTGATAATAAGTAGAATAAGTATTTTTGATAAGTATTTGATAAGTGCAATAGAAGTAGCTTCACAAAAAATAATGAATTTGATTCAGTTGGGTCCACATTAATGATCGCAAAAAAAACTCTAAACATTGCGGGTGAGTTAGCAATGCATTGAACATAATCCTATTGAACAACTATCAAAATTTTTAGTTTAATTTTTTTTGAAATTTCATAACATAACACAACTTACTATTTGTTGAAGAAAACGCTCAGGAAAGTCGACGCTACTGAAGAGGCGCGTGAGAGTTCGTCGCCGCTGATAGCGCTACGTTTCCAGACCTGTGCGCGCGCTGCATCGATCCGCCATGAAACTCATTTTCGGGATTCACTTCTTCGCCATCCTCTCGTTCAAATACTTCGATCGCAGCGTCCTCCGATACTTGAAGGTTAGGTTTTCGAAATCTGAAAAGAGTTTCTAAAGGTTTTTTAAAAGTACTGCATTGAAATGTACTGAAATCAGCTCTCCGACTACAGTAGCTAATCTACAATTGGCTTACCGTCGGCCATATACTCAGCTATTGACGCTACTGAAGAGGCGCGCGAGAGTTCGTCGCCGCTGATAGCGCTACTTTTCCGGGCCTGCGCGCGCGCTGCGTTGATCCGCCATAAAACTCATCTTCGGGATCCATTTCTTCGCCATCTTCTCGCTCAAATCTGAAAAGAGTTTCTAAAGGTTTTTGAAATGACAAAAAAATACAGTTTTTAACATTGCGGGTGATGCCATTTGTAAGCAAAACATTGAACGTGATCCAACTGGAGGACCAATAAGTTTAATTTTTGAAATTTCATAACATAACACAACTTACTATTTGTTGAAGACAACGCTCGGGAAAGTCGACTTGCACTGATCGAGCGAACGCTGAAGAAAACAGACGTCGAAATGGTATTCACCGCCAAAAGCCATAAAAACCGTTGCGCGAGACGGAGGAAATTGCGGCTAGATCAAAACAACGCGTCGGCTCGATCGGTTCAAAAAAGATGAAAGTATCGCATATTCAAATCAACAGCAGCGGCTGCGCAAGACGGAAACACCTTTTGCGGCAATTTTCATTACTCCCATCATTGTGCGCGTCCGAAAATGCGCCAAAATTGGTTCTGAACGGTTTGTTTGACGGGCTATTTTACTCTTGAAAAAATAAAGTGAAACAGACGAATTGACGATAAATTCCATTTAGAAGCATGCTCTGATTTCACCATTATCCTATCAATTGTCAGTCTGCGCATTCTGAAGTCTTGTCAATTTCAATAGAGTAACCACAATGTTCTAAAATCAATGCGTTAGATGCTTTAGCGACCATCGTTCTGGTGTTCAAGTGCAGTTCTCTTGCAACACGTCAAATAACATTTTTTTTTGTAATGTTTATTAATATAATCTGCACAAATCTGACAAAAACAAAACTGGGATCAAAGAAATAGAAACAAAACATTATGTACAATGAGCGACAGAGGACGTTGCTCTTGATGAAAATTGGCGTACAACGCTCTGCTCAGCATTGGGCAAGATATGTGTTACGGAAATAAGAGATGAGACCCGATATGAAGCTCTGATCGGAGAGAGAAGCTGCTGCTCGAAGAGGCGAGTGATAGAAGACCTAATTTTGATTGAGAATTTCGTTCCATTTGCGACTGGACTGGACACCGAGTAAGTGAAAATACTGGCGCTGACAGCAGGAGGACCCGATCACTTCGGCTATCATTGCAGAGTGGCGTAGATGTGCTCTGGCTCTGCTATAGAACACTGAACAATCTGTTGCAATCGATCCGGAAGGCGATGTTGGATAGCGATTGGATCACGGCTTAGCAGATCAGCGAATTGGATTCCGTTGGCTTTGACCCATTGAAGGAGTTCACCAACTGCGGCTGTGCTGCTTACGCCTTCATTGACGCTTTTGGACATGCCGTTGGTATGCTCGTAAAGGTACTTTTCCCCGATTGGTGACTGACGTTTTACTCTGCGGAACATATCGAACGCGATAGGTCGATATCTGTAAATGTAACAGTTAAAACTGAACATTAAATTTCCGGGGTTACCTTGAAATATCCTTAGCGAACAAGAGTTTACTTGAAGGACTTTCCTTGCCAAGCGGGAACTGACTACGACTGCATGCATCTATCAGCGTTTGCCCAATTACTGACAACGACGAATCGAGGAATTCTTGGCGTTGAATGTCAAACAGCATGTTCGGATTCTTGATCAGATTCACCCAAAAGCGTAGAATGAAAGCGTTGGTCTTCCAACTGTGAATGATGTCCGGATCGGCAATTTGATTGCGCTCGGCTTGACGATCCAAGAAGTCAAAAACGTATTTGAGCAGCGGCGGTACGTCCGATTGATGGAGGAATAGCGCAGCATCAAAGAAATCATCCACGAATTTCTGAATTGTCCCTTTGCTAGTTAGCAGCCGTGTCAGGTACACTTCAGGAATATTGCGCAAGATAGTTTCATTGCTCGTGTCGTCGAGTTTCTTCTTCTTATCAAGTGAGAAGACACCATTTGGAGGATTTGATAGATGGTAGAAATGCATATCAGATCGGTTTGTGACGGTTGTGTCAAGGAGATGCGCCGAGCTCCATGCAGAGCAGGTAGTATCACTGGAGCCACTGCGATAGGTGAAGCTATGTGGACTACGTGATTGCATGGAAAGTAATGCGTTGGTGGGCAGATTGTAGAAGCCAACTGTGTTCAGTTTTTTCAGCCCTTTGGTGTTCGGTCTGTCGTCGTCGGAAAGAATGATGGTTCCGCGTTTGGGGCAACGCCATTCTAAATTCGAGATCATTAAATTTACTCTTTAAACGTAACGTTTGCTTCCACCAATGGAGTAAAACACAAATCTAGCTTACCGAGGTCAAACTGGTCAACGGATAATCTTGATGAGAACGCGTGACTCTTGTAGATCAAATCCAGAATTTTAGATTTCATTTGTGAAATCGTGTCGCATTGGAGTACTCTACAGACGATCGGAGATTGGTCGAAGCCGTCAAGGGGAATAACAAGAAGCTGCACAGTATGCGAATCCACCGATTCGCGGAGCAGTTTTTGTTCACTTAACGAATATCTCGAGCTTCCAGTTACAGCGTCAATAGGCCCTTTCTCAGTCTGACATTTTAACGCTCTGTAGAGAAGGAAGAACGGCCTTCCGGGACCACGAGCAACGTCGGACAAATAGAGGTACATTGATATTGTAAACCAGAGAGAGAAGAGCTTCTCAACGACGCTTTCAGATCGTCGGAATAGCAGATGGGAAGTGCGATTCTGAAATTTAAACAATTTAGTGCGTTCAGTCAAATTCATTTTTTACCTGAACCGATTTCTCAATATGCGAAGCCAGAAGAGTGAGCACAACATCTGTGCAATACGGCATATTTCTGATTATTGAACCAATGATGAGAGAGCACAGGTTTGATCGCTCCGACACGCTAATAGTCGAGTCGCTTTCGATCATTTGAACGAGCATAAAGATGAAATGCTTATCCCAAAGAAGCGAATCGAATTGCCCCAAAGCGATCGGCATCTGACTAGAGTAGATGTTCATTCCCATTCCCCAGCTGCCCATCATTCCAGTCTCGGGTGAATCCGTGAACAACAGTCGAGAGATGAACTCGGCTTTTTCGTGGTATGGAATTCCAGCATCCCCGATGTCGGCCATAAGATCTGTTACGTCAGTTTGCAACTCAGCGAATGCCTGAATTGTTTTCACGTATTTTCAGTTAACTATGAATTGTTTAATACCTGCTTGCACTCGTTGCGAACTGTACTTTCCATCTGATCCATTTGCATTTGAATGCGTTTGTAATCGCGTTCATGTTGACTTGACCTCCGACGCCATAATGTGAACAACAGGACGCAAGCAACAGTCAACAGTGTGCATCCAATTGCGCCAAGTACTAGAAGTCGCCAAGGTCCGATTCGAAGCCCTAAAACTTTACAAATGAATAAGCAAACGGGTTTGTTGTTGAATTGTTTACCCGACTCATACTCGATCAATCCAAGTTCCGCGCGAACATTTCCAATTTTGACTGTAACGAGAGGCCGAGATCCGTATACTTGATCGCCGTTTTCATCAGTAGCCGCTGGTTGCGTAGCGGGCAGAGTGCACAGAATTTGACGACTGTCGAGCATGGTGACAATGCATTGCTCAGTGCCAATGTAGATTTTGTATTCTTGTGGTCCAGCAGCTTGTGAAAGATAGTTTCCAGTTATAACGAGTGGTTGCTCTGGTGACTGCACATGGATCCCCTTGAACGGCAGGAATTGTGGATCAGGAACAGTGGTCATCTGTACACGGTAACCCAGGTTTCGGACAGATTGAACGTCGTCCATGTGGAATCCCACTGGCCATCGAGCGTACGTTGAAGTACTATGAGTAGGAGGCAAGCGTACTCGTGGGCTGAGACACAGCATGTAGGTGGAATTTTGCACTTGACATTCCGAGAGATCGGAGACCAATTCACTGGGGCCATCAACAGCGTTGAGAAGGTACATTCGAGCGTCTTGTACTGAGTCGAGATTAGTCCCCTGAAGAACATTAATTATTGCTTTGCATAAGGCTTGGAAATCTACCTGAACTGTGACAATTCGTCCACCACTTTCAAAGCTAGCTGTTGGATCAATCGATCTAATAACAGGATCCGGTCGATAACTGTACTTGGCAGTAATTGTTTGCACGTAGTCATCAATTTGAATCTTCAGTGAACGAGTTTCTCTCACTTTCGAGCTTGGAGAAGTCATGCAGATAACGCTTCGAGTCGAGTTGCTTTCTGGCAATATTTGACAAGGCAGATCGTCCAATGAAACGCTCGCATTTGATCCAATATTCAAGTTACGGCCTTTAACTGTAAGCTTGGTGCCTCCGGAAACTGGTCCAAACACCGGAGAAATCGATTCGACAGAAGGAGCGACAAACTGGTAGAATGAATTAGAGTCGACATTGCGTCGGCCTGATTTTCCGATAGTAATTCTAATCGGTCCTGTGCCAGTGCCGCTCTCGACGATGCATACAATTCTAAATGGAAAAATGTGGATATTAAGAATATTCAATTAGAATTGCAATTACCTGACAGATATGTAGTATTCCACAACTTTGCATTTCGATCCAGCAACGTAGACACGTCCGCGAACATCTTCGATCCGCGATCCTAAATCACGACCACGAATATCGATTCTTGTTCCACCACTGATTGGTCCAGATCGCGGTTCAAACTGAAAAACGTCAATTTAAGCAAATAACAAAGAACTATGGCTAAACGTACGGATTGAATAGTGGGCTCAGTGCATAGCGTGTCAGGGCGCGACGACTTGGGTGGCCTAGCGCAGAACTGACTGAACGAGCATCCGCCCGAACACCATGTGCAACTCCATTTTGGATCGAGCGCGAGGCATTGCGAGCAATCAGAAGCCATCTCGGAGCATTTGAACATTGTTACTAAATTCAAAATTTTAGTGTTAACGTCGGATACAGGCAAACTTACCATGTGTTCTGTCAATCAGCTCGCTTCCTCTTACGAGTTCGAGGTCATAATTTGAGGTCGCACTTTCACTCGCATACGTAAGCTGCGTTGCCTGACATTCGACCACATCTTTCTTCACCTGAGCCGCAACAGTTATGTAACTCGAATCCGTCTTGATGCGACAGTTCAGCCCACGACTGATGCCCGATTTTGAGAGATTGACAACTGGGAACGAGATCGACGTGTTCGCTCCGCTTGCGATCAGCGTTTCGGTGGTGTTATCGATGTGGACACATGTTGACGTGCCGTTGCCGGAGCAGGCAGCGCCTTGCGAAATACATTTTCGATCTGCTGAGCACCAGGAACATTTCCATTGAGCAGAAGAACAAGATGAGCATCTGTAAATGAGATGGATGATGTGTGACATGGATCATTCAATTATCGCCTTACATTGAGTGCTGATTGCAATCGTAGAACGTGTAATTACTCGCCAAAATTGGCTTGGTCGATTGCGCGGTGCGCACTTCGAGCGCAACCACTAAATGATCAACGCCGGCAGGAATCGTTGGCAGCTTACGGGGCAGAGGGCAGTTGATGCCGGAAACGTCCCAGTCGGCCGGAGAACGGCTGACACCAAAATAGCACTCGTAGTTCTAAAATTTCCCATTAGTTCACGTTATTCACAGCTTTGCGTACCGTATCCACAGGTTCAGGCAGATTCTCAGCAGGCAGGAACACCCGCAAATCGCTTATCTCCACAGAACTGTTGCTTGGAGTTGCTCCTCCAATCGATCGCGGACATTTGTCAGTTAATCCATTAGAGCAGGCAGTTTTTGATGTACAGGCTCCTTTGAACAGGCACCATCCACAGAGCGGATCCGCGCTGGCAGTGCATTGATCACAAGTCGCATGTTGTTGACAAATGGACGTGCGCAGAGTTAGAATCTGAAAGGATCCCTCGAATTAGCGTTTGTTTACGTAAGATGAGGCTATAGTCGTATCATTCTATTTCTCGATGCGCAGCAACAGCAAACAGTGATACGGCAGCGGTGCCCACTTTGGGTCTTTTGCGATAAGATCGCAATCACACATTATTTATGCTTGACATGACACCGTTTCCATACGCCAAAAACGTCTTCATAACGCCGGCGTTTATCAAGATCGTTCGCATCCAATCGATCACTCTCGCTCGCTCGCTATCCTCGGCCACCTAATCACACCCGCGAACCCGAGAGATGAGAAAGTTGATGATCGGTTTACAGCGCATTAGGAAAACATCGCAGCTGTAAAAACAGAGCCTCACACCTTACAGTAGCTCGCTAATGGCCGATAGTAGCAATGTGTGATTTTTGGGGACTAATAAATTGTTCTACTCTTTAACGCTTTCAGGGTTTCGCTAGTCTGTGTTGAACGAAAAGACTTTTCACATTCCAGTTTTTCAAACCCCCTACCATGCCCCAGAAGCCATCTGGGGCCAACAGCGGTTGATTTACGAGCAATGCCGTATAACAAAGCGCGCCTAATGAAGTCAAAGCGGACGGCCGCAAGCGCGGTAGAGACTGACTATTTGTTTTAGGCGATTAATCACCGCTGCCGCATGGGTGATGCTTTCACGTTTCTGCATTCATTCCGTTTCCTCACTAACAATCCCTCGTGAGCTTCTATTCCCGCTCCAAGACGCTCCATGGGTGGTCGGGTTATGTTAATTAGCCGCCAAAGCAAATAGGACACCCGGAGGGAGAGGAAATAATGATACGAGGAACAGAAGCTCGCGGGAAGTAAGACCGGATTAGCACTAATGATGCAATTGCGGTTGATGTTGTGATGACCTACCTCTTTGCCGCTGACCGCTAAGTACTTGTCGTCGTCCATGAAGACGATATGCGTGATTGGGTCGAGTCCAGCGACGAATTCGACATATTTGTTCAGATTCAGAAGATGCTCTCCGTGAAGTTGAAACTGAAAGTAAGTAAAGAACTATTACTACTGTTACCAATTGTGGACGGATAAGTCACTAGGTACAGCTTTGGCTAGTTCATCAATCACTCCAGCTGGGAGCCACTTAGAATCGCAATAAATCAAAGCGTTCGTCGTAAAACGGGCCGCCGCGCGTCACCACACGGTCATTAGGGTCATCAATTGTCATTTCCTTCCACCGCTACTGGCTCAATCGCTCGCGCTGAGTGGCAAAAAACGGCGCAAAATGACCGCAACATACCTGTAGGACCTCGCCTGATTTGCTTCCGACAACAACGAGCGTTGTTTTGCCGATTGATCGTGCCGCCACCGCTGTTAACGATTTGTCTGCGTACTGAACCGTAGCGACAGCGTCCGCTTCAATGGATCCGCCAACACCCAACTGGCACGTGTCTTCTGACAGAGGCAAATGGGATTTCTGAAAATAATGAGTTTGTGATGTCAACCTAGCTGCTTGTGAGTTTGTTTGCTAGCATCGCATGTCAGTTGTCGTTTGCTTACGTTGGGTCAAGTGGTCGACGCACCTTGCAGGTGACAACGACGCTCCCGTGAGGGAGAGGCGAAAAAACACGCAACTGAACCGTTCGACAAACACCGGAAGACAATACCCACTCCTACTGTGCAAACAGCACATGTTGGCGAGAGCTGGGAACGACTGGAAACGGCAAATCTACCGGTGTTTGCGGGCTCTAATCCTCGCGTAGCGTTGCTTCCATTAACGTAAAATAACTCACATTAGTGCATTTGGCATCTCGGCCGATGTGCGGCAAACCACGCGTAAGAGCGCCTCCTCGACACCTGTCGATGTTGTACCAAAATGTCAACCGCACTTTCTGCATGTCGAAGATGCAAATTGCAGAATTAACGCCTGAGCCATCGGTGAAGATGCCAATGAGTCGATCTTGCTCGAGAGCGAGTCCCTGGATTATGTTGAAGTTTGAATTGTCCGCTCCGCGGCATTGCAATTCGATCTCACTATAGGAGACGTACCTGGAACATGTGCTCAAATGATTAACTGCACTTGTACTCTGCGCCGCAGCGGTGAAGGATGGTTTGTTCTGTTGGTCGTCGCAACAAAGAAACGCACAGATGGCGATCGCGGAAAGTTGCGAGCGTCAAATTGAACTAATTACGCAGTTTGCAGAAGGGATATTTTTACTAATTAGAGTGCGACAAACAGCGCGAGAGTCGAGTTAATTAAGCCATTTGCACACATGTACACGCATGTGCGCGCGGAGGAC
Organism: Steinernema feltiae; assembly: GCA_007213375.1. Taxonomy (NCBI): domain Eukaryota; kingdom Metazoa; phylum Nematoda; class Chromadorea; order Rhabditida; family Steinernematidae; genus Steinernema; species Steinernema feltiae. Next base: position 113,008 of record MQUG01000071.1, read on the forward strand.
GACATCCGAGAGCCCCGGGCGCGACCTTGCAATTAGTTTCTTTTAACACGCGCGGCGCCAAGCGCTCAAGGTATCGTTCAGCGTTTGTGTTTGCAAAAACAACGCTCTCGCGCGCGCGGGGTGCGAAAGACGCGGATTACAGCCGGATTACGAGCGCCTGTAACCGATAGCCAGATGGTAACAGCGAATTGGCTTACCTTTGATCGTTAGCGCATATACGGATGATCTTCGAGACGAGTGGATTTGCAAGCGACGGCGCCTGGACGTACTTGTTTTGCACGCTTGCATAGTAGACATAGTGCTCGTCGAAGAAGGCACCGACGTACTTGACTCGGAATCGGCTGCGGTATTCCGCTCGAATCTGCACGGCAGCTTCGCCTTCAATTGAACCCGAATTGATCGTGTAGTAGAGAGGAGCTTCTCGTGTCGCAATTGCCGGAAAATTCTCGCGATAAGGAGAATCCGACGAGTAGGTGGCAGCCACATGGAGATATCCCGATTCACCAAGCAAAGACACGGTCGAAGTGTTCGCAGAGTTGGCAGCTATGGGAACTGTGCCGGTTTGAAGGACATCGTGAATGTTGTTCAAGGAGCGAACATCACAGACGCCTTGGCGGACACTTCCACAGGCTAAGAGACCCTCGGAGGTGACATGAAGGATCTTGTTGTGATTGTCGGTTTGCTTTAGAGTTGAAGCGCGGATACAGGAACTCGAGTCAAAATTACAGAAGGGACTATCGAGGACGGGTCCAGTGTCGACTTCATGGATTGATGACAAGTCGGTTGAGTTGAGAGTTAAGAGCTTGTTAACCGCGCCAACGTAGACCTAAAAAGTCAGCGTTACTAATTTTGCACGATGAAACACCAGAACCCACCTTGCCACCACTTAACACTACATTCTTGATATCAGTTTTCGCCTGGTACGTCGAAAGGATTCGCGGATTAGCATCGCAGTTGTGCAGCTGTCCAATACAGAGTAGTATTAGTGGAAGGATAAGGACAGCGAACATTTGCGCATTTCTGTAATGTATTAACGCGATTACAGCACAATGCGTGAACACGACGGAAGGATATCAATGCCTCGACGGAAACAATGCTCGTGTCGCGCTACAGCAACATATCCCATGTCATAATAGCGCAACAAAAGAAAACAACCTCGTGCGAAAACGGTCTAAAGGGCCACTTGCGCTCGTTGGCAACGACGATCTGCGTCCAAGGCGGCGTCGGCGATGGCCAGACGAGATGTCCGCGGAGACAGAGAGGCGGACGGTCAGCGCGGCTCCTGGCCGCGATGGGTGGCCCCTTTGCGAAGGAAGGGGAGGGAAGAGATATAAACAAATTTGGCCAGGATTTATTTATAGGTTGACCTCGGTGCGTTTGTGCGCGAGAGCTTTTCCGCGCACTGACGCAATTTATGCATTAGGACCAGATAACACCACTAGCTCTGCGGGCGACAACGGATTAATGTGGCTCTGCCCGTTCAGCTGTCTTCGTTGCTAATGAGACAATGAACCACAGGCTGACACTGAGCCAAAGGGAATGAGGAAGAGAGGCTTTGTTGGATAACTGATCACACGGCAAAAGTGACTCAAAGAACCGATCCATCACACGCGCGCGCACGCGTACTGCACTTATTCGCAACAACGCATTTGCCTTGAGGGTTCTTGCCGGTTGCTGCGGTTGCGGGGCCGCGGCGGTTTTTCCAGCGGAACATGTAAACAATACGAAAGGAGATTAAAACGCTCGAAACGTTGAGTGTGTAAGCCGATACGTTCAGCCGGTTTTGGGAGGCTGTTGGAGCGGATCGAGTGAAAGTGAAGTGTTATAGCTGCACAAAGTGAAGAGACAATTGCCAGAACGTAAATTGCACCATTTGGAGACCGAAGTTGTTGAATTTAATTCGTTTCTTGATTGCTGATTGATCAAGCTGAGAATTCAAGCGACGGATCCTATCCTTGCAGCAGTGCAGGTCATTTCTTACCGTCGTTGAATCGAAAACACAAAGTCGTAAACCTTTTGTTGATTTGATAAAACGCAAGAAGGGAACATAGGTGATACGATACGCGCCACGACCTCACCTACGCCCGAGTGCAACAATTTTGGACACCAACAAGCGTAAAATTGCACAAACACAGTGCGCGGGCAACGACGATGGCCAATTTGTGGCAATTGTATAACCGAACGGAAGTTGACAGTATGCGCTGCGGCGACGGCTGGTGACGGACAGCGGTCATCAGCGAAGGTGTGCGCGAAAAGTGATGACCAGTGAGAGCGAGAGATGCTGCGGGATATGACCAAACCGTCTCGTTCACACTGGGATCTATCGGCGGGCATTGAATAGAGGACTGGATGCCGTCTCTCGCGATGTGCTCAAATACATATCACACATAGTACGTAGAAGACGTGAATGGTGCGCGCGAGAGTCGTGATCCCCGCCGAGACGCGGAAGGCGCAATCTGTCGGTTCGTCAACAGTTTGACGGACAGTCGGACATCCGATCTCACTTGCTCCTCGCGTCCGTCAATTCGCCACCCATATTTGTTCACCGGTTGGACGTCTCGGGAGGTCGAAAAGAGGAGACGAAAACAGAGATTGAGGTCTGAAGTGGTTGGATAAGGGATAAGGGCGCGAAGAGATAAAGACTGTGCCGACCAGGCATTTTGAATGTTTAGATAAGCCAAAAACAGAAGGAGCAGAAAGATAGCACTAAATTGAATTTTTGCAATTCGCAATTTTCAGTCTCCAGACAGAAAATCCCTCGAGATTTGCGAGTTTTTTGTTAAGATTTATGGCGCAGTTCGCTACAAACAGAAAAACTCTGCAAATATGAGCTTCTGTCAATTATGAGCTACCGAGATGAAATAACGCCAAATCGGATCTGATAAATCTGAGTAGGGGAAAAAAGGGAGTGCGCCGTCGTGAAAAATCCAATTAACTGCCAATTGTCGGCGACAAAAGAAACTGCCTCGATCGGTATCTGACCAGATGAGCTAGCGGCGCCGAAGCATATGCTTTTTGGCTGGTGCCGAAGGGCACATATCCACTCAAGAAGATGATCCTCTTCGGCGATAAGGCATTTGTATAATATATGCAGCATATCTTCATGCGCGCGCGAGGGTCGTCGTCGTCTTCGTCACTCAGAAGTGCGAATGGTCGAAAGCATAAAACTGCGAAGAATGGTCTCTTGGATCAGCTGATAAGAGAGATACTTCAATGCTTGAAATGTCATAAACAAGTGGCGAGGGTGACAATCGCGTCGCGCGAAATGCAGCAACATGTCACAATATTGAGATAAATCATTGCAAACCTCAAGTTATCTTTAGCCTCAGTTTAATGACTAAAACGTTTGCACAAACATCAGTTAGTCAGTTCGACGGAAGGAGCGCGCGATGTCACCAAATGGCAGCGAACAATCATTTGCAATTCTTCACTCTGCCATTAAGACGACCGTTACTCGATTAAGGTAATTACGCACGGGCTCGTTGTCTTCCCGTCGCCGCTACTCCGCTACGCTCTTGGGTTTGCATTTAGCAATTGGCCTAATTCGTCTCCACTTCGAGCATTTGAGACGAGGATGGGGCGGAAAGGAAACGAGAAAGAAGGAGTACTCTCGTGGTGGTCACAGCCACCAGAGCAAAGGACAATTCTCTTCGAGGAAAAGAAGGGAATTCATGGATAGGAGGGAGAAGAATGCAAATTGGATGTCCACTAGCGACGCTCAACCAATAGTAGCCATTGCGGTCTGCCCGGATCCCTTGTGGCCTTTCAAATTATAAACAAACGACTTTTTTGAAGAGTAATTGGCGTCCGCTTTTGAGATTTTTGAGAATGTCGTGACGCTGACCACTGTTCGTTAAGAATGAAATTCATGTTAAAATGACGGTTTTCCCAATGATGTTGAATGTTTGAGTTTACGGTCATTTTAGCCTGTGAAAATCAATTGCCAAACTATCGTGGAAATACTTGAATGGACAGAGTTTGAGAAGTAGTTCCTTGTTGTTCCGCCCGGTCCTGTTAACTCAGGTAACAAAGAACATAAATTAAAAAAACGCAAACTGGCTCGCGTCACCCCTCAAACCGCAAGCAACGCCTATCCATCCATCCACCCGCAATTCACAACCGCGACACTTGGGTTCCACTTACGGAGATTAGAGGTAAACTGTGTGAATACAGTCAATGAATAGAACTGTTACGATCGGCCATTCATTCACTCAATTGCCCAAATATAATATAATAAGTGTATCCGTTGGGCACGCGAGTGGAATGAATGGCCGATCGTAACAGTTCTATTCATTGACTGTATTCACACAGTTTACCTCTAATCTCCGTAAGTGGAACCCAAGTGTCGCGGTTGTGAATTGCGGGTGGATGGATGGATAGGCGTTGCTTGCGGTTTGAGGGGTGACGCGAGCCAGTTTGCGTTTTTTTAATTTATGTTCTTTGTTACCTGAGTTAACAGACCGGGCCGGAACAACAAGGAACTACTTCTCAAACTCTGTCCATTCAAGTATTTCCACGATAGTTTGGCAATTGATTTTCACAGGCTAAAATGACCGTAAACTCAAACATTCAACATCATTGGGAAAACCGTCATTTTAACATGAATTTCATTCTTAACGAACAGTGGGTCAGCGTCACGACATTCTCAAAAATCTCAAAGCGGACGCCAATTACTCTTCAAAAAAGTCGTTTGTTTATAATTTGAAAGGCCACAAGGGATCCGGGCAGACCGCAATGGCTACTATTGGTTGAGCGTCGCTAGTGGACATCCAATTTGCATTCTTCTCCCTCCTATCCATGAATTCCCTTCTTTTCCTCGAAGAGAATTGTCCCTTTGCTCTGGTGGCTGTGACCACCACGAGAGTACTCCTTCTTTCTCGTTTCCTTTCCGCCCCATCCTCGTCCTCAAATGCTCGAAGTGGAGACGAATTAGGCCAATTGCTAAATGCCAAACCCAAGAGCGTAGCGGAGTAGCGGCGACGGGAAGACAACGAGCCCGTGCGTAATTACCTTAATCGAGTAACGGTCGTCTTAATGGCAGAGTGAAGAATTGCAAATGATTGTTCGCTGCCATTTGGGTGACATCGCGCGCTCCTTCCGTCGAACTGACTAACTGATGTTTGTGCAAACGTTTTAGTCATTAAACTGAGGCTAAAGATAACTTGAGGTTTGCAATGATTTATCTCAATATTGTGACATGTTGCTGCATTTCGCGCGACGCGATTGTCACCCTCGCCACTTGTTTATGACATTTCCAAGCATTGAAGTATCTCTCTTATCAGCTGATCCAAGAGACCATTCTTCGCAGTTTTATGCTTTCGACCATTCGCACTTCTGAGTGACGAAGACGACGACGACCCTCGCGCGCGCATGAAGATATGCTGCATATATTATACAAATGCCTTATCGCCGAAGAGGATCATCTTCTTGAGTGGATATGTGCCCTTCGGCACCAGCCAAAAAGCATATGCTTCGGCGCCGCTAGCTCATCTGGTCAGATACCGATCGAGGCAGTTTCTTTTGTCGCCGACAATTGGCAGTTAATTGGATTTTTCACGACGGCGCACTCCCTTTTTTCCCCTACTCAGATTTATCAGATCCGATTTGGCGTTATTTCATCTCGGTAGCTCATAATTGACAGAAGCTCATATTTGCAGAGTTTTTCTGTTTGTAGCGAACTGCGCCATAAATCTTAACAAAAAACTCGCAAATCTCGAGGGATTTTCTGTCTGGAGACTGAAAATTGCGAATTGCAAAAATTCAATTTAGTGCTATCTTTCTGCTCCTTCTGTTTTTGGCTTATCTAAACATTCAAAATGCCTGGTCGGCACAGTCTTTATCTCTTCGCGCCCTTATCCCTTATCCAACCACTTCAGACCTCAATCTCTGTTTTCGTCTCCTCTTTTCGACCTCCCGAGACGTCCAACCGGTGAACAAATATGGGTGGCGAATTGACGGACGCGAGGAGCAAGTGAGATCGGATGTCCGACTGTCCGTCAAACTGTTGACGAACCGACAGATTGCGCCTTCCGCGTCTCGGCGGGATCACGACTCTCGCGCGCACCATTCACGTCTTCTACGTACTATGTGTGATATGTATTTGAGCACATCGCGAGAGACGGCATCCAGTCCTCTATTCAATGCCCGCCGATAGATCCCAGTGTGAACGAGACGGTTTGGTCATATCCCGCAGCATCTCTCGCTCTCACTGGTCATCACTTTTCGCGCACACCTTCGCTGATGACCGCTGTCCGTCACCAGCCGTCGCCGCAGCGCATACTGTCAACTTCCGTTCGGTTATACAATTGCCACAAATTGGCCATCGTCGTTGCCCCGCGCACTGTGTTTGTGCAATTTTACGCTTGTTGGTGTCCAAAATTGTTGCACTCGGGCGTAGGTGAGGTCGTGGCGCGTATCGTATCACCTATGTTCCCTTCTTGCGTTTTATCAAATCAACAAAAGGTTTACGACTTTGTGTTTTCGATTCAACGACGGTAAGAAATGACCTGCACTGCTGCAAGGATAGGATCCGTCGCTTGAATTCTCAGCTTGATCAATCAGCAATCAAGAAACGAATTAAATTCAACAACTTCGGTCTCCAAATGGTGCAATTTACGTTCTGGCAATTGTCTCTTCACTTTGTGCAGCTATAACACTTCACTTTCACTCGATCCGCTCCCAACAGCCTCCCCAAAACCGGCTGAACGTATCGGCTTACACACACTCAACGTTTCGAGCGTTTTAATCTCCTTTCGTATTGTTTACATGT
>MQUG01000073.1:0-160573 GCA_007213375.1 Steinernema feltiae
TTCGATATTGATTTTTTGAGTGTTTTTCTGTGGTTTGTGTGCTCACAGAACCGATTGGAGCACAAGCAAATGCGCCTGAATGCCTTTTGTGTTGACCAATCGGCTAATTTTGAGCGGCGGCATGACGTGAGCGGAGATGTCGCCTTTAACCGCAATTGAGTCAAAACAAGACAGTCTGAACCATTGTCAAACAAAATAGAAGAAATCGTTAAAATTCACTTGACCTATCGCGCGCCAATGCAAGCATGGAAGACAAACAAACGATCGAAAGCAATTTTATTACCGGGAAATGGAAAGAAATTCGCTCAAACGAAGAAGAGATGCATCTGACCGGAGAAGGACTCGCATCCGGCGACCTTCGCGGTCTCCACGAGGTAAAAGCGACGTTCCGAGTCGGTCGGATGCTCGCGGACAAAGCAGGAGACGTCGTTCTTGAGAGATTCTGCAGGATCTGAGCCGATTCGTATCGAAGGCGGTAATCTGCGCGGCGAATTCTTCAAAGTCGCATTTCTCGAGTCCGAAGAGCTCTCGGAATCCGGCTGCGTCCTCTGAGGAGACGACGAGGCGTCGGCTGGTGATCGGCTCGCTTCCGACATCCACGACTCCACGAGGATCTTCGTCAGGCGCGGCGAATCGTAGAAAAGCGTTTTCTCGCCCTCTTCGCACCAGAATCTCATGAACGTGGAATCGAGGCGCGCGTTCTTTGCGTCGATGACCCTCGCGTTTCTGATCAACTCGGAGAGGAGCACCTCAGGAGCTCCGGGTCAGAACGAACTCACTTCGTCAATCTTCATCGCGGAAGGCGCGTACGCGGTGAAAACTCCGAAATCAGCGTCGGCTCCGTCAAGGAATCGAATATGCGCTCGTTTCTCAGCGAGAAACGCGTTCTGCGCGCCTTTTCGTCAACGCGACGATCCTCTCCATCACGTTGTCGACGTCCTTGACGGAATTGAGAACGTGGCCGCATTCCGCCGTCTGGAGAACAACCTTCAGGAAGCCAATTCCTCCGTTCGCGGCTTCTTCTTCGACCACAGCGAGGTTTCTCTCGACCAGCTCGTTGGTCGCGAAAACGTCGCCGATTCCTCCCAGCGAGCACATGGCGATCTTGACAGCGATTTCTCCCGGTCTGCCGTCGAAGGGCGACACGTCGATCTGCACGCGTTTCTGAGGCCGCCGCGCAACTTCTCCGCCGACGAGGCGCGTGGCGAAGTCGAATGCTGAGCAGAGAAGGTCCATTTCAATTGTTCGGGATGCCGGAATGATAGGAATCGAAAGCTTAAATGGATTGAAAGCGATGCTTCAAGCGCCACTCGCATCGCTTTCGCTGCCGGAAGTGATCGAACTGCGAGCAGATCCGCTCCAATATCTTTATCACATGATTAAATTAACATCTACGAACAAATCGGTTCTCTTCGAGGGAGTCATTCAAATCAGCGAACGCACGTCTCACATCAGTCTTCTTGAACTCCAGTGGTTTGATGTGTTCTGGCCTGCTTCTGGAAGTCCTGTTTCGTGCTAAAAAGCAACCAAAATCACTGAAGATCAAACTGATTCATTAACTAACCTCGGTCATGATTCTTGGCGTTCGCTATTGGAACCAACGTCGACGGTGTTGACTGCTTCAGTGGCGCACCGTACTTTAGAATTCCCGCGGTTCCTGTCGGAGTGCTTAAATCTAGCACCGGGATAGCCACTGATGTTCCCGACGCTCCAGTTGACAACGTTTGGGCTAACGATGCAATAACAGTTTCCAAATGCACGATTCGCTCATCTTTGTCGGCCAATTCCTTCTTCATATCCACCATTTCGTTCTTCATCTCCTTTATGATGTCCTCTAGTCGTTGGAACCTGTCCGATTCACTATTCTTCGCTCTTTCCGCTCTTCTCGCTGCGATCAATTGGCGTCCTCGAACAGAAGGTGCAGCGGCTTCACATGGGGCTGGAACAGGAGGTATAGGCGGCCTCGTTACAGAAGCCTTTCGCAGAATAGACTTGTAACGTTGCTCTGGTGCAGGATTGCTCTGTTGATCTTGTTTCTTGTCCAAAACACCCTAAAATCAACTAACCATAACCCGATTATACGAGCACCAAGTGATACCTCGACAGTTTGAGAATACGGTACCGTTGAACCGAACGCGACGGTCTTCTTTCGCGGATATAATCTTGCGGTCGCATCATATGTGTCTCTTCTGCTAGGACGTAGAGAAGTTGATCGCCCCGCCGCCTTGGGCCTTCGAGGGAGAGAATTCTGAGGCTCCACATCGGCCGTTCTTTCGTGAGAACGGATTTCCGATATCAGTTCACACTCCATCGTCTACAATGATGAAAATGGGCTTCGCGTTGGAAACAAGCGCGAAGATGATAGCGTCTAGACAAAAAGCGAACAAACGCGAAACGATCACGATGGAGCATATACTGAACGTTTAACCGACACGAAAACATGAAATAACGCAGCGGCCGCTTAGAAGCAGCGAATCCGAATACAAAACGCTTGGAATCTCGAAAATAGCGATAAACTCGCGTCGCAACTTGCATTAACTTCACAACGGCGCATTTGCCGCAAACTTTTGCTGATTTCGTGGCAGGAGCACTGGGAAACACCCCATTATAATGTTGTGTTCCTTGATTCAGCCTGTTTCTCTGCTCGCGGCGTATTCGCATTTAAAACTAGCAGAATCGTGTTCGGAACGCCTGATTTACTCACGCACAGACAACGGGAACAATGAATTTCGTGCAAAAACCGATTAAACCTGGACTGGCGGTTGTATCATTACGAGTATTGTAGATCGAAACTCCTTTCAAACGGCGTTTTGCACTTGAACTACTAGTAAACGTTTAACGTTTAAGAACCACATAATCTACAAAAAAAAACAATGAAAAACAGCTCAGAGTTAGTATAATTCCCAAAAATTGTATCGCATTGCTTTCTCAGTCGAATCTCACAGCACTTTGGAACGTCTTCAATCCAAAAGGGCTTGTACTACCAACGAACTACAATTGGTTCTCTTGTTTTTGGCGAAGTTCAATCTTCACGTCGCAAACGTCCCGAATTCGGCGAACAAGTTCACTCAATGAATGACAAAGTTTCAATTACTCACCCCGGAACCGATCCGACTCAACGACCAACGCTTCACCCAACGACGCGGCCAAATTTGAGCTTCAAGGAAGGCGCGACGCCGACGTTCTGCCAACCTGCTCAGTCCCCCGCTAATCGATCAATTCTGCAACGTCCGAAGCAAACACCCAACGTCCAATGCTCGAAGTCTATTGAAGCGTCACCGTGCCACATCAGTTTCCGTGATGTTCATCAAATACTTCACGTCACTCATTTTAGTAATCAACGCAATGCGCTTTTGCCCGGGAGCGTCTCTCACTATACGCCACCCAACGTTTCGGGAAAATTTCATTTCCTCCAGATTTATTCTCAAATAAACGGAGGCTTCGCGCGCGAATCGCGCTTAAACGCTAGGCACAAAGCGCAATGTGGAAAATGTTTTTATTTTTAAGTTTAGTAAACGCTTGCGATTCTAAATTGAAAAGCGTCTGGCAATGAGCTCGGAGATTTCTCGACTCGGATTCCTCAATCCTCGGAGGAACTGCGCTTCGCGCAGCTCTCCAAAGCCCTTCACTATCAATCACATCTTACTCGCTCCGCGGCTCGCCTCGTCCTCGTGAATCCGTTCGGCGTTTCGCGCCTTGCCTCAAAGTTGAAAACGTCAAAAATAAAGTTGATGTTGTGTAGCTGACCTACTGCGCGCGCTTAATTTTTTAGCAATTTGCGTTGCTCCTCAGTACCCGGAAGACGCTGCGCTTCTGAATCCTTTTGGCCGAAGAATTAAGAAATGCATCGACTCCAGCCGGCATCGAACACCCAACCCACCAGTTGGCCAGACAGATGAGGGGAGCGCTCGGTACCATTCGGCTATTCGAACATGGTTGATTGGTGGGCGAAGTGCGCATATATCGCGACGGTTGTATGAAAGTTAGTTGCAGGTTGCTTGTAGTGTTTCTCACGCATTCTGACATTTTTTGAGGACCATGAAACCTCAAAATCCATCCAACCCCTCCTCATTCGCGCGTGTTTTGCCCCCAAAAGATCCAAAAACCAACGCGCGCGCGTTCACCCGCGCCGAGAGAGTCAGACGATCAGAGAGCACAAACAATATTCGTGTATTTGGTCGCGGCGGGAGCCAATTCGACAATTAGGTATTTTCTCGGGGAATTTCCTTGCCTCATCTGGCTCAGAACTATGTGAGCATGATTTTTAAAAGCGCACAAAAATATTCCGCGTCGATTGAGCTATCACTTGCCCTCGTGCGACTCTCGAACGACCGGTCGCGCGCGCGCCGCCAGACAGAGTGAAAGCGCGTAGTGTATTGCGTGACGTGACAAACACACAGATTCCGCGTTCAGTTTTATTTATTCTCAAATCTCAAACCACCTGATGACCCGATTCCGACCGCAGCCAATCCACGAAGGAATGATGTTTCCAACACCGACTCACTCAACTTCCACTCTCAGGGAATTCAACGCATTTCATTGTTCATATTTTGATCACATTGTTTTGTAATCTATTTCTGCACGTTTCCTCTCATCACTCAACTTGTGCGCTTCAATAATTTATTATTCAATTATTCTCCTCAAATTGTTCTCTGTCTTCCTCGGGACTGTCGCGAGCATCGCGATAATTATTCCGATTGCCCTTTGCTTCTGTCCATATTCGCCACCCGCCAGCGGCTGACTCATAACGCGCCGGCGTCAGTTTTATGACTTTCCTCTCTGTGCGCCCGCAGCGCACCCGTCTCCCTCACCTTTGCCTCTTCTTCGTTTCATCACCGAGCTGAACGGCCGACCGTTCGCCCTCGATATTAATGTATTATTGTATTAATCCGGTACGCAACAATTGAACAGTTTTACTGGCAGCTGTACCATTTGAATCAATTTACCACCAAATCGCTGAACTGAATCGGGTCCAGTTCAGAGCATTGAGTGGATGGATCCTGTGAGGCCAAAGTGCAATAAATTAGTCTAATTATGGTCAAATGATTGAACGCGATAGGACGTTTCTTCTGTTAACACTTCTCCTGCGAGTTTCTCCACATTTCGTGTGAAAAAGACGAGAAAAGTAAGCGAAAATTCAGTCAACTGGCAGCCGATCGAATGTGTGAAGTTTACAGTTGGTTAGGAAACTTCTAATGTTCATTTGCAGCCGATGTGACAGCGCTTGCGCGTCGTTTTGATCAATTGTGAGTGGATCTTTCGTGATTTTTCGTTAAAGCTCTAATGTCGAGCGCTACATCGTCTCTTTTCAGGCTTTCCCGCCTCAAACAATCACTGTCGATCTTCACTGAGCTCCGTCTGCAAGACAAGGTTGGTTTATCAAGTTAGATGACAGGAATTAGCACAAGATTCACAATTTTTGCGTTTACTAAGCAAGAACATTCAAAACCTGATATGCGATTAATTACTGTAGTAATTAACTACTGTTTTTGATGACTATTTGTGGTATTTTGGCGAAAATCGTGGTTGATGGAGTGTTCAACTGACGGCCCTAGGATAAAAGTCCCAAGGTCAAAGGGCCCAATGCAAAAGGATTCCCAAAATAGGACCCAAAACAAAAAGGACCCAACAGAACATTTTGTGAAATCAACACAACACAAGTTTGTCAACGAAAAAACGTCAAGAAGACCAGAGAAAGTGGTTTATTACAGGGTGTACCATAAATACTGTAACGCGACTAAACTGTTGAATTTCTTTTGTTTTTTTGCTAGTTTTATCGCTGTAATTTTTAGTCGTGTTTCTCATCCTTTTTTAATCTAGAAATGTCATTTGCTTAGTTGATTTCGCTTTAGTAAGTCAGAAAATAATTTCTGGAGATAGCCGGGTCGCCTCCGTCGCCTGCGAAAGCGGGCAATTTCAACTCCGGGAATTGAAAAGAGACCGAATTTGCATCGGAAGAAATTCTATTGCGGCAAACAATGTTATCAGGAGATAGTAGGGATCAATAGCTGCTCCGAAAGCGGAAAGCCGCTATCTTCAAGGATCCAGCGCTCAAGAAAATGTCCCACAGAAAATCTAGGAGAATTTCCAGAGCAAAATCCAAAAACTCGGTAGGAAACATGAAATCGGCACGTACACCTTGCAAAAACATATCAGAGAGAATCTCGGACTCACGCGCTACAAACTGAGCAAAAGACATCAACTTTCGTACCAGCGACAAGCGTTCTGACAAGAAAAGTTCCTTGGGGTACAGGCTCTGGCACGCAGCGAGGATTTTTCAGAGGATCCTCTTCTTAAATGTGAAGATTTTTTATGGTCTCACCGCACCGCTACATGCATAATCAACGGGAACTGCTTCGGCAAGGCTATGTGCGCGTCATCAATGCAAAAAACACCAAATTCCCAAAATCAGGAAGCCTGGGGCAAAATTACCCCAGAAAATATCACGTTTTCCTGGAAAATTTTCCGAAAACTGTTGGATGCCTGCATCGCAGCTAAAAGAAAGTTTTATGAGTTTTCATTAATGTTTCTAGTACAGGATTGTCTCCTCTTTGAAATGGTATATGCAGCGGCGTGTTCCGTGCGTTTGGTAAAAAGTTATGGTTGTTTTTTCTTGCGTTACAGTATTTATGGTACACCCTGTATGCAAATAGATAGATTATGAATTTGTGTTGGACAAAGTGCAATTATCGAAGCAAAAGCAAACTACCGTTGATAAAATTCGCACGTTCGAGCTTGGCTGCACCGAATGCAGACAGAAATGCCACTTTGCGACCAAACTCGGTTACGCATCGAGGGCTAATTTTAGCAAAATCTAATCTGTTCGCAGGGCTTTGTTCTATCTTTTAGTGCTAACTGGGTGCAACTTCACGCTGTGGTCGCCGAGTAACAACGATTTCGAGAATGACTGTAGTTTAGTTCGCTTTGACTTCAATAATACGATAAAATTTTGCGGGTTTTTTTGTTTCTAAGCGAGCGCGGCAACACTTTTAAGAGTGACGGTTGTGTGGACTATCGTTCAAAAATTTTTGAGAAATCTTGATATCTCAGGCAGGCTCAAAGACGGAAATGTTTAAACATTTAATGATTAACTGCGGTTATATGTTGCATATGCTAATAAATCAGAATCGCTGAAGAAGCAAACTGAAAGCCTTAAATACATTATTCAGCGTGTAACCTCGGAGAGAAACGAACCACAAGTATACACTGCGAAAGATGCTAGTCGATTACGCGGCCAACCCAGAGATGACAGTGACACGGACGCATTGTATCTCGGCTTAGGAGCCAGGCCTGGGATAGATCTGCATCCGGACAGCACTTATCTTCGAAAGTCTGATCGGACGAGTCAGACCGGGCAAAACTCAAGACGTTGACTGCTCGACATACGACTTCTTTACAGCGATGTTTATACGGTACGAATCAATCTGCATTTTCACACACTTTAACCTCTAAACTTTCAGCCGAAATGGACTGGACCGAAATCAAACGAAGAACTCATTTACATACATGGTCCTAGAACAGAACGATAAGCTTCTATAACGGATTTCTTTCAAAAGAAATCATGACCATAGGTAACTAGTGTTTAGATTTTCACGAAAGGAAGATAACGCCTTGTAAATTCAAAATTGTGGCTCAAAAGAGAGGATTTAGTTTGAAATTTGCACTACGGGCTGTCAGATTTTAGTTTAAAGCAGAACGAGCAGCGTTTTCAACTTTGTTTGCTTCATCAGCGTCAAATTCTGAATTTCTGTTGTTTGAAAAACGATTTTGCGCTTTTAGAATCAGGCAAAAGACCATGAAATTGAGCATTTTTCAATGATCTTTCCCAATTTAGCCGATTCGCGGACACCCCTGCTTGTTTGTGAAGCTGCCAAATGCGCCAACAATCCATTTTAAATCTCGAACACCGAAAGTTCACAGTTGATCCGATAGTCCTCAGAAAACATGAACTGCTACCGCATTGCGCTGATTCGTAAAAACACGCTTCCATTAGGTGTATTCACCATAATTGCTTTTCGCTTACGGTTAACCGCGATCATATCTATCTCGTTTGTTGTTGCTATAATTGATGTTTCCAGATGGATGCCGTAGATCGCCTGCTCGAACTACTAAAGGCTGCAACGTCGGAGTTTTTTGATGAGCGATGGGTGGAGAGGCTGTTTCTGATCGTGATTGAAAATCTTGAATACCGAAGGCTCACAGTTGATCCGATAGTACTCAGAAAAGCGGAATTGCTACCTGTGATGCGGAAAACCGATGAGCAAAGCGCAAGGAGATGTCAAAGCGATGGCAAGAAAACTGTTGCACGAAATAAAGACGAACACAGCTGTAAGTTAATGTGCCGTGAGTCTTTGGTGGTTAATCAGCGATTCAGCGATAAGGCACTCCCGTCATCATCACCGGCGATTGTCAAAAAAATTAATCGAACGGTATATTCATGTTCTTTTGTTGACCTGAACCACATTGCCACCATAGGTCTCCGCTGAAGAAGTCGCGACGGTTCTTTGACGCGCTGAGCTGCCCAGACAAGGACATTGATCAACCGTCAATGCAGCGCAAGGAACGTTTGTCCGAGGTAATCGTGTAAAAGGTGATTTAAGCCTAAAACTGTCTAGATTGTGCGATTGTGCCGTCGCACAGTCGTTGTGGAGTTGCCGAAAAGCCGCCCAAGAGCCCAATAGTAGGTTGAGTTTGCCTGCGTTAGCAAAACAGATGCGCTTTCAGACGCCCACAGCGCCCAAACCCAACAAAGGTGGACAAGTGGTAACGACAAAAGAAAACAGTCGATTGGAGCCTCATGTGCTGGATGTGCCATCGGTGCGCAATCAACTACACGAGAATTGGGAAATGCAAATGAAGAAGAAGACGAGGTTTCAGTGGAGGAAGCCCTGAAATGCTTCCAGAATTTGGGAAGATCGATTTCTTTTAGACTTTACTTTAGCCAAATTCTTAATTTGTGTGTTTATAAAACGATTTGGCGCCTTTCAAAACATGCAAATGAGCATAAACGATTGCATTTTTCAAAGGTCTATCCTAATTCGCAAACACGACTTCTTCTTTCAGCTCTAAACCAGCCAGTTACGTGGGCATCTCTGCTCACCTCTGTGCTACAATCGAAAATTCATTATTCTTCATTTATGAATTTAGATTGAACACACCAAAAAACGGAGGGATGACAACAACTGACTGAGCGTAGGGTAACTATAGTCTATTTCTCGCAAACTTGTGCGCGGGTACTTTAGGAGACTGCACGTTCCTCGCGGAAAGACCGAACCTGTTGTGGCATAATTGTCTAAATCAGTGGATGTCGTGTGTGTACTGTAAAGAGAGAAAGGAGTTGGGACACCCGCAACCGCAGCATTCCAAATATTCTGAAAGTTCATTACAATCAGTTGCGGTCAAAATGTGTGCGACGGTCCAACTTTATTAAAAAACTCGGATATTTCAAAAATGAATCCATGAATCTGAACCATTTTTCGTTTTATATTTGTGCAGATAGATCGGTCGTCTACTGTAACCGAGCAATTAATGACTTTAGAACAGCTGAGTAGAGAAGGAGCATTGAGTGGATGGATCCTGGAAGGCCAAAGTGCAATAAATTAGTCTAATTATGGTCGAATGATTGAACGCGATAGGACGTTTCTTCCGCGAACACTTCTCCTGCGAGTTTCTACACATTTCGTATGAAAAAGACGAGAAAAGTCAGCGAAAATTAAGTCAACTGGCAGCCGATCGAATGTGTGAAGTTTACAGTTGGTTAGGAAACTTCTCATGTTCATTTGCAGCCGATGTGACAGCGCTTGCGCGTCGTTTCAATCAATTGCGAGTGGATATTTTGTGATTTTTTGTTAAAGCTCTAGTTTCCAGCGCTACATCGTCTCTTTTCAGGCTCTACCGCCTCAAACAATCAATGTCGATCTTCGCTGAGCTTCGTCTGCAAGACAAGGTTGGTTTATCAAGTTAGATTGTTCGCTTTGTGACTTCAATAGCATAGCAGCTGTCTTTCATGCAGACTTGAATACAGTAGAATCGAATGCTTTGAGTTCGAATTAGAACAGCTCAAAAAGAACATTAATCAAAATTTACAATTAAACAATTAAACTTTAACATTAAGCATTAAACATTAAGCAATTAAACTTCTTGCAGATAAATTGCAAGCAAGTCAATATGTCGTCCTCCGAACAGTCGTCCTCCAAAAAGACAAACGCACAGTCCGAAGGCGATCTGCTAACGGAAAAGCAGATCAACCAAATCTGTTTTGACGCAACTGTGCATCTCAACCAACTTGTCGAGGCCGATGGACAGTACAAGATGCGAGAGTTCTCGCAACCGCAAACGAAAACACACTTCGAAGGCCGTGTATCAAAAAGGTTGGTTTATCAAGTTAGATGACAAGAATTAGCACAACATTCACAATTTTTTCGTTAACTAAGCAAGGAAGTCCAAAACGTGATATGCGATTAATTACTGTAGTAATTAACTACTGTTTTTGATGACTATTTGCGGTATTTTGGCGAAAATCGTGGTTGATGAAGTGGTCTACTGGTGGCCCTAGGAAAAAAGACCAAAAGTCAACGGGTCCAATGCAAAAGGATCCCCAAAATAGGACCCAAAACAAAAAAGACCCAACAGAACATTTTGTGAAATCAACACAACAGTTAGCCAACGACATAACGTCAAGAAGACCAGAGAAAGTGGTTTATTTGAAATTTTATGTTCGTCTTGGCTGCACCGAATGCAGACAGCGCGGTCCGGTTTCAACGGGAAATACCACTTTGCGACCAAACTCGGTTACGCATGCGATCGAGGGTTAATTCTAGCAAAATCTGTTCTACAGAAGATGTTCGCAAGGCTTCGTTCCATCTTTTAAAGGGACAGTGTCATGACGAAAAATTTGTCTCAAATCAATTCCAGACTTCGTATAGGGGTAGGTTTTCGGGTTAACTGGGTGCAAATTCACACTGTGGTCGCCGTCGATTTCTGTAGTTTAGTTGGCTTTGATTAAGATAATACGATAGAATTTTGCGGTTTTTTGTTTCTAAGCGAGCACAGCAGCACGTTTAAGCGGGATGGACGTTTGGACTATCGTTCAAAACTTTTTGAGAAATCTTGATATCTCAGGCAGGTTCAAAGACGGAATTTTTTAAACATTTAATGATTAACTGCGGTAATATGTTGCATATGCTAAAAATCAGAATTCGCTGAACATACAAACTGAAAGTCTTAAATACATTATTCAGCGGGTAACGGCGGAGAGAAACAAGCCACAAGTAAACAATTTGGAAGACTTGCTGGTCGATTACGCGGCCGAAGCAGAGATGACAGTGCCACGGACGCATTGTATCTCGGCTTAGGAGCCAGACCTGGGATAGATCTGCACCCGGACGGCACTCACCTTCGAAAGTATGATCGGACGAGTCAGACTGGGCAAAACTCAAAGTGTCGACTGTTCGACATATGACTTCGGTACGAATCAATCTGCATTATCACACTTTTCAATCGTCAATTACAGAGGTTGCAGTCATTTGCGAGAATGTACGACCCAAAAAAGAAGTGCGCAATTACATCTCGGACTGGCCAGCCCTATTGCCTGGCCGTTGAAATCGCGGGACGCTTGCATCGATTGAAGTCTAGAAAAATGTACGGATTATCATCATTGATGTTCGCTCTAGTTGGCCTCTTCAGATTACTACGAGCTGTTTGCCCAATTGTCTGTATGAGCGTTAGATTGGACCGAAATCAAACGAAGAACTCATTTACATACATGGTCCTAGAACAGAACGATAAGCTTCAATAACGGATTTCTTTCAAAAGAAATCATGACCATAGGTAACTAGTGTTTAGATTTTCACGAAAGGAAGATTACGCCTTGTAAATTCAAAATTGTGGCTCAAAAGAGAGGATTTAGTTTGAAATTTTCACTAATTGCTGTCGATTTTGGTTTAAAGCAGAACGAGCAGCGTTTTCAGAACTTTGGTTGCTTCATTCATAATTTCGATTTTGCGATTTTGCTTTTGCGCTTTTAGAAACAGGCAAAAGACCATGAAATTGAGCATTTTTCAAAGATCTTTCCTAATAGAGCCGATTCGCCCAATAGACGTTTGCTTGTTTATGAAGCTGCCAAATGCGCCAACAATCCATTTCAATAGACCGTATTGATCTAGTGCCATATTTAGTGCTTTTCTAGATGATTTGAACCCGGCACCAGTTTAGCCATGTTTTTAATTCACCATTTTTTTTTGTTTTTAAAACCATGAAAGCGTTTTTGAAAGATCTTTTCTAATAGAACTACGCGCGTACACGGCTGCTTCTTGCTGCACTTGTAACCTAGCAACTTACGTTGCCATCCCTGCTTACCTATGCGCTGCGATCGCCTCAGAAACCTCCAAATTGGTCATGTTTTATTCAATGTTCTCAAATCTGTTCTTCTATCTCGTAATGGAAAATTCAACTTTTCAACTATCAATTTAGACCGATTAGTTCAAATACGGAGGGATGACAACAAGATGCAAGTATCAACCGAACAACGCGCAAGAGCTCTCGAGGAACGTTCATCATAAAAAGGTCTCGATTACCTTCAAAAGAAGCTTTGCTTGCAAGGGCGACATCAACCACTCGATAAAAGTCCAATCTTTGCTCTCTATTCATGAGCCTCCAAGAGAGGCAAACGTATGTTCCAACCATATTTCTAAATCAAGGACATCCTAATTTAGTATGTGAGGCGATAACGGTCACTTTCGTGAACGCGTCCGATCTTGTTGTCTACCCGCTCGAGCTCCTGTACAGTCCTGTGTAGTCCGCTCGGAATCGGTAAACTGAAATTATCTCTCGCAAAACCAAAATTGTGCTAAAAGCAATTTTTGATTGTTGTTTTACCAGACTTCATAAAGCGCTGTTCTAAGCAAATTGAACCTGGCGCCATTTAGCCATGTTTTTGAATTCACTTGGCTTCAAGTTCACACGTAGCGAATCTTGTCTAAGGTAGATCAAGCACAGCTTTCAATTTAGCGTTAGTTAAATTCTTAATTTGCTTTTCAAAACATGAAAATGAGAATTTTTCAAAGATCTATCCTAATGGAGCTGATTGCTTCTTTCCGCTCTAACCTAGCTAGTTACGTGGGCATCTCTGCTTACCTATGTGCTGCAATCGAAAATTCATTATTCATCAATTATGAATTTAGATTAAACACACCAAAAACGGAGGGATGACAACGTGCTACGAGGATAACGCTTACAACAAGCAACTCCGGTGCACGATTGCTCCCGACATGCTAATCGGCACAACAAACGATTGGATTAGTTCCGCGCTCTAGCACAACGATCATGCCAAGAGATGTCCATGCCGGGAACGCCGTCCCCGATGGATAATCCACCTGTTACGATACGATGCTACGAGAACACGTTCTTTATCGACGCGCATATCGGTTGGGTTTGAAGCTTTTTTGCAATTTGAAAAGTTCCACGCTCAAGCGCAAAGATCGTGCCAAGAGATGTCCATCGTCCATGTCGATTAGCTTCAAGAGAAGCGTTGTCTGCAGGGCGATACCAACTCATAGGTAAGTCGATTCCCATCCTAGTTCTATATTCGTTCCTTTTCAAAACCTGAGATTAAAGCTATGATTGTGCCAAAAGCAGGATGAGTTTAATTTTTGACTGAATTGATTCAACCTTTTTTAAAGGAACCGAGTCGCCTACGCGGCCGTTCCTCTCAAAATAAATCTAGCCTTTTTCGTAGGCCCTGTACTGCAAAAATTGTGGCAAAAAATCCGCTCAATCATTTAAAAATTATGTAATCTTGCAGCAAAGTCGCCGACTTTTTCGAAAGAATGGCTAGCTATAGCCTTACGGAAATGATACTTGGAGTTAAAAATCAATACGACAAGAGTTCAACTCTCTACAATTGGTAACGAGAAGTGTTCTTCAATGTTCCCTTCCATGGAGACGCGCCCACAGACCAACAGTTCGATGCTTTGAAGTGAGTTTGAGTGACTTTGGGACCGAATTAAATGTTCAAAATTTTAGAGAAGCGTTACTGAAAAGTCAAATCAAAAACTGTGCAGTGAGCCCAATGAAAACGTTTCCATTTTTAGCGATTAGCTTTAAAAGAAGCTTCATCTGCAATTTGATACCAACTCATTGGTAAGTCTATCTTAGTTCTAAATTTTCTTGTTTAAAATTTAAAGTAAAATTTTTAAAAAGCGAAATGTCGCGAAGTCCTCTTCTAATCTAATTCAGACTTAATTTTTTGAAAAGCTGCTTGTGATGGTCTGCAAACAGAACCACGTTTTAAAAGTTTTTAAATAAAATTTAAAATGTTTAAAAAAAGGGTTATCAAACAGAGCCGTTAGGCTGCTCTTTGTACAAGAATCCCATCGAGCCAGTTATCCATCCGCCAGCCTACTAGAAATTTGCTTGATGTGCGATAGCTAAATGAATGAAAAAGATCGTATTTTGAAAATGGCAGCGGTTCAACAAAAAACTACAACTGTACTTATGGAGCCAAGTCACGGTGAGGTTTTGAGCAGGATCGGCATGCGAACAAGCCAGTCTTGGCGTGTAGGCGCAATTTAGTCAAAAATGCAAAAATCAATCGCATTCTACTTTAAAATTTAGTGTTTAAATAGTAAAAACCATTTTGCGAAATGACTCTGACCCAAAACGACCAAATTTTCAACTCCATAAATAGAAATTGTCAGCAGTACAAAAATTCTCAAAATAAAGATAGAATTCCAGTCAAAGGGATAGTTGATTGGACTATGTTCCAGGCCAGCCAAAAGAAGTATTGCTACTCCAAGGGAATCAACGATCTGTAAGGAAGACCTGGATAGCCTTCTCTTCGGCCAGGAAAATGACTTGATGAATGATGTCATGGTAGGCCAATGAAAACGCAATTTTCCTACAAATCAATTTCAGACGATCTTGGAGATCATGAAATTGTTGCCTGCCACGGCCAATTTGGTGGGGTATCTTGTGCGATTGAGTCGGTCGTTCTTCCAATTCGTCTGTAAGTTTAGCCACGTTCTTATTGCTAACAAAATTGTTCGTTTAGGAACTCAATCTGTACGAAATTGTAAGCGCAGGAAAGACCTGTAATTGAGTCAACGAATCAGAATTTTCGACGATTGTGCCCTCTCAGAACCTCAGGCAGAAAACCGTGCGCTAGATGGTGAGAAAAGGCTCAGTGTTCGAGTACTCGCATCTTTCGATTGCTGTATCATTGGTCTCTTAACCCATGTGTACTCTGAAGCCTGTGTGCTCAAATGTTGATTTTCCGCTTAGTATTGAATAGAAACGACTTTCCGCTCTACGGTACGAACATTCAGATTAAAAACACAGATTTTAATTCCGCTTTTAAGGCGCCTTAGTTGACAGTTCCAATAGGTATTAAAAATTGCCAAAACTAGGGTTTGCATCATTTTAATCTCCTTTCATTTAGCGATTGGCAAGAGGCGGCGAACACCACAAGAGAGCAGGCGAATCTCGTGAAGAATCTTCAAAAACGGCAACATGGAAGCCAAACACTAATGCGGCGGTCACAGTCAATTGGCCGAGGAGGCCGTCAATAGACCGCCAAACAGAAACCGAATCGCGTTTATGTTCGATAGATCACAAAATCTGTCCATTAATTTCAAAATACAAAGGATGAATGATCGATTCCCGCTTGATACGATCAATGGATTAGCTTCTGAAGTGCTTTTTACGATATCTGTATCAGTATCAGAGACCGCTCGTTCATTCGTTGCCGGTTCTTTGTGAGCACTTGCTGTAATGTGAACAGTAAACATGAAATGAAGAAAATATCAAAATCTTATCGATCCAGCACGCTTTAAAAAGAGCTTATCGAGCCGGTTAACGAGCCAGTCGACTCAAACCAGATTTTGAGACTGCCCGGCGATAAGGAGCAACATAAAACCACAATTTTTCAAAAATTGCTTAGGCTCCATACTGATCCAGAAAATTTTGGTACCATTAAAGCTCAAGAAGGAACGCTACGAAGGAACGAGTGACGCCCTTTTCATCGATTGCGCGCCAAAAACAACGGGCGGCGCTGTAGCTGTATTACGCAGCCGCAGCATTCATATTACACCGCTGTCGTCTTGCTCTGCTCGTGTTCGCTCTACATTCGCGTTTTTGCCGAATGCATTCTCTTTTCGATAGCGTTCTCCTTGCGTGATCTTTTCGCCACTTTATGAACAAAGATTATCGTCTTGAATCTTTGCAGGAAATTAATCAAATTCGCCTTTATGGCAGTCGATCAATGCTGTGAGTTGTCTTCAATACAAGGTAACTTTATTTAATGTTTAACGTCGCTACAGTTCCACTCGAATTGAACCCAAACAGATTGACTAAAACAGATCATTTGAATTTGTTTTAAATATCCCAAAATCAGTCAAATCGTTATCA
This sequence comes from Steinernema feltiae, assembly GCA_007213375.1. NCBI lineage: Eukaryota > Metazoa > Nematoda > Chromadorea > Rhabditida > Steinernematidae > Steinernema > Steinernema feltiae. Next base: position 16,405 of record MQUG01000073.1, read on the forward strand.
AAACGCAATTCATGTGTTTAGTACAGATTTTCAGTACAGGCAATTCAAAGCAACAAATCCGCTGGTGCCTAGAAACGTATGAAGCGGTCAAAATTGCGCGTTAAAAAGAAAACTAAAAAGACTTTTAGTGCAAAACGCAAAAATACGAGTTGAACAAACACGCAAAACTAATTTGTTGCCTATAATGTTAAGAGCGGTCGGCTGCGCACCATTGGACGCGCAACAGTACAGAACGCAATTCAAAGTTTGCACTTTGTGATAACAACGCGCAATAGAAAATTTTTTAGGCTATAAATCAGCTATGCGAGTGTGTTGCCGCGCAAGCTTGTTATTCCTGACCGTCGCTGATCCGAGACAAAACGCACTGTGTTTCATAGTGCACGGCTGACGATGCGAACTGCTCTGTGATCACAAGTGCAGACGCCGAGTTTCAGGTTTGTTTTACAATATCCGAATCGTCTTCATGTTAAGAGTCGTTGTTTTTTAGTGATGGTTCTCGACAGCTTTGGAACATCGTGTTCTAAATATCAATTGTCGAAAATTCGGACACCGACAATGAGTCAAAAGCTGAAGAAGTTGAAGCAAAACGGCAAATACAAAGTTAATCTGAAGACGAGAGCAACAACGATCCATTCATTGTCAGGAAGCTGAATGCAGCACAGCGATTGCTGGTAAGTCTAATAGGTTCAATTTCAATAGTTCACTTTTTTGTTGATTTCAGAAGGTTATCAAAGGGTTGACGAAGAGGACGAAGAAAGTCAAGAAAATTGATTCGGATTAACAAGGTTCAGACGAGGAAGAAGGAGCACGACACGCCAACAACGTTCGACACTTTGGCGCATGGGAAGAACCCGCTCTTATGGCTTGTGGAGGAAGAACTGGAGCTCGACCGAAACCCATCGCACGCACCCTTTGCATCATATGCTTGGAGTTTCACTCGAAATTGTTGAGGACTCTGAATAGCGCGGCTGCGCGCGCACAAACTACACGTCTGATGATCTCATCGAGCGCATTCCGGCTTGAGCGGCGATTCATCCCCACGTGGCGGTCTCCGTTCGTCAATGGCATGCGACTCATGTCATGTTTGTCCAATCAGAGCGATCCGACCTCCCAGCGCCGTCGTCTCGATCGATCTCGATCGACGGAAGACCGAAAGCCAACTGCGTCACAATCCCGCACATCTGAAGCGGCGAGAGCGGATAATAGCCGAAGACAAGAAGATCGAAGCACACGCAATTCGCACTGCCCCACGACGACGACGACGTCGGCCCGTCCACCGAAGAGAGCTCACCAAGAACTCCGAAACCATCAAGATCCCAGAAGCCCGCGACGAAGACGCGCTCCATCTCCCAACCGGAAGCCAACGACGTATCTTCGACGCGCGCCCACGTCAGCCCAACCGTCGCCCGAAATCGTCGTACCGAAGCCAGAGGACCTCATCCTTGCGATCGACGTCACTGCAGTACTCGAATTGAAGCTCTGAAGATCGCCGACGAAGACGATCTAGTTATTCTTTATTGTATCTGTAATTTCTCTGTAACGCTGTAGTAAAATTACCGTAATCCCGCGTGGCAAACATTAACAAGGCGAGCGCTACACATCCAGCAGAGATTTTACTTTATGGTGTATAAGCTATCATCGCCTGCTCTTGGGCTCGACCTTCTGTGGAGCAATCCGGAGCCTGCAAAGTGTTTTGTGTTTTATTGGTATTTGTTGCGGTCAAAATGTGTGCAACGGTCCAACTTCATAAAAAGAACTCGGATGTTTCAAAAATGAATCCATGAATCTGAACCTTTTTTCGTTTTATATTTGTGCAGATAGATCGGTCGTCTACCGTAACCGAGCAATTAATGACTTTAGAAAAGCTGAGCAGAGCAGGAGCATTGAGTGGATGGATCCTGGAAGGCCAAAGTGGAATAAATTAGTCTAATTATGGTCGAATGATTGAACGCGATAGAACGTTTCTCCTGCGAACACTTCTCCTGCGAGTTTCTCCACATTTCGTGTGAAAAAGACGAGAAAAGTCAGCGAAAATTAAGTCAACTGACAGCCGATCGAATGTGTGAAGTTTATAGTTGGTTAGGAAACTTCTCATGTTCATTTGCAGCCGATGTGACAGCGCTTGCGCGTCGTCTCAATCAATTGCGAGTGGATATTTCGCGATTTTTCATTTAGAGCTCAAAATTCCAGCGCTACATCGTCTCTTTTCAGGCTTTCTCGCCTCAAACAATCACTGTCGATCTTCGCTGAGCTCCGTCTGCAAGACAAGGTTGGTTTATCAAGTTAGATTGTACGTTTTGCGGCTTCAATAGCAGAGCAGCTGGCTTTCATGCAGACTTGAATACAGTAGAATGCTTTGAGTGGGAATTAGAACAGCTCAAAAAGAACATTAATCAAAATTTACAGTTTCGCAATTAAATTTACCACTTTTTGCAGATAAATTGCAAGCAATGTCGTCCTCCGAACAGTCGTTCTCCGAAAAGTCGTCCTCCAAAAAGTCCGAAGGCTATCTGCTAACGGAAAAGCAGATCAACCAAATCAGTTTTGACGCAACTGTGCATCTCAACCAACTTGTCGAGGCCGATGGACAGTATAAGATGCGAGAGTTCTCGCAACCGCAAACGAAAACACATTTTGAAGGGCGTCGATCAAAAAGCGAATATGAGGTAATCTCTTCGGATCTCACAAGCACTAAAGTGTGATATTGCAGTTTATGGGGCCGAAGCTAACGGTCTTTTTGAAAGAAGACGGATTGTACACCGTCATCGACGGCAATTACAGGCTTTGCGCCATGAAAAAGTCTCAAGCGGAAGGTTTATTTGGCAACCCTCAAGTTGCGGTGAAAGTCCTCAAGGAATTCACGCCACTAATAGGTCGCTCCGTTTTCGAACTCGAAGCACGACGCCACAGCTACTACGCCAGAACCACTTTGTTGGATTGTTGCAAAATATCTAATAAATAAAAGTGCAATAAATTAGTCTAAATAAGGTGAAACGATGGAACGCAGTAGGACGTTTCTTTCGCGAATACTTTTCACATTTCGTGTGAAAAGAGGAAGAAAGTCATCGAAAACTAAGTCAAATGACAGCCGATTGAATGTGTGATGTTTACAGTGGATGGATCCTGTGAGGCCAAAGTGCAATAAATTAGTCTAATTATGGTCAAATGATTGAACGCGATAGGACGTTTCTTCTGTTAACACTTCTCCTGCGAGTTTCTCCACATTTCGTGTGAAAAAGACGAGAAAAGTAAGCGAAAATTCAGTCAACTGGCAGCCGATCGAATGTGTGAAGTTTACAGTTGGTTAGGAAACTTCTCATGTTCATTTGCAGCCGATGTGACAGCGCTTGCGCGTCGTCTCAATCAATTCTGAGTGGATATATCGCGATTTTTCGTTTAGAGCTCTAATTTCCAGCGCTAAATCGTCTCTTTTCAGGCTTCCGCGCCTCAAACAATCACTGTCGATCTTCGCTGAGCTCCGTCTGCAAGACAAGGTTGGTTTATCAAGTTAGATTGCTTGTTTTCATGCCGACTTGAATACAGTAGAATCGAATGCTTTGAGTTGGAATTAGGACAGCTCAGAAATCAATGTTTAAGGCGTTATTCAACTGATAAATTGTCCAAACCGCCAAAGAACAATGGTACATTATTGCGAAGCAGGAGAACTTGGCGCCGCTTCGTCATGTCTCAAAATACGAGAACTAAGCTTGTGCTGCACGCTAGGCTCACAAAGTAGGCTAACTGCCAATGTCTTTTTGCATTTTGTTAGTGGTTTGACTTAGCAGGTTTCGTTGTGTCTTGGAGGCGAACCGTGTACAGAGTTGTATCGAGAATTGATTTGAAAATTAGACGAAGATTGCCTACTTTCAAGTTGGCGCCTTCGCATAACCGTAATTGAGTTTTCAAGACAAACAAGACATTTTCCCGTAAAATCAAATCCTTTTTTTCAAATTTATTTCAATTTTTTAACTGACACGAGTAGTAAGGTCTTTTTAGGAGATCACTTATCACAAGGTCCAATTGGGGGATCGCGGCGGGCCGAGGTTGCTTTATCAAAGGGTTTTCGCGATTCTGGTCAGAATCCGAGGGTGTCCCAAGAATTCTAGTCAGAATCTGGAGGGTTCTGATATGAAAGTCACTACTTGAACGGCTTATCTCGGCCATGACAAGTTCACCCGATGGCGTTCACCCGATGTTTGAAACGACAAGGCTTGCCGCAATCCCCCCAATTGGACCTTGTGATAAGAGGTCCCTTAAAAGGACCTTATATGTAGTACTGACACGTCCGCAAACAAGCGATAACTGAACAAATCAAGAACGTAAACCACTTTCAGTGCGTTGCCCAAAGATGCAGTTATTTCCCGCTCTTTAACGATAATGCCAGTCGTATAACGACCAGCCGATTGGTCCTCCCAAAGACCCGCCCAAGTTTTGAGGAGATTGGAGATGCAAATTCTGTCGGAGCTGGCTTTACTGTTCTTCTCGAGGCCTGGGATAGATCTGCGCCCGGACAGCACACTTATGAACAAGCTCGATCGGAAGAGTTAACCTGGGAAAAACCCAAAGTGTCGATGTCGATATGTGACTTCTTATACGGTACGAAGCAATCTGCATTTTCACACTTTTCAATCGTAAATTCCAGAGAAATTCTTTGTAAAATTCGCGAGGATGTACGACCTGGAGAGTCAGTATTTGCTCCTCTCTCCGGCTACTGCTGGAGCTCTGACTCCTAAACCCAAATGCGAATCTCCATGGATTCGTCTACGGTGAACAATTTAAAAGTAAGCTTTTAAATTTGCCAAAATTTGAACGGATGCGGTAGAAAACAACACACTGTTCTCTGATCGAGTTGAATGTGCTTAAGCGAAAGAATATGAGAGAATTCGAGATTAACCGCTCGATTTGCGAAGCGTAAACTGCTGCTGACGCCAATAGCGTACAAAACCGTTTGGAAAGTCCCGCTTTCAGCAATTTGAGCCAAACAGGGACTAAACCAGTGCCAAAAATGAAGAATTGGCCATAAAATGAGAAAAATGGCATTTCTGCTATTTTTAATAGATGTCTAGTTGAAAACGGATCGAAATCGATCTTATAAACCGCTAAGGTTAAGAGCTAGTTTTAGCCTATTTTGGTAGATTACATGCCTCACTTTGAGGCTTAGAGCGCCGAGTGTTCAATAGTTTTTCTGTGAGGTCCTCGAATCAGCTCAGAGCGACGATTTTGTGATCTGCTCTTCTTGTAATGCGCGTTGCTCTCGCGGCTATAGGTATAAATTAGTATTAACAGAATGCGGTTGTCACTACCTAATTGACAAGTTTGGGCAGGGATGAGCGAATGCCAATGAGAGAGGTTGTTTGTGTTGTTTCAAACTGAAGCTAATTGTTAATCCGATTCAGGTCAATGCTGCCGTCGATAAGGCACGAGCAATGCTGGTGATTACGCGCCTAACGAGTGCACGTGAGAAATTACCCAACGTAAGTCTTATTAGCAATCTTCTAAATAATGGGATTTATGTTCAGCTTCCACGGCTGGAGAATGTACACTTCGGATATTCGAAAGCATGATCGGACGACTGGGCAAAACATAAGACGTTGACTGCTCGACATATGACTTCTTTACAGCGATGTTTATACGGTACGTATCAATCTGCATTTTCAGATTTTTCAATCGTCAATTTCAGAGAAATTCTTTGTAAAATTTGCGAGGATGTACGGCCTAAAAAGGAAAGCAAATCGATAAGCTTCAATAAGCATTCACAACGATCGGTAACTGGAATCTAGTTTTTTTTTTAAAGATATTTCCTACTGGAGCCGATTTGCTTACGCTTCTTTATGCAGCCGCCAAATGCGCCAACAATCCGGTTCGATAGTCCGTGTTGATTTAGTGCGTGCCATATTTGCCTATGTAGACGATTTCAACCCGGCGCCAATTAATCCATGTTTTTACCAATTTTCTGTTCTAAAAACATTTTTGCGCGTGTAGAACCATGAAAACGAGCGTGAAAATGCTCGTTTTTGAAAGATCTTTTCGAACAGAACCACGCGGCTGCTTCTTTGGTTTTATTCAATGTTCTCAAACCTGTTATCCGATTTCTCGTAATGGAAAATTCACCATTTTTTAACAATCAATTTAGATCGATTAGTTCAAATACGGAGGGATGACAACAAGATGCAAGTATCAACCGAACAACGCTCAAGAGCTCTCGAGGAACGTTCATCACAAAAAGGTCTCGATTACCTTCAAAGGAAGCTTTGTTTGCAAGGGCGACATCAACCACTCGGTAACTATTCAATCTTTGCTCTCTATTCACTTGTTATTAAACTGAAGTTATCTCTCGCAAAACCAAAATTGAGCTAAAAGCAATATTTGCTTGTCGTTTTACCTTTTACTTCATCAAGCGCTGTTCTAAGGAAATTGAATCAATTTAGCCAATTTAGCCATGTTTTTGAATTCACTTGGCGTCAAGTTCACACGTAGCGAATCTTGTCTAAGGTAGATCAAGCACAGCTTTCAATTTAGCGTTAGTTAAACTCTTAATTCGTTTGTTTGTAAAAAACGCCTTTTAAAGCATGCAAATGAGCAATGAAAAAAATGAAAATTTTCCAAAGATCTATCTTAATGGAGCTGAAAATTCATTATTCTACAATTATGAATTTAGATTAAACACACCAAAAACGGAGGGATGACAACGTGCTACGAGGACGTCGCTTACAACAAGCAACTCCGGTGCACGATTGCTCCTGACAAGTTCATCATTGAATGGGCGATTTGATGTCCATCGTCCATGTCGATTAGCTTCAAGGGAAGCGTTGTCTGCATGGCGATACCAACTCACAGGCAAGTCGAATTCTATCTTAGTTCTATATTCATTCCTTTTCAAAACCTGAGATTATCTCTCGCAAAGCTATAATTGTGCCAAAAGTAGCATTAGCAAAGTAGCAAAAAAGCATTTTTGCATTTTTCACTGAATTGATTTAATCATCTTTAATGGAACCGAGTCGCGTACGCGGCCGCTTCTCCCAGAATTGATCTAGCCGGTTGCTTAGGCCCTCTACTGCAAAAAAATTGTGGCAAAAAATCCGCTCAAAATCCAAAAAGAAATCGCTCAATCATTTAAAAGTTAATGTAATCTTGCAGAAAGCAACGTTGCCAATAGTACGAGTTGAAAATCATGGCACGACAAGAGTTCAACTCTCTACAATTGGTAACGAGAAGTGTTTTTCAATGTTCCCTTCCATGGAGACGCGCTCACAGACCAACAGCTCGATGCTTTGAAGTGAGTTTGAGTGAGTTTGGGACCGAATTAAATGTTCAAAATTTTAGAGAAGCGTTACTGAAAAGTCAAAACAAAAACTGTGCAGTGAGCCCAATGAAAACGTTTCCATTTTTAGCGATTAGTTTTAAAAGAAGCTTCATCTGCAATTTCATACCAACTCATTGGTAAGTCGAATCCTATCTTAGTTCTAAATTTTCTCGTTTAAAATGTTCAAGCCGAGCCAAAATAAGTATTGCAACTCAAAGACGACGCAACCTTCTCTTCGATCGTAAACATGGCCTTCTGCCAGAGTCCGTTTTCAAAGCGATGATTAAGCTACATATTGGTAGGCCAATGAAAACGTAATTTTCCCACAAATCAATTTCAGGACGACAGTGGTGGCGCCAGAACTTGTTATCTGGAACAACAATTTGCGGTGAGCTCTTGTCTTTCTTATCCAGTCAAGCCGATGGTTCTCAATTACAGAGTGAAATAAGCGGTCCGGAATATGATAATCGCTGACATTGACTGAATACCACGATTGTTGGGGGAGGAAGAAAACGAATTTGAACGACGATTTAATGTGCGCTCACTTCACCACGCGGTAAAAACAACAATTTGAATTTTTGCTCACAAATTTGATACTTTAGCTGCTTTAAATTGATTTTGACCGATTTTGAGATGAAACTAGAAAGCTGGAATCACATGCGATTGAGCCGTGCGTTCGTTCAATTTGCCTGTAAGTTTAGCTAGGTACTAATTCGTTTCAAAATTGTTCGTTTAGGAAATCAATCTTTACAAGAGGGTGTCCGCCTTGTGCCCGCATGAAAGACCACAAAAATTTAGTCGATGGATCGGAAATTTTCTACGATTGTGTCCTCTCAGAACATCCGGCAGAAAACCGTCCACCAGATGGTGAGAAAAGGCTCATTGTTTGAGCACATTCATCTCGAAAATAACGATTGCTGTATCATTGGTCTCTTGACCCATCTGTACTCTGAGGCCTGTGTGCTCAAATGTTGATCTTCGCAACGAATAGAAACGACTCCTTGCCGGTACGAATTTTCAAATTAAAAACATACATTTCAATCCCGCTTTTAAGGCTTCACGACGTGAAAACGCCAGCTGACAGTTGACAGTTCCAATAGGTATTTGGCATTGCAAAAAGTGAATTTTGCATCATTTTAATCTCATTTCATTTAGCCATTGGCAAGAGGCGGCCAACATCAAGAGAGAGCAGGCGGATCTCGTGAAGAATCTTTAAAGATGGCAACATGGAAGCGAAACACTAATGCGGCGGTTGTAGTCAATTGGCCAAGAAGAGGCCATCCACCGAGATACGATGATTGGATTCGCTTTTGACGTGCTTTATATGAAATTATCTCTATCTAATCAGAGACCACTCGTTTATTCGCTGCCGGTTCTTTGTGAGCACTTGTGAATAGTAAATATGAAATGAGGAAAATGTCAAAATGTTTTCGATCTAGCACGCTTTAAAAAGAGCTTATCGAGCCATTTCTATTACACGAGAAGCCAATTTTCTCGAACCAGGCACCTGTAAAATGGTGTTAAATCAACCAATGACAGCCATTTATTAGGAAGTCATCTGGAATTCGGAATCCAAACTAAAGTTGAATGAAGCTGGGATTCCGAATCTTGCAGAAAAACGTAGAAACGGTAGATTACAAATAGAATGCAAACTTCGCTCGCAGTTAGCCTAAGTCGTTATTGTCACTGACAATAATGACTGCCGTTGTAAACGACTTCTCTGTTGAGCTCCGTCTGCAAGAAAAGGTTGGTTTATCAAATTAGATCGGGCCTCATTAACCAATTAATCGAGTTTTCCTTGATTCTCTCTTATTTCGCTGAAAAAAAGTTAACATGAGTGAATAGGATAGATTTAAGACAACGGGTTTGCAGTTCCGTAGGCGCAATCTAAATGGCAGTGATTCTATGGATCGGCGTCCAACTGGAGAATATGTGAGAGCGTGCGACATGTAAGCAAAAAGATTTAACAGCTTAAAGAAGTTAACAACCATTTGCAGATCAAATGCCTTCAACTCAACTTTCCGTACGATTTTTCTATTACGAACATGAGTGTTACGTTCAAGAATTAAGTTTTTAGTCATTAAAAGTAGAGAAAATTTTGAATTTTGAGTTTTGAGTTTTGACATTAGCTTTAGTTTGAGTCCTGACAATGAGTTCCGCAAATTTCAAAAGTCCAAACTCAAAACACACAAACATCATTGCGTTTTTATAGTCGGTTTCAATCGCGCCATAACAAAACAGAGGTGTGAAGCACAGTATGCCGCGGAGAAAGATCGGCAAACACATCGCTGCGGGACTCACTCGCGCTGTGGGACCCACTATATTGGCCGGATATTGCCATTAATGGCCCGGGTTTAATATGCTCAAATTAACGTCTTTCGGGGCAAATTGTTGGCAGCGACGTCGCAGACTAAACTGACAATGATCTATTTCCATTGTCGAAATACCTATCCGCTTTTGCATCATCCGCTATTCCTTCAGTGACAAGCAGCAAAAGATGAAAATTGACTTTTGGCGCGATGTGCCTCCCGATTTTACTCCGCGGCATACTGTGCTTCACACCTCTGTTTTGTTATGACGCGATGGAAACCGACTAAATATATATTCCTTTTTTTTTCACATATTTTGAACGCTTGAAGGTGAAGACAGTTCGCTACAGCGACAAATCATTGGTAACCAATGACTATAGCCGCACAGGTCGTGGGGTCCCTTCACGAAATCCACAAACAGATCACTAAAGGGCGGAATTGATTTCTGCGCATATGATCAGTCTTGTCAAGCACGTTGACTTCAACTGGCGTTTGAGAAAGCAGCTCACTTGGAGCAAAGCCAACTCAGACAGATTCTCATGTACAGACCACTCGATGCTTGAAAATCGAGTTCCCATCAACTCAAAAATTTCGTAAAATTGATTTGGAGCAAAGAAGAGGTTGCTGTGACCGCAGAGTTGTGACGCAGAAGCCTTCAACTCGTAAAAATCGGTTTCTGAGTTAACGGTGGTGTAGCGTAGACTTCGATCGGCCGTCGCAAATTCGTTTCCGAACGCCGCCCACTAGCCGTCGATTAGCGAGAGCTTTTGAAGGTCCGAAAATTCAAAATTCAAGGTTTTCAAGATGGTTGATGACAATCAGAGTTAGATAAAGGCGCGGATTGCGCGCGCTTCAGCGTTTATTATAATTACAATTACACAAGAGAATTACCATTGATTACTGAGAATAACAATCCACAGATGATCTAGACTTGTCCTATGGGCTATCCATGTCCTCATCGTCATCTTCTTCAGAACTCAAATCCGAATAACAGCAATCGACTCATTTGAAGAGCGCAAAAACTGCAAGGCTGTCGAGGCTCATTTCAAGATCAAAATCATCTTGATCTTCACAACGCTTGTACACATTCAAGCGAGTGTGAGCCCTGTTGTGAACAGGATGCCACAAACGATTATTGAATTCCTTAGTTAAGTTAAAGTGGTCTTTGAGTTTCTTGGCGGTTTCGTGCGAAATCATTCCGTAGATCCCTTTGTCGTCGAGTGGAGAATTCTGGTGAACTTGAGATTCCCAACTTTTGTGCGCTTCTTCAAGAACTTTAAATGAAAGTTGATTTTTTCCCACATCTAGTTCTTCAAAATGAGGTCTTTTCACGAAATCCACAAAGAGTTCGCTCACTTCAGTTTGAACTTCTGCATTTATATCAAGCCTTCTCAAATGCTTTGATTTCAACTGTCGTTTGAGAAAGCGGGTCATTTGGAGCGAAGCCAAATCAGATGGATTCGCATGAACAACCCACTTGATGCTTGAAAATCGAGTTCCCATCAACTCGAGAATTTGGTAAAATTTGTACGGAGCATGGCAGAGCCTAATGTGTTCATAGAGTTGTGACGCAGAAGCCTTCAACTCGTTGAAATCAGTTCCTGGGTTAACGGTGGTGTGGCGTAGACTTCGATCGGCCGTCGCAAATTCGGTTCCAAACGCCGCCCACGAGCCGTCGATTAGCGAGAGTTTTTGAAGGTCCTTTATCACCTTTTCATCGTCTTCATTCTTACCATCCTTGAATGATGCAAGTTCGATGACGTCGTGGGCGATTTCGGCCGGCAGATTCGCAAAATCACCGGCCAAGCCGAGCTTCAGATGGTCGACGCAATCCTGGTGTGTGTAGAGCATCTCGACCGCTCTCTGCAACAGCGAGATCAACTCCAACTCGCGCTCAGTTGGTGGATCCTTTTGCGGCTGGCGACGCTTCTCCAGAATCCGTCTGCTCTCAGCGACGATCTCTGTGATTTCCTCGCTGCGGTTCATTTCAGAATGCATCAGACGTGAACGGTAGGACGTTTATAGGCAGAAAAGCGATGCGAATCGCTTTGGCGCTATTGGTAACAGTTTGACAGGTTCCTAGAACGGAGCTAGGCTGAAACACTTTGCATTGCTTTGACTCATCGGTTAACAGGTCCAGTGCGCTTTACAAAGTCATTCTAACTCTGTTTCAATCAATCTGCCTTTGTTTTGTCCTCATTCTGCTAGTGATAAGCTCGGATTTCCATATCACTCCTCAGCTAATTACCCGGAGTTACGGAAATTCAGTTTTTGATCTTCGAAGTTATTCCAGTCGTTAAATCAATTAATTACTACAGGATCTACCGCCTCCAACAATCACTGTCGATCAACGCTGAGCTCTGTTCATAAGAAAAGGTCGGTTTAACAAGTTAGATGGTGCCGTTTACCAATCAACCATATTTCCTTGATGCTTTCTCGTATCAACAACGAAATTCTTTTTCTATGCACCCACTTCGCTCCGCATCCGCTCCCAAATAGAAAACGCCATCTGAAAATCCACCAACGCCTTACCTCAGCTGTTGTTGAACAAACATCGGCTGTAGATCGTGGAAAACGGCGGCGATAACTCGTCATTTTGCTGATTATTTGATTTCGCTTTGTTCATTTTTCCACCGATCCTCTGCAAGAAAATAACGATTTAATCCAAGGAAAATCATCAAATTTCAAACAACGTTCGAATGTGTGATGTTTACAGTTGCGACAGGAAAATTCACACGTTCGTTCTGCTCTGTTGTGACAGCGCGTGCGTCGATTCAATCAATAGTGAGTGGGTGTTTCGCAATTTTTTGATCTTTGATGTCATTCTAAGCGCTAAATCCGCGTTTTTCAGGCTTGCACGCCTTAAATAATCACTGTCGATCGACGTTGAGCTCCGTCTGCAATACAAGGTTGGTTTATCAAGTCAGATTGCGCCTCATTTACCAATTGTTCGATTTTCCTTGATGTTCTCTCATTTTGATGTCCTAAATTTGATGGCTGATTTGACTTTTGATTCTCAACTTCACTTTATTGAACTTAAAGCTATAAAAGTTTTTAAAAATATTTTTTTGTAATTTTACGCTCTTCACGCCATTTCCATGCGGTAAATTGACTCTTTTCAGCCTCTCACTCCTCAAACAATGGCTGCCTCCAGCCTTTAAGCGAAAACTGCGATAAAGGTTGGTTGATCAAGTTAGATGGCGAGTCTTTACAACAAAATGCAAAATTTTCTTGATTTTTCATCTTGAGATGTCTTTTTCGTTGTGAACAATGTTAACGACTGTTTGTAATTATACCACCACTATGTTGTGGATTTTAATTCAATAAAATGACAAAAGGACAAATTGAAAAACAAATAAAATTGAAAAAAAATCATAAACATAAAAATCTACAAAAAATATCTTTGAATTATTTAAAAAATAAACGATGATCCGCGCCTTTATTTAACTACTTGCTAGCGTAGGTCTACGTTTGCTACCATCTTGAAGATCTTTCATTTTGAATACTCAACTGGAGCACGCGCAAATTGCAAGAACATCACGACGCAAGAAGATCGTATTCGCAATCGGCAGCTTAACCCCGCACTTTCAAAAACCGAGATACTTTCCATTTCATTCCACTTTGATTGCTTAACTTTGCTTCTCGTCAACAAACAACCGCTTCATCGCAAAGTGGGACAGCTGGAAGATGGAAAAATTTGGACCTTTCATTTTCAAGCGTGATAAGTTTTCACCAAGGTGAATACCGCTGTCAAAAGCACATATGACGGCACCAAATGACTACATTATCTCGACTATCAGCCACACTGATTTGCTGTAGAATTTGCTTCATTCAATTTTTGAAAAATTGATTTAAATTTTTTAGAATCGCATTCATTGGCAACGCTCTGGAGTTCGATAATAAATATACGACTACATCATTCAAGCTCGATATAGTTTGTTCTTTACCAATTAGTTTCTGTGTAGAAAAACTACCGGACGATTGCAAACGATTGGTAGGCTGCATGCCTTGCATTAGTCCTTTGCCAAAGTGAGGTTAAAACTGAGCATTAGCCTGCGCTCTAGGCTCAACAAACGTTGATAAACTCGAACGTTGTGCGTTCTCTTGAGACAGTCCGCAACAAGGTTCCTTTGTTAGTCATTTTCGTAACAGAGAAGATAGACTTCGTATCAGACTAACAAAATTGTAGCCCCTGGGTCTATGCCTAAGGCATAGACCCAGGGGATGTCGGAGGGCCATCAATAACATTTTATCAGTTGATTTTTGATAAACCGAATGCTCTGATCTCATTTTGCATCAATTCTGCAATTTTAATCGATTTTCATTTAGATTGAGGAAACAAAATAGAAGAGCTGACAAACAGCATCGAGGCTTCTTGATCTGCCCATCCTCATGCAGTGGTCATATGCTGCAGCGCAAGATGGACAGACCATCGAAACTTGATCGCCTCTGGAATGGATTGCTCCAAACTTCCCTGATGTGCAATATTTTCTGGACGCTGCACTTGTGAAGCAACTTGATGACGAGTTTAAGAAAAATAATTGATACAACAAGCTTGTAACAATACGATTTTTTTCCCGAAGCTGAACGAAGCTCTGGAATTGAAATTTTCACAGGTATTGGATTTTTACATTTAACAGCTTATTTGAACTGTTTACCGTGTTTACAAGCGGGAAAATAGTCGCAAAAACGTTAAATATGGTCAAATATAATAATTCAAACCAATTCATGTTTGTGAACGTAAATTGATTTTTGCTGTAAAGTGATAAAATTTGAAAAAAATCGCGTTTTTTGTTTTCAATTGTTTCTCTTCCAAATTTTGTTCCATGTTCACACATTTTGTAGTCCTGAGACCCAAATTTTGGGCTAATTTCATTGATAATAAAAAATTTTAAAGCAAGATTTGAGGTATCGTTAGCAACGCTCTGGAATTTTTGGACCAGTGACAACTCATTCGAAGCGTGCTGGCGTCGAATATCAAAGAACTTTTGCTGTTAAAGTGATACAATTTGAAAGAAATCGCGTTTTTTGTTTTCAAGTGTGTTCCCTTCCAAGCGACTCTCAAGTTCTCAAGATTCAAGACTTTTCAAGAATTTACGAATTTAAGAAAATTTAAGACATTAAGAAATGCTCTTTTGAACAAATAAAAAAACGGAACGATTGCAGCCACGCAAGGAGTTCTCTATTATCGCGTATTATCGTAATTTTCACTTTCAACCGGCTTACCACCTACTAATTCGATCATTCCGATAACGGTAGCCGCGTTTCCGAGCTTAAAAATAGCAAAAACTCACCGCAAAAACATGGTAAAATCGAGTGAAACCAATGAAAATTTTAAATTGCACGGATTTTTCGTTTTCAAACAGCCTAGTTCTCGGATTTTGTAGTCCAAAGTCTCAAAATTTTGGGATTATTTCATTGATAATAAACTTTTTGAAAGCAAGTTTTGAGTACTCGTTAGCAACGCTTTGGAATTTTTGGACAAGTGACAACTCTTTCGATGCGTCGAAAAAAAAGATAGGATGAAAATAAAAAAAGTTACCGTACATTTGAATATTTGGCTCCCTGTTGGTGGACCCTCGAAATGTCAATTCCGCCTTCCACGTCCAAAGACATTTGGACCTTGAACTGACTCGATTTGTCCCCAATGGCTTGCAATTTCGACAGATTTGTGAAGAATTACGGCCGCTTTTCGCTTCACAGTATTTACCTATGCCTATGTATAGGTCCTATGCGTTGGAGCACAATTTCTAAAACGCTAATTTGAGTTGTTTAGAAACGCACTTTCGTAATCAATTTTTCTTTTGTCTATTTCTTAAATCCTCAAGTTCAAAGTCTCAATTCTCGGACACATTGCATTGATGAATAGAGCTTGTTTTTGGCAATTTTTGAAAAGTTGATTTTAATTATTTATAGTGATACTTGCTGGCAACGCTCTGGAGTTCAACAGATTTGAACAACAATTACCGATTTTGTCGACGTTTCTGTCGCAATTGTTCATCTCTGCTCTAGCGTCCTGATTAGCTCCAATATGCAGCGAATGCCAGTACCGAGAAAGAAGAGACTGAACACGCGACGATTGACGCGCTCTCCAATCGGGCAAACGTCTCCACTCTGAATAATGGAGGGATCGATAATTGCAAGCGAACTGGTATGACCGCAAAGAATTGATTGTTGACTTCATAAACCTTGATTTAGGACAGAAAATCCAAACATTGAATCCTGAATTTATTTAATTTTTTAAATTGATGCATTCGATGGTGAATAACCAGCTTGCCGTTGGATACGGTACGGATCGATCAGATGCAGCATGATGAAGACCGATTCCTCTCACCTTTCGTCGCTTCTTTGTCCCAAACAATGGTCGACTGATCGTTCGCTCTCGATAAATTCGTTTCTTATTGAATATGAGTCTCGACAATTCAATGATGATTCTGAACAAAATCAACGGGACAGCATGACGGAAGGGTTTACCGAAGGACTGAAAGAAGGACTGAAGCGTACAATAAAGACAAGTTTGGTTTATCAACTTAGATGGGCCGTTTACCATTTGATGAACCAATATTTCCTTGATGCTTTCTCAAGAATTAAAAATCAACGCTATCGGAAACGTATCCTTATGCATCTATGCATCCAAATGGTAATTGGTGATTGTTTGAGAAAGAATCATTTTTTTTTTTTGGGAAACAACTCCAGCGCTCTTCTTTTTTGATCGGTAGTGACACAATCGCTCATTGACGAAAGCATTGTTAGACGGCTAGAAAGACGCTTAGACAATCAATTGGTTTTTAAATGGATTTTCAATTTGAAAACTTCGCAATCCTGCAATTCCAACGGAGTCATTCGAGCCATTGAAACAACCGGCTTTTTTTATGATAAGAGTTCAATTACCCATAATTGCAATCCCAAAAAATAGTCTGTAGTATCACGATGAGCCATCCATGTCCTCTTCGTTATTGTCATGAAGTAAGGGTCTGCCGTCAATGAGAATCAACGCATTTGGGAACGTATACTTTTTCTATGCATCCACTTCGCTCCGCAAGACTTTCGAGGATCATTTCGACAGCGCAGCACTCCTGACTATCTTTGCGCACTCTCAAGTACGCTTTAGCCTTGCTGTGAACAGGATGCTTCAAACAAACGCGATCCTCTACGAAATGCGCTTTGAATTTCTTGGCGCTCGCGTGCTGCGAAGTAGTTGCGTAGATCTCCTTGTTGTCGAGTGGAGAATTCTGGGGAACTTGAGATTCCCAACTTTTGTGCGCTTCTTCAAAAAGTTGAAACGGAAGCAGATTGTCGCCTCCCACCACTAGTCTCTCAAAATGGGGTCTCTGCACGAATTCCACAATCAGATCATCCAAGTCGGAATCGATTTTTGCGCATATGATCAGTCTTCTCAAACGCGTTGACTTCAACTGGCGTTTGAGAAAGCGGCTCACTTGGAGCGAAGCCAACGGAGAAAAATTCTCATTTGCAGACCACTCGATGCTTGAAAATCGAGTTCCCATCAACTCAAAAATTTCGTAAAATTGGTTCGGGGCGTAGAAGAGGTTGATTTGACCACAGAGTTGTGGCGCAGACGCCTTCAACTCGTTGAAATCACTCCTTGAGTCTACGGTGGTCATGCGTAAACTCCGATCTGCCGTTGCAAATTCGTTTCCAAACTCCGCCCACGAGCCGTTGATTAGCGAGAGCTTTTGAAGATCCGCAGCCACCTTTTCATCTTCAAACGATGCAAGTTCGATGACATCGTGGACGACTTCGGTCGGTAGATTCGCAAAGTCATTGGCCAAGTCGAGCTGCGAATGATCAACGCTATCGTGGTGCGTGTAGAGCATCTTGAGCGAGGTCATCGCCAACTCCTTATTGAGCTGGTGACGCTTCTTCAAAATTCGTTTGCTCTCAGCGGCAATCTCTAAGATTTCCTTGCTGCGCCCCATTTTCAAAATGCATCAGAAGTGAAAGTCAGGATTTTCATAGACAGAAAAGCGATGCGAATCGCATTGTTTTGACACTTTTCGTGACACATTTACCGGCTCTTACAACGTTGCTATTCTAAGTACACTTTACTATTATCGTATGGGTTTCTAAGTCCGAATCGAGCGGAGAAGGAAACGACAACCGATCGATCGTGCGATGTTTCCAATTGCGGTATGTAAAGCTCCCACGTTCGTCCCTCACTGTTTGTGACAGCGCGCGCGTCGATTCCAATCAATAATAAGTGGATGTTTCGCGCGCTTTTTGTGTTTGATGTGATTTCAGCCGCTAATTGGTTCTTTTCAGGCTTCCGTGCCTCAATCAATCACTGTCGACTGACGTTGAGCTCCGTCTGCAAGAAAAGGTTGGTTAATACAGTTAAATGCAACGTTTCTACTCCAATTTACCCATAATTCCTTGTTGCCCATGACCTTCCCTTTAAATTGGAATGACTCATTCGCTACGGGAGCCTGCAATGTATGTGGTCGTCTCTGTTCGTCTGTTTTTTTCAACGGCGATTGAGGAAAACATTGAATTACTTGTTCCACGAGAAGTAAGATAAAGCAAAGCCATAACAATTGTTGATTGGGCTCTTTTGCATCTTTTGCATCTAAACTTGAACAAATTTAAAACAATTCCTTGTAGTGAAAACACAAATCACTCCCACTTTGTTCAAAATCCACAGAAATCATAAATTCAGTCACAATTGTCAGATTTTTCAGCTTTATTTTTCCTTGAAAATACCGTAGAGGATGTTTAAAACGTTGCTGAAACAAACCATCAACATGATTGATTGGGAAACTGAAAAATTGCAAAAAAAAAGCTACGAGTTATGCCTGGTTTTGGAAAAAGCAGAGCTGGCAAATCGTCAATCTAATGTTCAAATGTTCGAATGAGAGCTGCTGCTTCTGTTGCTGTCAATAATGATTGAAAACCACAAGTGTGATTGATCATTAGCAGAGAAGCCGACGAGCCGGAAATCGAGCGAGCCGGCTCGTGGCTCGGCTCGATGAGATTTTTGACAATCGAGCCGGCTCGTGGCTCGGCTCAATGGCCTTTTTTTTTAAAATCGGCTTCTCTGATCATTAGACGATTGTTCGTTGAAAAAATTATTTTGTTTATTTTTTTGTTATTTCCACTTCTTTTCCTGACCGCTTTTAATTTAACGATACGTAGGGTGTCAGAAGAAAATAAGGAGAGCTAGCAAAACATCTATCCATTGAGGCGTTCGTCAAGATCATCTGTCAGATGTTGATTGAAAACATGCGATCATCGAAAAGTGACCCTAAATGCCTGAATCCCTTTAACCAATTCTTTATTTATCTCCCCGTTTTCAGCACTCCAAGCAAAAAGTCGTGTAGCAGCGCGATAGCACAAAGAAAACTTTGGCATACGGATTTGCTGATGAAACTGCTGATACGGATAAAAGAAACACGTATATTTCAAGTTTCAAGATTTCAAGTAAGTTTGAATTTACAAAACATTACAAAAGATTTTTTTGTACTACAGGGCTCTGAAAGAGCATTCAAATCATTGACCTGGGTCTATGTACATCAGTAATAACCATCTGTAAGTTACTTTTTTGTTTTTCATTTAACTCATGTCTGAATCCCTTTAACCAATTCTTTGTTTATCTCCTTATAAACGCTGAAGCGCGCGCAATTCGCGCCTTTATAATAACAGTGATTGTAAGCTTGAACAGCTTGAATTTTGAATTCTCAACTGGTGCTGGAGCGCGCGCAAATTGCAGGCACATCACGACGATTTTCATTGTCGCACTCGACAGCTTATCAGCGTTTGAAAACTGACCTAATTTCCATTTCATTCCACTTTGATCTGGTACTTAACTTTGCTTCTTGCCTACAAACAACCACTTCGTTGCAAAATAAGACTCCTGACATGTATCCTCATTGCAACTCTTGAAAGGCGCTATCAATGAGCTCATCGGTGGCTCATCGTGTCGTATGATTGCAGATGACTTCCACCGTTGTCTTCAACGGACAGCGATTTGCCGTGACGGACTTCCTTGGGAAAGGAAATTTCGGATCGGTCTTCAAAATCCAGCGATCGACGACAAAGTGAGCAAGGACATCGCCCTCTGGTACCTACAAGGACACCCGCCTGATAGCGCGTTCCACCCAGACCCGAATGCAGTGCGCCTCGTCATGGAGTGGGCGCTCGGCGACTTGTCAAAGCGTCCGGTGCCCGCAATGGTTGCGCGCTCCTACTACAACCAGGCGGTGAGCGCCTTGTACCAAGTACACTCGCTCGGCTACATCAATCGCGACGTCAAACCTTCGAATATCCTGATTGGCGCCGATTAATTCTCAAACAATTAATTCTTTCCTTCAGGAATGGCGAAGCTCGCAGACTACGGACTCGCAGTACGCTACGAAGAGCCCGACTACAAAGTGCGCGCCTGTGGCACTCCTTGGCACGTAAGAAAGAAACAAGAACGATTTTTTTATGAAACGATTTCAAGTAAGTTTGAATTTACAAAACCTTACAAAAGTTCGTACTACAGGGCTCTGAAAGAGCATTCAAATCATGGACCAGGGTTTGTGTACATTAGTAATAACCATCTGTAAGTTACTTTTTTGTTTCTCTTTAACAATCTAATTCAGCCTCATCAAAGCTATGAAGGGCAGAAAACGACATGATGTAACCGAGAATGTGCGACTCGCACGTGCGTCGAAGAGTCGTGCAGCAGGCCGATGGCACAGAGCGAAATTCGTGCAGCGTGCAGCATGAGACAATTTCAATGATGTAACGAAAGCGAGAAATACGCATAACTACGGTACGTTTTGAATTTGCAAAACTCTACAAACGGCAAGAATTGATTTTCAGATAAATCAAATGAAAATGATTATGGAGTGACTGAGGAAACCTGGAATGACGTGAGTACAAGGAGCCAACTACTATCTACATAAAACATTTAGAAACGAGCATGGCGTATGAATCCAATTAACCAATTGACAATTTAACTGCTCTTTTTAGCCTAACTGAGCCAATGCTATTTATCCAGTATCATCTTGGAACTCTCGACGCCGGACTCTCGACGCGATCCGAAGAGATGACGTAAGATCGCCCCGACTAAAGATCGCCTCGACAAAAGTAGTACGATCTGCTAAATCTCGACCATTCGGGACGAGATAAAAGGCGAGCTCATGAACAAGAACGCCACAGTTGTCCGCTCGACGCTCTGTTTTGTATGAATCCCTTTAACCAATTCGCTAATTATCTACTCTTGTTTTAGATCAGTCTGGCGACGATAATCGACACGCGCGTTTGTCGATGAGTCGTGCAGCAGCCGGATGGCACACAGAACGGTTTCTTGACGAAAGCAAGAAGGACGCATAACTTTGTGGATTTCTCCACCAAACCGATTTTTGGTACGTTTGAATTTGCAAAACTTTACGAACGACAAAAAGTGCTTTTCAGGTAGATCCAATGAGAGTAGAAAACAGTTAAAGGACGCGAGTACGAAGGGTCAGCCATTACCCACATAAAACATTTGGATACGAGCATTTCGTATGAATCCATTTAACCAATTGTCAATTTAACTGCTTTTTTTAGCTTAACAGAACCAGTGCTCTTTATCCAGCATCATCTTGGAATTGGAGTTCGCGCACTGCTCCAAGTCGCAGAAGCAACGATAACAAAACTGGGACAGCGTGGGAATTGAAACAACAAACTCCGAGTCAGCCACTATCTTCATAAAACACTTGGATACGAGCATTCCGCAATGTATGAATCCCATTAACCAATTGTCAATTTAACTGCTCTTTTTAGCTGACCTGAAACAGTACAATTTATCCAGCATCATCTTGGAATTGGAGCTCGCGCACAGCTCCAAACCGCAGAAGCAAAGATAACGCTTGAGACTGGGACAGCATGAAGACAAATGAAGACAACAAAAAAAATTTGTTTCTTCAAAAAAATCTCTTCAATTTGATGATTTTTTTTTGATAAATGAAAGTTAGTTGCTTTGATCCAGTATACAAATGACCAGTGGCCATATTTGAAGAGGTGGGTCCCACCTCCCAGTCCATCGCTTTCAGTGGGAGAGGGGAAGTCAACCCATTGGAAACCCCAATCAAATGGCATCAAAACTCTCCCAGTTCACCTAGTCACGAAGCGCTAGGTTGCGCGTTTCCCAGTCGTAGTGTTGAAATTTGTCTGGGTTCGGAACTGTACATGACCAATCCAATCGTAGGAGGGTAGGTTATCTTCAATCCAAACCGATGCCTCTACAAAACCAATGTCCGCTGTGTTAGTTGTCAATTGGCTTTCCGTTCAAATTGACGCATTTGTTAGTTTCTTCATTGCTGTTGATCTGATTTTGTTGTGGGGACATTAAAATCGAATTAAGCGGAAAAGCGAGTTAAATCTTTCTCCCACTTTAATTCATAAATTCACAATTTCCATATTTTCCAATTTTCATACTCAAAACGTGCATTGAAATTACAACTTTTTATAGGACAACTCAGTCCTGTGATATAACAGTTAATGAGGATTCTACTTTTATTGGTGGTCTCACAAATTATGTGGTCTCACAGCGATTAGATTTACGGGGGACTTGGCCGTTTGTCTGGGTTTGGAACTGTAATCCAATCGTAAGAGGGTGGGTTATCTTCAATCCAAACCGGTGCCTTTACAAAACCAATATCCGCTGTGTTAGTTCTCAACGGGTTGCTTTCCGTTCAATTGGACGCATTTGTTAGTTTCTTCATTGCTGTTGATCTGATTTTGTTGCTGGAACTCATTAAAATCGAATTAAACGGAAAATCAAGTTAAACTCTTCAATTCATAAATTCACAATATCCAAACTTAAAACGTGCATTTAAATTACAAATCAAAGCTTGAATAAATCTGAAACGTGAGGGAGGACGGCTGTTTGGGATTAGATAATGTAGTGGTCGCGCTCAAACTGAAAGCATCGTGCTTGTAAGTGGCACAACATGATGGCTGGTGTGGTAGCCGGATCATCGATTGTTTGTTCGCTCGCCTAGCCAAAGGTCCACTCTTGGTCAGTGCCGGCGAGGCGAGACGATATCGCTCTCATAAGTGCTCGTCAGCCGTCGTCTCGGACGGTCGGCTGACCTCCCCGTCCCAAATAAAAGCGCTTCTCTTCTCTCCTCTCCCCGCCACAACAGCTGGCTCGTGGCAATTCATAAAAGTCAAATGGCTAAAACAGGGTGCCAGAATCAAAGGCAGTTGCGATCGCTCGCGAGAAGAACAAGTCAACTGACGCATGAGTCACGTTTACGAGCGCGGTTGGAAAATTCACACGTTCGTTTCCCGCTGTTTGTGATTGCGTATGCGTCGATTCAATCAATACGCGATTCAAGGCGCAATTTTTCGTTCATCCATGTGATTCTAAGCGCTAAATCCGCGTTTTTCAGGCTTCCACGCCTCAAACAATCACTGTCGACCGACGTTGAGCTCCGCCTGCAAGACAAGGTTGGTTTTGTCAAGCTAAATGATAGAAATTAGAACGAGATTCGCGCTTTTCTTTGTTGTGTTTCATATTGAAGCGCTCTGTTGGTGTCAAATAGGCTTTAGAATGCCATAGCGCACGCGATTAATGATTAATTTATTACAAAAAGGCGAAAAAAGAAAAGAAATAAAACTCTTTCTCCATTCCTGAATCGCCTCCTCGTCATTCAGTGAGTCCGTCACCTCTATCTACATCACTAATGTTGGCATCACTGCGATTAACCCCGATCTCCTCCACCGACTCATCAAGATGGGCTCGCTCATCACCTTCTACATCTCGGCACGATTTCAAGAACGCAGGTGTGAAACTCCTCGATGTTTCAACGTGACAGGAAGAAAAAAGATTACGATCAGTAAATAATTTGGGGTTTCGGCTCTTTTCTATTTCAAAGCAAATCCGAGCGTTTTGCAGACTGACCGAACGAACTTGAGCTGGATCTCTGGATCATCCAGCTGTAAAGAAAATGGACCGAATCGTTGCGTCCATTGTCGTTTCTGTTTCAACTTTAAAAACTAGTTTTTCAGATGCATTCAATATAGAATACATGAGATCGAAACCGTCGCATTGTTTGACGATTGGACGCCCACGCGGTTGGAACATAGAAAATTCTGGCATGCGTTCACGAGAGACCACTCAAAGGCGGCTGTTCGATTGTTTTACGGTCAAAATCATTCAGTCTGTAACCGTGTCTATTGCTTCTGTAACCCAGCAATGTTTAGGGTCGTCAGTCGAAAAATTGTGACTCACAGCCGCCTGATCGCTCATCATATCACCTAAAGTGAGAGATTCGTACCCTTACACGTCGTTAGCCTTCCTAATTGTCTCTCTTCCCCATACTCTATCCAGCGTCAAGTTGGCTTTTCCGCTCTTTTCTATTTCAAAGCGAATCCGAGCGTTTTGCAGACTGACCGAACGATCCGGATTTTTGGATTACCCAGCACGTCCACGGAACATGGCAATCCGAGCGACGTTCTCCATTGAGAATACCTGATGCACTGATATCCAAAAAAGGAGCGAAATGGAGCGAAATTAAAAGTAAGAGTGTCCCGCAACAAACTGTCCCAGACGGCTTTCTTTCTCGCTTTGTCAATTAGTGTTTTTGCTGGGTTATAAGGACATTTCCAAGCTCAAATGCTACACGGCAAGTGCCGAGTCGTTCTGTTTCAACTTTAAAAACTTGTTTTTCAGGTGCATTCAAAATTACCGACATGGAACGTGCGATTGTGACTAAAAACTGATGACGTGTTTGAAATCGAAACCGTCGCAATGGTTGCCTATGCGGTTGGAACACAGAAAATTCCGGGATGCGTTCACGAGAGACCACTCAAAGATAGCTGTATCGATTGTTTTACGGTCAAAATTATGCGGTCTGTAGCCGTGTCCATTGCTTCTGTAACTCAGCAGTGTTTAGGACCAGCAAGCAAAAAATGGCGGTGCTATTTGCTCGTCCACTCTGACGAGAACCAAAAAACCACAAGATTGGTCACATCGCAGAGGTTTGTATGCAGAAGATGAACTCTCAGTCGTCTGACCGCTCCACCTGACGCTCCCATGACTCCAGCATTTTGTGTCACGTGTCTCTTTAATTTTTCAATTAAAATTAAATTAATTTTTGATTCAAAAAGTTGGTATTTTTTATTGTCATGCATGAACGTTCTTCGCGACCTCGAATTGGTCTTGAAACGGCTTGAAAACACAGGTTTGTGGCAATCAAAACAACAGAAAAAGTTGTCATTTGCCGACCAATCGTAGACCGACAATCGGTCCACGATTAAAAACGAATTAAAGGGTTAACAAAATCGGTTTGTGTCAACTTGGCGCCGGACAACCTGGCGCCGGGCGACTTGGCGCATTGCTTTGACACTTTTCGAGACAGGTTTGTCGGCTCCCACAACGCTGCTATTCTAAGCACAATTTACTAGTTATCGTATGGGTTTCAAAGTCCGAATCGAGCGGAGAAGCAAACGACAACCGATCGATAGTGCGATGTTTCCAATTGCGGTATGTAAAGCTCGCACGTTCGTTGCACACTCTGTTTGTGACAGCGCGCGCGTCGATTCCAATCAATAATAAGTGGATGTTTCGCGCGCTTTCTGTTTTCGATGTGATTACAGGCGTTAAATTGGTTCTTTTCAGGCTTCCGTGCCTCAATCAATCACCGTCGACTGTCGCTGAGCTCCGTCTGCAAAAAAAGGTTGGTTTGTCAAGTTAAATTACAGTCTTTACATCCAAAATAAGAAAATTCAAAAGAGCCCAAAGCCTAAAATTACAAAAATCCAGATTACCTTTTTTGACAATTCTGATTTTTGACCTAATGCACTCTACGCAGTATGATAATCCGATAACAAGTAGCAACGCCTAAGCCAATGGCAATGTGGATAGTCTGATACAAAACCTATCTGCTACGCAATCGTCTCTGACGCAAATGAAACCAAGTTCCTGTAGAATAATTGGTTTATTCACAAGGGGACACTGAGATACAAGAGGGGCTCGCGGGGCGAGTTATATGGCATTACAATAAGGCGGGGCCAGACGGGGGAAGGAGGAATGTGGCCGACGGGCCAGACAATACAATTTGAAGAAGCATGGTGCAATCTACAGTTCCGATATTTCTGAACATTTGTTCTAACAAATTGTTCAAATCGATACAACTCGAACAAATTAAAATATTTGCCAGTATATTTGTATTTCGTGTCTAGTTCCCTTCGATTAATATTGTTAGCTAAAGTGTCTTTGTAAAATTTTGGCAAAAATCCTGATAAATGGAATGAATAGCCGTCGGTCGCAGAGAAGCCGATGAGTTGAAAATCGAGCTGACCGGCTCGACCGGTGACTAGCGAGCCGGCTTACGGCTTGGCTCGATAAAGGCGATTTTTATCGAGTCGGAGTTATTTTCGAATTTCTCGGTCCCTTCAATTAATACTGTTCGCTAAAGTGTTTTTTGTAAAATCCTCACAAATGGAATAAAAAGCGCTCAGTAGAAAAGCGCTCAAAAGTAGTCAGTCTCGGTCAACTGCCTCACCGTAGTATATTGCGGGGACCCTAGCTCTGTTATGTACTGTAGTAACTGCGGATTTCAGGATTTCTGGTAGACTCTGTTAAACGACGACCCAACAGCGATTAGGGAAGCGCTGGAAATGAACCTAGATACCCGGAGACTTCTCCATTAACAACAGTCACTCAAGCTGTTCTATTTAGAAATTTCGGCAAAACAAAGTAAGCGTTTATACGACTTTTCGCTCTAATGATGAGCAGCTGTTCAGATCTTCCTGTGTGCCACAATTATGGAAAATTCTCGACACGCGCGCTTGCCGACGAGTGGTACAGCGATAATGAAACAGAGAACTTACGACTGAGTACGTCCTTGACAAGGAGGTCGCTGAGTACGTCCTTGACAAGGAGGTCGCTGAGTACGTCCTTGACAAGGAGGTCGCTGAGTACGTCCTTAGTCCTGGCGTCGCCGGTAAATGTCAGAAAATCGGCAGTCCAAGTTTTAATTAATTTGTTGTTTTTCAGGTGTTCTTGTTGTTTTGGCTATGGCAAGCCTTCCGAAAGCTGCAAATCTTCTTTACTGCTGCTACATCTCCTTTTCAAGCGGCCCAAAGAAAGCTTTCCTTGGAACACCCCTTGGTATTGCGCTCCCTTTTCATTGCTTTGTTTGATGAACTCTTTCAGTCTCAATGGTCCTTTTTCATTTCTCAATCGAGAAGCCAACGCTATGATTAAAACTGGGACATACGTCAACGGGGTTGAGAACGAAGTGCCCGTGGTGACGTCACAATCTTCAGTCCCGGTCATCGGGTAAAACTGCCAGTCGGATCTCGACGCTAAGAGACGGCCCTAAGGCCTTCAGGAAAACGAAACGAGATCAATCGCATACGTCGCCACTCATCGCCACTCGTCGATTCTGCGATCAGCATCTTAGGCCAGCTCTGGTCTAAAGCAAAGTTGTTCTGTCGTTCCTTGTTTCTCTGTTTTTCTAAATTGTTCAGTTAAAATCACAAACACTTGAAAATGCATAAATAGGCGGCGAAGTGCTCGGTGAAAGAGATCGAATGAAGCACAGAAGTGATCCTGACACAACACGCGCTTCTACAGCGACCACGTTCCGCCTTCCCTTCTCTCAAGGCTTGTTTGCACCACTACAGACTCTTTTTTACCTTCTCCGTTGCCGTGCTCTCAATTTAGTTCCGGAAAGGCCACGCTTGCGAAGAGCTCTTTATTCAATTCGACTATACGGTAGGGATGACACCACACAAATGCTCACAGAGGGGTCATTACCAATGGATCTGCTTGTTCGGGTGACGGTCGGGACCAAACTTCCGCCACAGAAGTAGCAGCACTGATGCCAGTAGGCGACCTCAGGTTCCATGTAACCGTGGGCGATCGCGCCTTGTGTTTTGTCGTAATTGGAGTAGTCCTCATATTCTTTGTCTCTTTAGTTAAAATAAGATTCGTCGCGGTGGTAGCATCATTTTGCGCTAGAGCTTTCAAGGTGCTTTCACCCTTCAAGGTTTTACTTCAAAAACCCAATGGGCACATGCAACGCTTGGAATGCTTTTGTGAGTAGCCGGATTCAGTCATCATTCAGTAATTAGACAGGTCATAAATAGCTGAAATCAAAGAATTAGTCATAGAACTAGCAGAAACAGAACTCACGTTTGATTGAAGGAGATCCGCGCGAAGAACGAAGGAAGGATGGAAGGAATTAAGTTGAAGCGGTGAAACTTTAACTGATGAAGATGCGAGAGTTACAGCCACGTAAATGTCGGACGATCGAGTGAACATGCGATGTAGAATGAAAGCAACTTGCATCGCAGCTGACCGTATCGTTGGGGGACACCAACTAAATGCGATGCGTGGATTTTGGCTCCAAATTATTTTTGGTTTTATGCGGTTTTTCAAATTTGTGGTTTTTTGCGAATTGATTGCTTAGAATTCGTGCTACATGGATACTATAAAGCATTCCAGACTGATTCTGACACTTCGAACAAAAGTGATTCAATTGCAAGTCTAAAACGCAGTAAAGGCTTCGTAAAGGTAAAGCGAAAGGCTTCAACTTCAACTTTATTTGCGGTATCGATAGCATTTCATTACGCCACACCTAATCTTCTCCATTCAGGTGACGACGCATTATGCCGACGGAGTTCGAACGGCATTCGAACGCTGGAAATGTCATACGAACCAGATTACGGGCATGTCTATGTAGCTGAATTGCGATCACTGTTCATTTATCTTCCGCCAAACACGACTCGGAGTGCGGAGGAAACAGACTTGATGCCGGAGAGCCAAACAAGAAGGCTTTGCTTTACCATTGCATCGGCGGCAAGCATTTAACCGCATTTTCGAATATAGCGCATATGGAAGGAGCTTCTTTTGCTGTTAGTTGGAAATTCGCGGCCGGTGATTTCGATTTTGCAGCACCAGGTGCAACGCTGAACGCTGTAAACTGTTCGGCAAACGCTTAGCCGGCTTGCTCTGTTGGAGTATGAGGCGCAACGCGTTCGTTTCTGACGCTTTCGTTTATAGCGCATACCGTTCCGGGTGTCATCGGGAGGTGATTTGCATGTTGAAACTCTGAAGTCAATCTCGTCAACAAACCCACTGGCCGCTCGTCACTCGTCTCTCTTGAAGATGAACTCTCAACTCGTCGCGCTCCTCTCGCTCCTCGCCGTCTCCGTCTCCATTGCAGCCGACGCCAATGCCGGCGCGAGCATCGGCGCTCCCGTGGACGCCGTGAAGGGAGTCCTCGGTGGCGCGACCGGGATCCTCGTAAAACTCGGCGGGGATTCACCGGCGGTTTCCTCAAACCCGTCAGCGGCCTGACCGGATCGATCGGTGGAATCACCGGCGGACTCACCGGAGCCGCGCAGAACGCTGCTGGCGGCGCCCAGGGAGCAGCCGGAGACGCCCTTGGTGGCCTCGGACGATTCGTCAGCGGCCTGACCGGATTGCTCGGAGGCATCACTGGGGGACTCACAGGAGCCGCGGAGGTTGCCGCCGGCGGAGCCACCGGTGCTGCCGGCTCTCTTTGAGGAATTTCAGGAATCACCACACAGCTCAGCCCCATCCTCGCCCTCATCCTTGGACTTCTCCAAACTGTCTCGCCGTTCGTAAGTTTCGTAAGCTTTAAATAAGCTGCGTGCAAATTCGTGATTTCAGTTCCCACCGTCACTGTAATCGCCGGAAGAATCGGAGGAGCCAACGCTTAAATATGTCAATAACGAGATGTTCGAAACGTGTAGAGGAGGAATCGTGAAATTGCACGAACTGCAAAATAATATTTATCAACATAACAGACAACAAAAAATACGCAACATTTCACCAAATAATTCAAAAATACAAGTTTCTTGCTTCCGCTGCCGCATTGTGGTAAGCTTTCTTAGCTTCACGCCATTCTTCCTTCAGTTCTTCGCTCATTGTCAGCTGATCGTGAGCTTCCCGGAAATGCCTGTAGATATCTGTTAATCGTTTGTAGCGCTTGTCGCATTCAGGAACCGGACACACAACATGCATTTCCAAATGAGCCGCGATATGGGCTTCCTGGCACTTTTGAGAAGCCACCTTCGTTCCACAATACTTGCACGTGTCGTTCTCCAGCGGCTTCACTTCGGAGACGTTCTCTTCTGGAAAGAATTCCCGTTCGAAATTCTTCGCTTCCGCGAAATGCTTCTCTCGTTCGCTCTGCATGTGTGCTTGCATGGATTCGTCGAGTTCTTCGCCCTTGATATTGTGACAGCGTGGAAGATGCTGATAACGTAAGCTCTCCGGAGTCAAATACTTTCCGCATGCAGCGAACGGACAGCTAACTTTGAATTTCTTGTGCATCGCGATGTGCTTCCAACGATTGTGACGCGTTCCCCGGATATTCTTCTCACAAACTGCGCATCTCCACACACCGTTTATCGACCACATCTGCTCATCGGCTTCTTGACACCCATCTCCGTCAGCGTCTACGCCAAACGGATCCTCCTCGTTTGAACTGGTCGTGTCCTGCAAGCAGAAAGTTGAAGCTCGATTCAAATAACATGTAGCTTACATCTTCAGGAACAAAACTGTAGCAATTCATTTGGTTAACCATCGCGAAATCATCTCCACCATGGCTGCTCGTTGCGTTCTTCTTCACGACTTCGCGCATGCTTGACTGGCCTGCCATTTCTGTGTGATCTGGAAGAAACAACGCGATTATAAATGGAGTTCAGATGGATACGCGCCACAAACATCAATGAATCGGGAAGCATAATGAAACGCGCAGCAGTGATTCCACACGAGAGGATTTCGAATTCGCGCCTGGACAACTCAGAATGATCGCACTGCTTTTTCGAGTCTGGCAGGGAGGGGGATGCCTATTCAGCGATGACCCTAGGAGCTTGATAGGTGCGTTCGTTCACGCTGGTTGGTACGTTTTCTGTGAGAATAAAACGCGAAAAACAATTTTCTATTCACAGGCTTCACAGTTTCGTACGCATGCGCTCAAAATACGCGACAAATACCGCAGAATCGATTGCTGGCATGGTTGCGTAGTATTTCGCTGCGCACGCCGTTTCTAAAATCACATTCTACAATAACATTCCAACCCTTCCTGTGACGATCAACATAACAGGCGCAAGTTAAATATTTTAAGAAACAGACAATATATGACAATATATTACAAACGATTTTGTGATTTTTTGAATCAACATAACACGCAACAAACACGATTCATTTGCCTTCTTTACCTTCAGCGCTGTCATGGTCTTCTCCGCCGCTGCTTTCCGACGATTCCTGCTCCCGCAGAAGACGCATCTTAGTGATCAACAGCCGCATCGTTCCATTTTCAGTCTTCAACTTCTGATTCTTTGCCAACAACTGAAATTCCAAAAATTTCCTTGAAAATCTAACAAATTACCTTTCTGTTCTCCGCCTTCACCGACGCGATCTCCTGCGTAACTGCGAGAATGCGTGCCTTGGTTGACGCCATTTGTGGGCTGGAAGAAACAACGGGATTAAGAGTGTTTAAATAGATCAACGTGCTCTACATACAGACTCGCGCATCATTGATTCGTTTAATTAAACAAAAAATCGTAGTCAAACAAGAACGGATTGCGAAATTTGGAATCACAGCAAGCGGCAAGCAGCTGGCAAACCTTTCGTGATTTTAAATGATGCGGCAAATATAACCCGTTGCAATAGCGCGAGAACAAAACAGAATTGAGAAATACGGTAAGACACGGTATATCGACTTGAGAGAGTCACTAAAAACGCGAAAAACAGGGAATATTGCTACCGGCGTTGACCCAAACGAAACAGTGGCGGTCTATTAGAAAACACTAACAACCAATGACACGCTGCTCTGCATTTCGCGATGGCGCTGACAGAACGCGACCAAAGCGACCAACACGAGAATAAGAAATTACGGCAAAATCACTTTGTGGTTGTCCATTGTGAGAACAGTGGGAAAAGGATATAGTGTCAAACTCGCAGTATTTAGCGGTCAACTAACGAATACTTGTATTTAAATACTGATTTTCTACACGGGACGAACGCGGCCGCGGTAAATCACGCGCGATCGGACAATAGCGGCAATAGCACGCAACAATTCGCAAGAAATGGCAGCTCTGCAAGAGATCTCGGTCCAGCCAACCAGCTAGGACGCCGAGCGACCGGAAGCGAACTGGAAACAAGCATAAATACATGGTATTCAACACGAACAGCAAAATACCTCATAAGCGTTGTCGGCTCCACTTGAACATCGACCGACATCTGTTCTTCAGTCAATCCGCATCCACAGCGGAGCAAAACGCTGTCATCGACTTCACAATCAACCAGAACGACACCTCCATCGGCGTGTAAATCTGCAATCAATCCAAAAATCAAGAACTCGGACTCCACAGCACAACTATCACAGCACGAATTTCAAAACTCCGAGACAGCAAGCCACCTCGCACGACAAATCGCACAATACACGCAAGAATTCACAACTCATTTCCTCCCATACGTGTTCTTGCAGAGACGGAGGCTCGCCTTGTCCTCTTTTGCAGGAGGATGCCACGCGGGACTTGATTGGCTCGCAATATACAGTTAATCACCAAAATGATTTATTCAACCACAAACAAAACACGTTGAGTTACGACACAAAATGAGATGAGATTGCACAAGTAGTGCAGCAAGAGCTTGAGATCGATTGTATTGCTTGAGCGAAGTTGTCACGCTTCAAGTCTTCGGTATCACGATCTAAGGCACGTTGATCTAGTACAAGCTTGATGGAAGATCACACGAGCAGCGTCGCTTGAGTCCAATTCAGTTGTCTTCGGTTCACACGCAGTTGACACAGTTTCACACGAGCAGCCGACACACGGTTTACCCCACATCGATCCATTGTTTACATCGACACACATCAATACCTCTTCGAGACCCAATGATCCTTTTGAATCCTCCTATTTGTCGAATGTTCGGAGTTGTGATCGTGAGCGTCACAACAGTTCTTGCACTCGTTAAGAGAGATCTCGTTGGACTTTTCCATGAGAAACATGCGCCACTTTTTGTAGAGGCAGAAAAATCCAAACGTTCTTTTGTTGGGGATTGAAATGTTGGGACAGGTCTTTTGGATTTCTCGGATACGGGGGTCCCATTTCGACTGATGACCTGAAATTTTGTTAGTCAGGAAATTGTTAGGAAACACAGAAATCATTGCATCCTCATTTTGGAACGCTTCCTCGTCGTAACAGAATCGATCTCCTCCATCCGCAACAATAACTCCTCTTCCTGCATTGTTCAGACCTTCCAAATAGAAATCCTTTCGATCTTTCTCAGTTTTGTGAGCATTTTTTTTTTTGCTTTCTTCGTATGCTGACGAGGTCGCGAGCCGGTTCCTTTACCTATGTAAAAAAAACGGTTGTGACAAAATCCTCGAACGGGAGTCTCCGCTTGTCACAAGTCATCCGGCACGGATCGAGCAGAAGGTAGGTGTACGATACTAATCCGTTCACCGTCTTCTTCTGTCCAGGACGAGGAGTACGGAAGTAATCGGCGGCTTTGTCGATGAAATCCTCCATCATCTGCTCGTTTTCGCTACCTACAACAAAAGTTTTGGAGTGAAACAAAGCAAATACTTACCGTAGCACAGCAAAGCGGGCTGTGACACGTAAACGCGTGCTCCAAGAGCTCCTCCGTCGAAATGAGCGACTGTGCGAGTACATTCCGCACGAGCCGCCATGTAAGGCATTTGATGCCAGAATGGCAAACTTCGTGAACGAAGGTGCCGACAATAAGATGGCGGACTGTTGATCCCTCGCTTATGTGCCTGTAAAAATGGTTTTCAATAGCGATGTGAATCTCACGTTTGCATACCCCAGTAAATGCGGAACATTGCCATGGATTCGGATATGACAATGTAACCAGCAAAGAATGCATCATCAATAAAATGAATGCGTTTTGTAACATCCTGGCGAAGAGCAGGCACGTCAACCATTAGAAAGTGTGAGATGAGGTGTGGGCAACATGCAAAAAGCTTTTCGGTGAACTTTTCGCGACTAAAACCGCAATCTCATGAGATAACGTGCTCAACTACAGTTGCCCTTGTTGCTTTGACTGCCGCAAAAGTGTGGCAGCCGGAGCCTTCACCTTGCGACTAAAAAAGAGCCATGTTTGTTGCTTGATTCGGTCGAAGAAGAGCGAACAGAAACGAACAGTCGGCAAATCACGTTGAAAACGTCCGAACCAGCGCGTCTAGACGAACATGTGAACTTTTGTTTTCGTCGCCGGCGTAGACAGCGCGTGCGCAACGCCAGCACGACATCTTTCGCTCGCTCTTCTCACTTGTCGCCAACCTTCGCACTTCATTTGGTGATATGACTCCGTGTGGGGAGCGGCTGGCGCTCTTATTGACGACGGTGTCACTGTCGGGTAGATCTATGATCGGTCACCGATGCGGAGAACCCGTCTCTGTGTTGTTTGCTCTCGCGTCGCAATCTTTCGATTGAATTTTGCAGTTTGTCGGTGACGTTGCGCAGTGTTACATGTGCGCGCGGTTTGCGCGCTCTCTTATCGATCACGATACGAGGTATTTTTTTGCGCTCTGTTTGCGTGTGCGATTGTTATTAGTGCATTTGAGGACTGTTCTGTGGTTTTCATTAATTTTCTAAGCCTGAAGATCTCGTGATCCCGGATATTTCGAATTGCGTGTCTATGTGTATTCCGAAAATCAAACAAATTGATGCATAATTCAGTGTTTTATCACCAAAATTCAGCTTTGTATTCAGTCCAACATTGAACTAGTTCGCGGTTATTCCACCGATTTGCGTTAAATTGTGGCGGAAAAGACGCAACCGCGCAATCATAACGCTTTCTGTTTTATTCCTCGTGGAGCATGAGCATTTCGAATTTAGCACGGTGACCAATCCTCGTTAGAAAACAGCGCAAACACGCACTGCGGCTCCGTTTTTTGGAATTGCATATAGGGCGTCAATAATTCGATTCTTGTCGGCTTCATTCTTGGCACTTGCGTTTACTTTCGTCACATATTCTCTGTTACTTGCGTTATTTAGATTTTTAATTGCCAATACTTTGTCAGGGATCGTTAATTCATTTAATCACCACTTTCGGATGACTGCATGAGTCATTTTAGCTTTAATAATCTCGCGTCCGTAATCTGATGTTGCGTGACTAATTTTGTGACGTCTATTATCTTAATCGTAAGCGCTTTACGTTCACAATCCCTGTCGGCGGGGGCAATTTCCATCAAGGAGCAGCCGATGTATTCTTGCTTCCATTCGTCTTTCAATTATTGAAAGTGGTCATTGCTTATCTGCGTGCTTCAATCTTATTCTCGCAATACATCCACATCGTCTTCACGCTTACAGAATTCCCGCGGGATGCCGGAGGCGATCGTCGTCCTGCCACTAGTGGTCATCTTCTTCCGGGCGCTGTACTATGTTGCCGATCTGCTCACTCGTCACCACAAACCCGAATGGGAATTCTCTCGTCGACGTCTTCTTGCGGTTCGGATAGTTTCGCTCTCTCATGCCTTCATATCTGGGATGCTCTGCCTTATAACGTAAGCAATTCTTGCTTTGTTTTGAGATAATATTGTATTTTAGATTGTCTCTGAACCCAGGTTTGATTGCCGATCCGTATTTGACCAAGTCTCAGCTCGCAATCTACCTTGCCTACTTCTCCATGGGCTATTTCATTCACGACTTGATAGATATCGTCATCTACGGTGAAGCTATGGACTCCAAGGAATACATTGTTCATCACGCTCTTGTAAGTGTGAACAAACTCGTTCTGAATTCTTTATGCTTTAAATTTTAGAGCCTGACTGGTATGACCGCAATTCTCCGGACAGAACAACTTCTTGGCCTTGCGAGCATTTGCCTGCTGGCCGAAGTGCAAACCGTATTTCTCCACTTGCGAGCTATTCTCCAGCTCACTTCATTCGGCACATCGAAACTGTATACGGCTGTTGCCAAGGCTAATCTGATAACGCTGTTTCTCTTCCGTCATTGCCCGACTACCTACTTACTGTACTACCTTACATTTACTGAACGTCGTGCCCCGCTGTGGCTTCGGGTCTTTTTGCAACTCTGCTTGATGTTCCTATTTTACCACAACGTTCACCTGACGACTTCGTTCCTACGCATCGATGGCTACATTGGAAGCGAAGCCGACCGCGATCTCTACGATGTTGTTGATCCTCTTGGCGACATCAGCAAGAAGAAGAAGAAGGAGAAGAGTGCCACCGAGAATGGCAAACCCGCACCAAAGATCTCATAACATGGCAATCGCTGCGGGCTTCTCGCTTTATGATTTTTTAAAATTATGTCTTGTGTATGCGCTGAATTCTGTGCTGAAATTTTTATGTATAAATGTGTTTAAGAAAGTATTCGGGGGAAGGTCGCCGCTAAGGCTGCATGCAGCACTGAAGCAGGCTTTCCTCCTGATCTTTGCGATGTCCGTTTGGAAACGACGCTGTCGTTTAGTTTTAGTGTCGTTGTTTGTTCTCCTTGCATCTCTCATGATTTCAATCCAATTTTCAGCACAGCGATGACGCGATTTGCCGTACCAGATCTGCCTACTACGAAAGGGTAAGCCAACTTGTGTGTCTAGTTAGACAGTTTTGTCTACCAGACTAGAAACAGAAACAGGCATTTTCCAGACCGTAATTAACAAATTTTTAGAGCGAAGAGGAAGCAAACTCCCAAGAAAACTCCACCGAAGCGAGTAAAACTCGAAGAAACGACCGACGATGCGCCTCCCGCAACCCGAATACTCTCCTTCACTCAGAAAACTGAAGTCGACGCGCAATCCGATCTGAACATGGGTCTGGACGACGAGAGGATCAAGGAAATCCACGCCAAATCAGTCTGCGTTGTCTCGCTGTGTCGGGCGCTCAACTGCGCTACTCTCACATCGCCAGCTCTCAGCGGAGCTTCGGTCGCCAGTGGGTTTCGTTCCGAACTCTAGTAGAACTTTTGTAAATGTTGGATGATTTAAGAGGTGATCTGATGTTGAAATGGAGTTTCCCGTGAAGGTGATAAATTTCTGGATAGGTTTATGCAACATAGCTGCGGTCGGAGTGTCGTGTTCTGTCAAATTTGTCCAAAACGGCTTTATGTAGAATTGTTTGGTGCGACTGCTACTCAGCGCCGGTTTCCGATGCGTTCTCGACAGCGGAACAGCTGTTTTGCGAAAATCCGAGAGTTTCACGGTATTCTCGAAGTAACTTATCGCTTCCGTCTTCAGGTTCATCGACTTTTGTATTTCGAATGCTTCTAATTGAAGTCCACATCGCTCGGCTCATTTAAGCTGTCGTTGCGCGTTGTTAGTAACGTTTTACCTCTACTTTCAGGTCTGTTCGCCGCGATAATTTTAGGATCGCATCAGCTGAAGGAGGTCCTTGAGAAGAGCATTCAGCAAGCGAGTGAGGAAGAACAACTGAAAGCAGCCATGGAGATGAGCCTCAAGGAAACGAACATGAAGTATGAAATGGAAATGGAAGATCTGATTGCGAGCACCTCGGAGCCTGGCCCTTCCGGCTTCTCTTATCCCATGCAACCTCCTACGGGTGATCGCGCTCCAGCCGTCGTCACTCCGCCCGCTCCTGCATCCACATCAACCCCTATGGGCCAACAGGAACATGACGCTCGCCGCGATGAACTCGATTTAAATAAATAATTATATTTCGATTTAAATAATTTTAGGATCGCATCAGCTGAAGGAGGTCCTTGAGAAGAGCATTCAGCAAGCGAGTGAGGAAGAACAACTGAAAGTCAGTGCGTTTTTTGGTTTTATTGGGACCACATACCATGAAGTACTGTTCCCAAAACTCTTTGTCGCTAACATATGCTTAAAGCACCTGGCCTCACTCTCGTTTGGAATTTTGCCAAGCTCGACCGTGCCTGTTAAATGAAATGTTTACTTTGTCGCTTTTCGACATTTTCGACGCAACGCAACATGACTAACATGACTGCTGGAATACATCTTCAAGCCATGTAGCGACAACCGTCATATCCGCGTGATGCCATGAATCAATTTTAATATTGTCCTCAATGAAGTTTACGGTATGTAGTCGATGCCGGGGATTGTCCGTAGGATTGTATAATACATGGTCGTCTGTATAACAGAGAGCAGAACAACGAGTAATTTAAATGAAAAAGCTGAAATCACAGAATTGGTCATCAGGAACTCAGGAACGGCGGAACTCACGTTTGATTGAAGGAGATCCGCGCGACGAGCGAAGGAAGGATGGAGGAGTCGAGTTGAAGCGCTGAAGCTTCAAGTGATGAAGAGACGACGGCGCTACGGCCACGTAAATATCGGCCGTGAATACACAATGCACAAAAAATAGCATCGCAACCGATCACTTCGTCGTGGGACCACGCACCGTATGCGATGCAAGCCATTTTCCTCTTCTTGCAGCTGAAGAGAACGTTCCGGTGCGTGAGGGAGAGGAAAGAGCAGCCAGTGAGTAGGAAGAAGCTCATGTCTGAAGTGTTTCAATAAACGTCGAAATCAGAAAAAAAAAGAAAACCCACTTGTTAGTTCCGACTCCGTGTAGATTCGTCGCCTTCCTTCGCTTTTGGTTTAATTGTGGTCTCCACAGTCGTCTCCTTAGGAGCGGTCGTTCCATTCGTATACGAAGAATTCGCTTCCAACATTCCGCAGTCGACGCAGTGGACTCAGATTCAGAAATGCTGGTTTCGGACTTCGGTCTTCTGTTCGGTTGTTGAAGAATGCGGTGCTTGTAACGATTTTGGAGTCCCCTGAACATTGCCACATCGCAGATCGGGAGCTTCCCTGGAAAGTACGGAGTTAAATGAGAGAAGCAGTAACTTACGGACTTCAGCGAAGGAGACGAGTTGGAGACTGACGACGAATGTCAGAAGAGAGGCCGAACCGATAATCTCTGCGTTTGACAATCGAATGACGTCGACTGCTCGGATGATTTGTCTCCTTTATGTGCATTTCGAGTCTGCACGTTGCAGGCCGCAAACGTGGCACGCGACGTCTGAAAACGACAAGAAAATCAGTGGGCGGGGTCGCACGCAACAAAATCGTCATCAGCCAAACACGTATGAGAGTGGGACAGACGGAAGCGTCTGGCACACAGCAACGAGCTATGCGGAATGGTCTCCGACTGCTTGTGCTCGCATCGTGGATCTCGACGCAATGCGATTTCTGGCAGCAAGCGCGAAACACGAGCACAGCAACCGTCGCGACACTAGAATGACGCTTGTCAGTATATTCCCTCCCACAATCCCACTTGTAAGCTGGCGAAATGCGTGCGACGGAGCGCGTTGCTGGCATCGCATACGGTGCGTGGTCCCACAACGAAGTGATCGGTTGCGATGCTATTTTTTGTGCATTGCGTATTCACGGCCGATATTTACGTGGCCGTAGCGCCGCCGTCTCTTCATCAGTTGAAGCTTCAGCGCTTCAACTCGACTCCTCCATCCTTCCTTCGCTCGTCGCGCGGATCTCCTTCAATCAAACGTGAGTTCCGCCGTTCCTGAGTTCCTGATGACCAATTCTGTGATTTCAGCTTTTTCATTTAAATTACACTCGCTTTTCTGCTTAATGAACTTTCCGAGTACCCTCGCCGTTTCGAGCTTTCCTTGTTGCCAAAGGTGTGGGGAAGATGTGCGAAAGCCGTACGTACTCCAACCTTATATGCGGAATTTGTTAACGATTATTTGGACATGGCAGTAGACCACGAGGAACTAATGGATCCGGTCGACCAAAACACTCGTTATGGACCTCTTGCAACGGTAGACCTATCGGCAACTACGAATCCGAGGCCTTATCGCGTGAAGTTGGTACGCATCTCGACGCTTTCATAAAGACACAAGGAGTGGCCCGTTGTGGGATTAATCTACACTTTGAAGGCATCAACGATATGACAATCTCTCTGTGTGTGGCCCTAGTACAGCCTATGGCGCGGGCGCAGCCCGCGACCGGAGGCGGTCGCGCGCGCAGCCTATAAAAGAGCGTGCGCGCGAGCCGAAAGTCAATCGACCCTCGGTACAACCCAATATCTCGTCTCTCCCACGCTCGGTTTTCTCCTCTCTGCCTCCTGGTATCCTGCCTGACTGTAAGTGCTCTCTTGTGTAATAGATCCGTGCGTTTAATAAAGCTCTCTACCTAAGAGACCGCTCAAAAGGGGGAGTACACTCCGGGACGGAGACTCGGAGAGATAAGAACTCGGGAGGCTAAAAGCCGTTGTTGCCCTGGCGTAACAAGCCTATAGTGCTCACCAAGATTGTAATACATGATTTAACCATCGAGGGAGTTCGGGAAGTGTTACCTTTGTGTCTAGATTGGAGACTTCAATCTCTGGACATAAAACTCCGTGAATATGAACCCGCTGTCGATATAGAGCAACTGGAAAAAATCATCGTAGTACCCCGGTATGAATTTGCTCTTTATTATGAGTGCAAGTATAGTATCTTCACATGGGCTGAAGCGTACAATCTGATCATCCATGCAGCCTACTACACGTCCTACGTATCTCTAGATATAGAAGTCGTAGGCGATATACCGTTATACGTCAGAGAGTTCCGATCTGCCGGATACATCAGATATTATGACATGTATCGACTGCATCGTACGTATTATGGTCGTCAATATAAGATTCAGGTTCCTGTGCTGTATTATAATCCACCTCAGTACGATTAATTATTCTGTATCGAACCCGCTTGTTGCGGATCCTCTTTTCCTTCTCATAGGCTAAAGCGGTTGTTGCGTTCAATAAATTGTTAAATAAAATTCCCATGCGTATCAGTACAAAGTGTGAAAAAAAGGTCGAGATCTAGGGCTGACGAAGCCATCGGAAATCGTAGATAGAGATAAGAATTGTGTGAAACAAATGTGCTTATAACCCCTGAGTTGGGAGTGAATGTTACCAATGTCTGCCTTCCTCAACAACGAAGCTGCTGAAATCCCTATCCGCAATGTCCATGAAGGTTTCTTATTCCCCAGTCAAACATCCACCACCACTAGACTATCGACTCATGATATTCCTTCTCACAATCCCACAAAGCTACGTATAAAACCACTTCCGTCACCGTTACCGTCGCCGTTATTTCGACGGCGGCTGTTATGTACACGTATGATATAACCGATGACGGTGCCGTCACCGTCACCGTCGTGACTTATGTACACTCTGTCATCGCGAAATTGATTCCCTTCTCAGAAGATGTGAGACACTCTGACAATCTTTTCATCCATTTCAGCAGCCTCGCTTACCCATTCTGCCACTGTTTAAGCGCAATCGGTTTCAAATTCCAAAACTCTACCCGTTTCCGGACCCTTGGGTGTGAAAATCGAAAATGGCAAATTTCATGCCGTTTCAAACAATTTTAAACTTTTCAACTTTTTCGAAAAAGGCGCTAAAAACCACCCAAAACATACGAAAAACAAATTGAATCGCTGATTTATCGAAAAAAGCGCGAAAAACTACCCCAAACATGACCAAATCG
This sequence comes from Steinernema feltiae, assembly GCA_007213375.1. Classification (NCBI taxonomy): domain Eukaryota; kingdom Metazoa; phylum Nematoda; class Chromadorea; order Rhabditida; family Steinernematidae; genus Steinernema; species Steinernema feltiae. Next base: position 57,451 of record MQUG01000073.1, read on the forward strand.
AGTGGAAACACCAGTTTTTCAAAAATGACGGAAGCGGTGACGGACAGAAATTCGAAACGATTCGAATTTTTCGTTTTCAACTGTCACCGTCATTTTTGACGGTGACGGTGGGCACGACGGTGGACGTGTACATAAGTTGACCGTCAAAATGACGGTGACGGTGACGGCAAACGTATGTACACGATGACGGTGACGGACTGGTTTTATACGTCACTTAAGCTCGCGAAATGCCTGCGACGGAGCGCATTACTTGCATCGCATACGGTGCGTGGTCCCACGACGAAGTGATCGGTTGCGATGCTAATTTTTGTGCATTGCCTATTCACGGCGGATATTTACGTGGCCGTAGCGCCGCCGTCTCTTCATCAGTTGAAGCTTCAGCGCTTCAACTCGACTCCTCCATCCTTCCTTCGCTCGTCGCGCGGATCTCCTTCAATCAAACGTGAGTTCCGCCGTTCCTGAGTTCCTGATGACCAATTCTGTGATTTCAGCTTTTTCATTTAAATTACTCGCCGTTCTGCTCTCGCAAGATCTGCGCCGTCAAGCTGCGCAGTGAATCAACGACTATCGATGTCGTCACGATGTTTGCCGTGCAGGAATAGCGCTAGATGTCTGTTAACAAACAACGAATACCGTGCCTTTTGTTTTTGCCGAAGCTGTTCTTCGTGACGCGCTTGAATTGTATGGAGGGCATAGATATCGCGCCCGAACATTAGTGAAGTCGTGCGTCTCCATCACAACGACCGGACAAACGTCCTACGTACCGTACAAGATTGAACCGTACAACGAGGCTTTGGACTACGGAAGAATAAGCTCAATTCAGCTGAGTGGAGGTCAGCACATCAGGACAGTATCGAAAGACAATGAAATGATGCAGTGGATCGCCGAATTCCGCCGCAACCACGGTGCCCTCCGTGAGGGTATAGAAATCGACATCTATCAATGCAGCCCGGCTAGCCTCCGTTAGTATTAGTAGGTATGAAACTTACTAGTATCACGCTAACTTTCCTGACCGCCGAACAAGTACGGCTAGTCCTCTGTCACTGCCGACAAGCCCGACTTCGCCTCTTGGCCATCATTTTTGTGGATTCGAAAATTCACGTCGATGAGTTGGAGCCGATTATGACTATCGAACGGCCCGTGTTCCTCCTTGGCGATTCTCCAATAGTGGCCTACGATTCTTCAAAAGACGCACGTGATCTTGTCCACCTGATTCAGCTATTAGGTAACGTAGAAGGACACTCTTGGGTAGGAGCGGATATGACTGTTGTCGCTACATGGCTTAAAGCTATGATGTAGAAACCTGGTGCCGCGCCGGAGACATCTATATACGCACGTTTCCTCACCACTTAATATCACCACTAATCGTCGTATTAATGCCTATTCATATTGTATCGTTCACCGTTGAACATGTCTCCCTAGAGCATGTAGAACTTCTTCGTCCTTTATTACTATCTCCTCTGCTGCAACAGTTAACTTTGTCGATTGTCCCATCCTCTACTATACCCCATATTAAAGCAATCTTGGCTAATAAAAGATCTTCGTTTAAGACACAACTTTTGGCACATCACTGTATTCAGTATAACGAAAATATTTTTGATTACAATTACTTTATTTAGGAAGCGTGGCCGTGCCATCGACTCTTATTTAATAAGAAGCATCGAGCCGATCCTAGTCCGTTGAATGTCAAACTCGAAAGTCCACCTCGAGTGGAACAACAGATAGCATAAAAATTCACACATTTTGTTGTTTTGTTTTAAATAAATATATCTGCATTGGAAATCCACTAGATATTCACCTTTTTCCATCTTCTTTTCAAAATTTATGATTTTTTCATTTTTTGATAAATGGAATTTTAAATTTTGATTTTTTTGTCTTTTAAATCTTTTTTTTGGATTTCAAAAATTTTCAACAGTTGCAATACGCGGTGCGTAAAACATTCCAAATTGACAATCAAATATAACAGCTTAGTTACGAGTTACAAATAGACGATTTTTGAACATAAACTAGTGGTTTAGAGGAGGACGCTGCTTTGTCAAGTCACGAAAGAACAAACGACTACTGCCAACACATTAATATTTGTGTTTTTGCAACTTGGAACATCGAATCATTTAGTTCTGTGTTCGTCAAAACACTTTTTAGTAAATTTTTGAAATCAGCAGTTGCTCCTAGTCAGCAAGGACACATTGAATAAACAGCCATTTTTTCAAGATTTATTTTTGTTTATACATACTATTTTATTCTTGATTTTTTGAGATCTACTATGCATAAATGTTATATTTTTGACTAGATCGGTCAAACACAGCTGTAGAGTTTTTAAACCGAAAAAAAGTTTTTTTTAATATCTGTTATTATTTTTTTTTGGGCATATCGGATAGTCATTGATTTTTAATTTGTTGTAGTGATGATAAAAATGATCGAATTTTTGGATTGGATTTTTGGATCGAACTTTTCAAGATCCATTTTTGTTTTGTCAGAAAACATACTATTTTATACATAATTTTTTTGAGATCCTCATCTACATGCATAAATGCTATATTTTTGAATAAAGTATAAGCACACATTGTTGTGGGGGTTTTTAAACCGAAAAAACCTAGATTTTTGGCTTTTTTGGCTCTTCAGTTCTTATTCTATTTTGGGCATAAATGCAATATTTTTGACTGGATCAGTCAAACACAGCCTTATGCACACATTGTGGAGTTTTTTAATCCCAAAAATTTAGATTTTTGGCTTTCTTAATATCAGTTATTATTCTATAAACGCTGAAGCGCGCGCGATCCGCGCCACTAGTTAATTGTGATTGTAAACTTTCCTGAATTTTGAATAGAGCGCGTGTAAGTTCATCACGATAGTTTTTATATTTGCACATAATAGCGCACTTTGGACTTAATTTCATGTTGATCGACATTCCATGTTGATCGGTTACTCAAGTGCTTCTCTCCAACAAACAACGGCTTCATCGCAAAATGAGACACCTGAAGTCTATCCTCATTGCAACGTTTGAAAGACGTGCGCGCAGTGGCTCATTGGCAGTGCGTTTGTCTGTTGTGCGCGGTGTCTGAGTTCGACGACTTGTGGTGTCGTCTCTTTTGTGTTGTGTTCTCTGAACGACCGGTCGTTTCAACGTCTCGAATGACTCCGTGCGGACAGAAAAACACACACACACACAAACATACCCGTCAGTTTGCGCTTATTATATAGGGGGGATTTTTGGCAGATCGGAACGTCATTGATTTTTAATTTGTTGCAGTGATAAAAATGAACGATTTTTTGGATGATTCACTGCAACACCAAGTCGCTTTTTAATAAAGTTTTACATTCTATTAAAATTTTTGTTGCGAATCGCAACGCCTACTCAATTTTATTTTCGCCATTTGCAATTGCTTATATTTTAATAATAATGTTGTAATAAAATTAGCTTCCATTTTTTAACCGAATAAATATAATTCAATTTTTGACAACTTTTCACATTTTTCACATTTTCACATATCAATCTCATTTTTTGAAAATTCATTTACGGATTTCAACTTCTGTAGAAGGGATCCTCAATTGATCTCAAACATTTTGGATTTTTTGTCAGCAACATCATTGCAAATTTTCATTGAAAAACCTTGCGCATTGAAAATTCTGAAACGCATTTTACAAAACAAACGGATTAAAAAAAATTCAAAATTGTTTGTTTGAATTGTTTTAAACTGTATTTTTCCACGAAATTTTTGTATGTGTTCGTCAAACCTTTTGCGGAAATTTGGCTGCAACAAACAGGCGTACAAATTTTTAGGAGAAAATTTATTACCTGCTCTAGATCATAAAAACAAAAATTCTTGCTAAATTTTTGTTATCGTTCCAAACAAATTTAACACCGTTTTCAACAACAATTGAGGAAATTTAATCCAAATTGCTTACAAAAACTCTTTAACTTACTTCAAATAACTACTATGCCATTTTAAATTGAACACGTTAATTCAAAATAGCTCTGAAATTAAAGAAAGACTGAACACATCAATTTTTATCTTTTTTTATATCAATTTTTGCTCGCATGTGCTTGATTGTTGTTTAATTTTTGAATGGAAAACTTTGACCCTTAAAATCTGTCATTTTACGATCGTCATTTGACTACTGTCAGCGCGTCCAAAAGTCATTTTTCAATAGAAAACTCAACAATTTCAGGCTTCCCGGATCTTTAAAATATGTGATTTTACAATTTAAGACTGTTTGATACTGTAAATGCGTCTGCAAGCCAATGCCAATTGTCAATCTATTTTTGAACCGCGGTACCGGACATTACGCCGCGAGACAATACGCCGCGGCCCTTTTGTCGACGGACGTTAGGCCGCGAGACGCCGGACAGTCCTCCTGCTCCGTTGAACCGAGCCTTCAAGTTCAAAACTAATAATCTATTTTAGAGGTCGTCTTGTGAGGTGAAAAGTGTCGCCAAGGTCGCCGCCGCCGCCACCGTCGTTTAGCGGAGTCTTTGCGTTGCATAACGTGTTCGCTGACGCCCATGCGCTATTCGCTAATGTATTCGTCTTCAGCCAAGCGCGCCATTAATGAGATTATTGAATTTGCAAAACTTATGACTCTCTCAGGCTAATGAAGAGCGCCGCGCGCGCACGCTAAATGTTTCGTAAAGTGAACGCTGAGTGCGTCCTACGAACGAGTGGAAACATGCTTAATTGCGCGATTAATGCACTGGCTCTGAGATGCTTGATGGCGCTCTCCAGCGTAGAGTTGTTGAATGTGCTTTCAGTCGATTGTATGATTGTGATTTGAGTATTTAAGTAAGTATTTTTGCGATTTTACTGCTTTGTTTTTGTTTTTTTAAAGCAATATTTTTGCGCAAAGTGGCTTAAACTTAGAACAGATTTTTGGCTTTGTATTGGTGTTGATTTTTTTGGATGACACGACAACGACGGCATAACGGCGATGCGAGATTACAGCGCCGTTTTTAAAATTACATAAAATTACATAAATTTAGTCAAATGACGATTTATCTCGCCATGAATGAGAGAATTTTTTATTGTCACAATTTTGGCTTTGTATTGATCTTATTTTTTTTGGATGACACGACAGCGCCGACGGCGCCTTTTTTTAAAATTACAGCCATTTTGTTGTTCACTAACACAATTACATAATTTTTGGTTGTGCGAATAGATTGTCGCTCCTTCTCTCTTCTATCACCGCTCGCGTTATGTTAGCATAACTCAAAAGGAAATAATGATTTGTCTAAACGCACCATTAATACGATTAAGTAATTCGCATTGCGCATGCGTCGAGTGACCGCTGAATGCGTCTGGCCAGCAATTGATTCATTGCTTCGGAAAGTGTTCAATTGCGCGATTAACGCACCAGATCGGAGTGTGTCAGGCGCTGTCTTAGAGCTGTTGGTTTTGCTTTTAGTTGATTTGAGTTGGAACTATTTATTTAGTTCATTATTTTTTTATTCCAGAAAGGTTAATGCGTCACCAATAAACTGTTTCGCGCAGTAATTGCGTTTGACTTTAAATTGTAGAGTTGAATTGTGCTATTGTTTAACTTACAAGCAAATTGTGAGAATTAGCGAAATTTATTTGTTTTAAAACAGGTCATTTTTCTAAAGATTTTTTTGAAAATTTCACCGACACAACTGCAGCGTTTTTGAAAAATTTATGGTTTTTTTGCAGTAGAAAATAAGGGAATAAATCGCCTGAGAACGTTTTTAAAATCCCATATGGTCATTTGGAATCCCTGTATGGTCCCTATCCCTATAGCACCCTATATGGTCATATGAAAGCCTTATATGTTCATGTTTCTAACGATTTTTTGAAATTATTACGCGTTTTTGAAAACTGTATGTTTTTTTGCATTAAAAATATGCTAAAACCTTCTGTTCTCGCACCGCTATTCTCAGCTTAACTCCCAAAGGGATAATATGTGCGCTTCCTTTAACTAAATGTACAGTTTGTGAAATTATTTAGTTTGCATAACGCACACTCGAAACGTTTCTTTGAGTGACCGCTGAGTGCCTCTGGCGAGCTATTCAGTCAGTGCATTAGGAAGTGCTCAATTGCGCGAGTAACGCGACAAATCGGAGTTGATTTTGCTCTTGGTCAGCTTTCAAGCGAACGTAGTCAATTTTTGAGAGATTGCAACTTTTGTTTGTTTTAAGTCAGGTCATTTTTTAACGATTTTTGAAAATATAAACGAATAAAAAATAAAAAATAAAAAGAGCCGATTTTTTTGCAAGGAATGACAGCGTACTTTAAATTTATTTTTTTTTGCATATGAAATTATAAACAACTCGCTTGAAAACGAATTTTCGGGATTCAAATGTTGCTTTAATTATTCTATTTTCGCAATTTTTCAGTTCCGCATTGCATGAGTCAACTCTTGAATAACCAAAGTGCGAACAGATCCGCTTTCCATCCCTCTGTTCTCGCACCGCTCACCTCAGCTTAACGCACAAAGAGATAATCCGCTTCTGTGATTGATTTACAACCTTCTCCTCACCACACATATCGTCTCAAAGACGCCCGAGTCACATGAGAAAAGGTCACTTCTGCCGCCGCGGTTCGCTGCTTTGAAAGAACAAATTGGTCAATGACGCGTGTAACGACACGCAAAACGATCGCGGTCCATTGAAAATTCGGGTTTTTTGCTGAACGCGACTGGAACCAAACGATGTGACCTTTTCAGATGACAGAGTTGCTTGTAAAAGTAGTATTTTTGTTTTTATTCACAACAAATGTTGATGGTAAAACTCTACCGGATTTGCTGTGGAATTCGAGCAATAATTTGTGAGTTATCTTTAAAAAAATCAATTTTTAATTGTTTTTTAGTTTTAATGCTACTACGGCTACGGTGAAAGTCGATTTATTCGATGAATTGACTATAATTTGTCCATTTTTTGATGTCCATCAGAACAGCGGTCAAGAATTCTCAAAGATTTACATGGTAATTTAGAAATTTTTGTTTCTAAATTGTCGTCGTTTAGGTCTCCGATATGGCCTATCTCAATTGTCAATTGGATTCATCGGCTGAATTATTTCTTGCTTGCGAAGAACCGTCAAAGAGAAGAGATAGAAAAATTGTTTTTAGACCGTATTCTCCGTTACCGAACGGTCTGGAATTTGCAGCAGGAAAATCGTATTATTTAATAAGTAAGTCTGTTTTTTTGTGTGCTCAACTCGGTATTTAAGCTCAAATTTAAGAAATTAGTGTTGATTTAAGTCAACTGGTGATCAAAGTATAAACTGTTTTTTCTTCAATTTTTTTTCTTCAATTCTTCAATTTCCTAGAATTTTCGTGAAAATGAAATTAATTTTTGGCGCACATAAGATTATAGTGAAAAGCTCTATCACTGGCCAAAAATTTTGAATTTTTTTGTCGAAAATTCCTTGCATTCTTTGTTAATTTAACAACAAATCTCTTAAAACTGTTTTTTGTTATTCAAAAACAACTGTTTCTTGCTGTTAAGCTTTTTAAAAATTTATTTCTGAGTTTGTTAGTAAACTGAAAGGTTTTTTGTCGAATTCATGCGATCTCTACCCGCGGAATTGTTGATTGAAAAATGAAATTTTTACTTTCACTCATATAACAAAAAATGTCAACGTTTTTTGGTTTGCTTGCGCTTTTTGGTTTTGCGCTTTTTCTTCTTTGTGTTTTTGAAGCGTTTTTGGTCTTCAAAATAAACGGACGTGCAGATTGAACGAAAATTTGCTAGTAGTTGTTACAATATTGAGAGATTGATTAATTGAGATTGGACGACTACAGGATTGAGAGACACCAAGCATGGCTGGGCCTAAAATGCCGCAATCTGTCTGACAAATGTCTTTTGAATTTTGGAGGAGTTAGTGTTTGAAAAATTAATTTTAGTTTATCACAGTTCTTTTTTTGCAGTCACACCCTCCTATTTTACCCTATTTTCATTTATTTAAAATTTATTGGTAATCCAATCAATCGTTGTAAAAAATTTTTTCTTCAATTTTTTGAACAAAATCCAAGAATTTTCGTGAAAATGAAATTAATTTTTTGATAGCTTAACAGCTAAGATTATAGTGAAAAGCTCTGTAACTGGTCCAAATTTTAAGTTTTTTGAAAATTGCATCCACCCCATAACTCTGTTTTTTTGTTACTGAAACAATACGAATTTCAATTTTAAAATGCATATTTTTTATTTAAATTCTTTTTCATTACCTTTTTTACTTATCTAAATTAATTAGAGTTTGTGAAATTTCAATTTTAAAATGCGGATTTAAATTTTTGCAAAGTCTGCTTCGATGTCGATTTTTTCAGATTCGATTTTTTCTTTTCAGATTTAAAATCGCGTCATTCTCTGCGAACTTTTTAGGAGCACCATAACCACATAAGGGTAAAATAGCAGTAAAGTTTGTTCTTAAACTTAAGAGAATTGCAAGGCAACATTTTTTGTAGTCTGAAAACAAAAAAATATACTCAACAGTATCTCATCCAATCTTTAAACTCTAACAATCGAAGCATATGGTACTTATAGTCTATCTGCTTTTTTGAGCATGAGCTTGAGCTTTTTTGATTCTCCCCAGAATTGTTAGTTTGTTAATTAAGTCAAAGGTTTTTTGTTGAATTAACTAGAAGTGACTCTAACTCTGACTTGAAGATGCGGAAAATGAAAAGTTAAAAACTTGTCATTTTAGCTTCCTAAAGCTGGTGTGTACGTAACTTGTGTGTACGAATGAGTAGCTTGAAACTTACGTTGAGGTTGCATTGCTCGCAAAATCTGGAAATTTGCTTTTTTTGCCGTTGATCTCGATTGTTTTAGACCTGGTAAATCGCATTCGATTTTTTTTTTGGGCGAATGTTGTGGGTAAAACAAGCCTGCCGTCGCCGAAAATATCGCAATTCACAATTATATTAGCTAGTTTTTTGCTCTATTGTTGAAGTATTTCGTATACTTTTGCAATTCGCAAAAATTTGAAAAATTTTGTTCCATGAAAATTATTTTTTGTTTAGGACGTTTAGGATGTTTAGGATGAAAGGACGGTACGCGTGAGCCAAAATGTTATCGAATTTTTGTTATCTTTTGCATTACATGCCTTTTATAAGTCTTGCAACTCTTAGTTCGTTAGTTAACTCAAAGACTTCTTGCTGAATCAATCTGATTTGCGGATTTGTTGATTGAAAAAGCAAATTTTTTCTTATCTAACAAAAAATATGTTGTATTTTTGGTCATTTCATTATAGTTTTTAAGCGCTTGGTGAAGCGTTTTTTGTTTTAAATCTACAAATTGTAGAAACTGGGTGCAAATTGCAAATTATACGTTTGCACACCAATTAATTTGTCAAAATCAAAGTCAAACGCGATTTTAAAATACAGATTTTATTTTTGAGATTTTTCGCAGTTAAATTGCGAATTGATCTGTCTTGATTTTTGCATGTTTTGTTGAATATATCGTTGTTTCCAAACAATTGTATGCGGTGGCCGAGTGAGTATTTTAGAAATTGATTTTAGTTCATTACATAGACTTTTAATTTTGCTGTACTAGATTCTACGCACCTCGAATGATCCAAAACAAGATGCACACAGCAAAGTATGTGTCAAAGTTAAAGTTTTTAATTAATGTAAATACGATTTTCTTAAATTTCGATTTTAAAATGCGAATTTTTTGGTTGACAACCTTTGTAACCAAATTTTTTATTAACAAACAACTTGTTTTTATTTTTGCTTCTGGAAGCGTTGATCTCGATTTTTCTTGAACTGATAAACCGCCACATTCTCGGCGAATTTTGTTTGTAAAATATCAGTAAACTTTCTTCTTGAATTTAACAATCTTTAGAGAGTTTCTAATCTCCAAAAAAAACGTTTTTTGGTGTCAAGAAATGAAATAAAAAATACACTAAATCTCATTCAATCTTTAAGCTCAAATATGGTATATGGTGCTTTTTGAGTGTACTTTTGTTTAAAACAATTTGTCTGAGAAATGTTTTAATTTTCGAGACCCAGTGAAGGTTCGAGATTAATTTGAGTTTATTTTAGTTTGTTAAATTACAATTTTAAAATACGGATTTTTTGATTAACATTCTAATTAGCTAAATTTTTTACTAACAAACAATTTGCCATTGCCGAATTTTTGCTTCTTGAAGCGTAACTTGTGTGTACGAATGAGTAGCTTGAAATGTGGAGGTTGCATTGCTTGGGAACATAGGAAGCTTGCTTCGATATCGATTTTTTCGGATTCGATTTTTTCTTTTCAGATTTTAAATCGCGTCATTTCGAACTTTTTAGGAGCACCACTTGTGTGTAAAATAGCTTGTTCTAAAGTTTGTTCTTAAACTTAGAAAATTGTAAGGCAACGTTTTTTGAAAATGTACACTCACAAAAATGCACTCAATAGTATCTCATCCACTCAATCTCAACCAATCTTTAAACTCTAATAATCCAAGCGTAATGTATTTATAGTATATCTGTTTTTTTAGCATGAGCTTAGAGCTTTTTTGAGTCTGGCCACAATTGGTGTGACAAATGTTATTTTAATTTTTTAGAGGCCCCGTGAGAGTTTGAGAAATTAATTTTAGTACAGTTCTTGTTTTGCAGTCACAAGTACCATATTTTCATTTATTCAAATTGAAAGTAAGATGTTAATTTGATTTTTATTTCCAAATCTACCAGGCATTTGAAAAATATTTGATTTTATGAATTTTGTATTTTTGTTTTTAAGTTTTATCTTCCCAATCTTATAATTTTAACTTTGTTAAATTGGAGTTTTTAAATTTTTATTAAACACAATTTTAGCATTTTTCACATTTTTGAAAAACTTTTAGGCACCTCGAACGGTACTCAATCAGGCATCAACCTCCGAGTTTGCAGTTTTTTGAGAAATTCTTTTTTTTTGGGGTGGGGGAAATTTAATACCGTTTATCCAACAGTTCTAATTTTTGTAGGTTGGCGCATGATATTTTCCATTATTTAAAATTTCAACCAAAATATTGAATTTCATCAATTTTATCTAAAAATGTTCTAGAATTCGGCAAAAATCGAAAAATTAGGATTTTGTAAAATTTTTGAATTTTTTATTCTTAATTTTATTGTTTTCAAATTGTAGGCTTTAATTAAATACAATTCTAACCTTTTTTTAAATTTTAGGCACCTCAAACGGCACCCTATCCGGCATTAACTCGCGCCAAAACGGTCTCTGTGTGACCTCAAACCTCCGGCTGCGAATCGACGTTTTGGCTTCTGCCCCTCCCACCTTTGGTCCTGTCATTCAAAACTCACAAATCGAGAATTTCCCTGAATTTCCGAGAGAACCGCTGCTCGTTCAAGTCTCGGAGCACTACAACGGCGACGAAGACGAGATCGGCGCTTTCAAATCCACTGAATCGCGAAGCATAAAACCGCCTTTAAACAGAGTCGCATCGCCTTTGAACGAAGCGGTCAATCGACATCTCAACCCTGACCACTTTAGTTATGTCCTGAATTTGGCTCAACAAGGCGCTGTGGGATCTGTGTCGTTCAGTGATCGTCAAAACGCTGACTTAGAGTCTCCTAAACCAGCCGAAGAACACCAATCGGCAAAATTTAGGTCTGCAGTATCGTTCACAACTGAAAATCAACCTGTTGACGCTACTCACAGTCAGCCTACGGTAGTATTTGTGGTTGACAGCCAAACTCAAGGCAGGTTTTTTTCTGAATTAAGCGTTTACGATTGATCTGCTATTGTAGAACTATTCGGAGAGCGAAAGTCGACATCTGATCTGCTCAGGCCATCTTGGACAGCGCTATGTGCCTGTTTACTCTGTTGTTTAGTGCTCCTTTAAATTATAAAACTTTTTGTGTTGTGAAAAAACGGGTATAAGATTAATTTATTTAAATATCTACGTTCCATAGTGTTCCTCGCGACCTCAAATTAGTCTAGAACGGCCAAGGAAACACACTGTTGTGGCCTCCTTGCAAAAAAAATTGTCATTTGCTGATCAATCGTTGACTCGTGCATCCGCAAAACTCGATTTTTCATCATTTCGCACCCAGATAGTCTCAAATCTGTGCTTCCATGGCCGTCTTAGACCAACTCAAGGTAAGTTGGCTAAAAGCAACTGACATGTAAGTACAATCCAACAAATAGTTAATCAGTGATCAGGTGGCCGAGTGGTTAAGGCGATAGACTGCTAATCCATTGGGGTTTCCCCGCGTGAGTTCGAATCTCATCCTAATCGACAATTTTTTGTTTTTGTTCAAAAAATCAAGTAAATAAAATTGAAAAAAAATAAATTTGCTTGTTGCGGTTACTATATCGATTAAAGTGATATCTCTGATCAAAAATAAAAAAAATCAATTTAACTATGGGAAAATTGAGTGTTGCGCCAAATCAGGTGCCAAATTTGGTTTGAACAAGTTAATTCAATCGCGAAAAACTGCAAGACTAATGTGTGCTGTTCTGATGCGTTTTTATCGTTAACATCAATAAAATCAAAATTGTTAGAAATAAATAAAAAAAATAAAAAAATAACAAAATCACGATTAGGTAATTGTTGTAAGTTAGAGGCAAACATGAATGTAAATACTGGACTTCTTTAATTACCACAATTAGTTATAAAAACAACTATTTTTGGAGAAAAGTAATTAGCGACCTGCAAAAATTCACGAATAGTTAATCTTTTATTGTTAGAATAATAAAATAGGCAAAAACCTTTTTTGTTGTTGAACAAACGATTGATTTTAAATTTTACCGCAAAAACTACTACACGACAAAAATTTCGCTTAACAGGTTTGAATTAAATTTATCCCTTCGAATCAATAAATTTATTTTCCTCAATTTCATTTTCAATTGCAAAATGTTTTGTTATTCCACAAATAATTGACTACAACAGAAACTGCGCTAAAAACTTTGAATTAAATTTATTCTTACGAAAATTCTGTTTGATTTATGTTCAAAAATCATATCTGAACTATCAGGCGTCAGTTCTGGAATGAACAAATTACAGCCAAAAAAATGTTAAATAAATCCTCTATTCATTTACCTCAATTTAATTTATCACAAGCCGCCAGAAGTCAGCCGGGAACCGTTCAAAAAATTTCAAAGACTTGCTGAACTTTCACAGCGAGATTTGCGTGTTGAACTGATTTATTTGTTTAAATCTCTTTGTTCGTAACAATCATTAAAATCAAGAAAAATAAAAATAGTTAGAAAAAAAGGGAAAACAAAAATAAATAACAAATTCACGATTAGATGATTGTTGGCAGTTGCAAGGAAAAAATGAAATGAATTACTGGACGTTATTGAGTATGTATTGTTTAATAATTTAGTGAAACGATTCAAGGAATTTTGGAGCAAGTTTCCGAAGCAGGTGTTGCAAAAATTCATGAATAGATAATTTTTGTGCTATAATAAAATTGGCGAAAATCTGCTTGAATTAAATTTAACCCTACCCTGTACCGTTTACATTTATTTAAAAAATCATCAACTTATACATATTACTAAAATGCCAAAAAATGTAAAAATAAATCCTCCATTCAATTTCGTTCGTGATGAGCCGTTCAAAAAATGGCATTGTGCTGAACTGAGTTATTTTTTTTCAACTCACTTTGTTCGTTAAAATCGAATTAAAAGAAACACAAAAAAGCAATGACCAAGTTTTCAATTTATCTATCAAACTGGCTTGTGAATTCGCAAAATTTCACAAACAGAAAATTATTTGTTGTTGGAATAATAAAATTGGCGAAAACCCATTTAGTTATTTTTCGTTATTTTACAAATTGTTCTGTCGTGCAAAAATTATTGTCAGAATATTTAAAGAATGAAAAGCTGCTGTGCCGTAAAAACAAAAAATCAAAGATGGGTGGAGAGACCAACGCAACACCTTAACTTGTTTTCTATTCGCCGCGAACACTCCTTATCGATCGAAGCAATCGATAGCGTCGTTTACTCGCAAATGATTTTCTACAGGATATGACGACTGCAAAGATTCAAAAATGGTGTCTTCAACATAAATGTCTCGCGCGTATTTTCGTGGATTTTCACAAAAGATTTTGCTCTTTTCAGACTACTCGTCTCAGACAATCACCGTCGATCAACGCTGAGCGCCGCTTTCAGATCAAAGTGAGTTGAAAATGGTTTAGTTTTGTCATATGTCCAAAATTCTTAGAGCTATCACGCCTCTGGCCAAAAAATCAGTATCAAAGATGAGGTAGAAAAGCTAGATTTGCCGAAAAATAGTTTGTTTAGGCGAATACACGACTGTGACAAGAAAATGCATAGTTTAGGAACTCTCGCAGCCTCACAACCTACAATGCAATTCAACCACAACATGGTGGACATGACTTTACTAGAATTTTGTGGATTCAAACCGATTGTGGACCGATCTGTCCACACGCAAAGAATTGAAGCGACTTGGGCGACAGTGAAACATTCGATGAATCACACGAAAGGACGACCAAAAGAAACCTATACAAGTACGCATTTCGAAAAGGACATCGTCGACCTCGCATCTTTAAACAGATGCTCAGACGCGTGTGGAAAGTAACTGTAAGTTGATTGGACTTTGTCCGCTATAGATCCCAATTATCACGCTTTAAGGCTTAACGGGCAACAGCAATAACGAAGCTGTCGACGATAATCCTCCAAGTACAGATGTCGCACCACCCACAGGATTGAAATAGGTGTATATTAAAGCGGCCTGCCCGTGTTGTCAAGGCCGGCCAGCTACTAACTGAACTAGCTAATGTCGTCAATAAACCGATTCTTCATTTCCTCCATTCTCTTTCGTCGACATCAGGAGCTTTGCGTTCCGATCGTGACCCATCTCGTCTCTCACCTAACTTTTAACGGAAAGAATTTATTTAAACTATGAATAAATAAAATCAATGAAAAAACAATGATAATGAAATCTTCTAAAAATAGGCGGTAAATAAGTCGATAAAGGAAGACTACAAAAATTCAACGAAAAAATCTAAAAATGAGGAACGCGGAAACTAGGTGTTCTTCCAAAAAGAATTTGAACACTTCAAAACATTGGAAAAATTCTTCACAAATCGGATAAAAGTGCAATTTTAGCGGCGCTAGCCAATTAGATATTCAAATGAATTACCAAAGATAAAAGAGCTGTATAGAAAGATAAATACGAGAATTATTTCTACTTTGTATTTATTCAATCTGGACAAAAAAGAAGAAAAGTTGCAGCGGATAGCGGTCATGGTTGACGGTGAAGTAATGAGATATTGAGCTCACAATTCGTGTTAACTCAATGTTCAAAATTTAGTATGAATCATCAAAAATAATACTAATTTAAGCAATAGCCATTGCAAGGCGATATCCAAACTTAGGCTGCGCTTTAGGCTCAATCAAGCTGACTGCTTTACTCTCTTAACATAAGCTTAAAAGGCTAGCAATTAAGACCTTGGACTAGCAACCAAAAAAAGTCAATTTTCAATTCAAAAAACACATGGCTTTATCCACAGCTCACAATACACACGATTTACGTTCATACATCACGATCAAAATCAAGAAACCGATGCGGCCGTTTGTGTTTCATTCTTGCTGCTCGCTTGAAGCGAAGATCCCATGGTGCTCAACTGTTTTGTGTTGTAAGATTGCCAAGGCATTATGCCTAATAACAAAAAATAATAATAAAAATTGAAAGATAAGCGCGCCAAATATGTGAAATGGACAAACAAAAAACAAAGCATTTTTTCCCTGTTGTTGGCAACAAGGGCTGTGGTTTACTTTAATTAAAGTAGAGACTAAAATGTTAGTTCTTTTTAAAGACATCAAACACAAAAGCTCACGAGCAAAAAATGAAAAGAATTATTCAATGAAAAAAATATTCAAAATAATCGTCAAGGCGTCAAAAATAAGAACGTTATGAACTGAAACAAAAACCACAACGGCAAACCAAAGATATTTTCAAACGACATTGGTAAAATGTACAGCCATGCCAACCGCCTCTGCATATTTTAACTGCAAAAAATTTCAAAACATAGAAAGTTTCTATTTTTAAAAAACATAAAAGTTTGAATTGTTTGGTTAGAATAGCGGCATGGTGCATTTATGTGTTCGAATGCACAACAGTAGGCAAAAAATGAAAACAGTCAATGAAAAAAATGTTCAAAATGATTTTTTTTCATTATTTTCGCTGTCACTGACCCTCTCGATCTTTAAAAACAGCTCGTTAATTCCATACCACAACGGCAAACCAAAAAATTTTCAAACGCAAGTACTAAAATGCACAGCCACGTCAAGTGTCTTGATTCAAAATATTTGAATTAAATCAGGAAAAAATAATTACTAAATCGATTTCAGTGGTATCTCTGATTAAAAAAATAAATGCACTTATTTGTACACACAGACATTATTACAGGGTTCAGGTAATGTGGACAAAAAGGGTGGGTCGAAGAAGGTGTGTAGGGTGGGTGAATTTAAGATTCACCAGAAATTATACAAAGACACAACAAGCCCGTCAGGCAAAAGTGAGGGAATGGGGCGGAAGAGGGGAATAGATGACCGTCAAGAGTTCATAGAAAGCCAGATTTTAAATTTTCTTTGAAAGATTTTGAGTTCTTCGCGAGTTCTTATAGGAAATTTGAAATTGTTGAGCTAAATCAGGTGCTAAATTCGGTATAAAATATTTCATTCAATTGCAAAAAAATGCAAGACGAATGTGTGCTTTGCACATTGATTTGCTGATTTGCAATTTACGATTTACAAATCTAATGAGTTTTGTAAATCACTGTGTTCGATAAAATCAATTGTTAGATTGTTAGAAATAAATAGAAAAAGTTATAACAAATTCACGATTAGGTAATACTTAGAGGCAAAAATGAATTTAATTACTGGACGTCATTTTAATTACGGGACCACTCAAAAATTTAATTATAAAAACAACTATTTTTGGAGAAAAGTCATGAACGACCTGCTGCAAAAATTCACGAATTTGTTGTTGGAATAATACAATAGGCAAAAAGCTTCTTTGTTATTTTACAAACGGTCGATTTGTTTAAATTTTATTGCAAGAACTACTACGTGACAAAAATTGCGTTTAACAACTTTGAATTAAAATTGTCCTTACCATAATTGTGTTTGTTTTTCATTTTCAAAAATCCATATCAATATCTGAACTATCAGGTGTTATTTTCGGAATGAACAAATTACAGCCAAAAAATGGACGTTTAAACAAATCGTTTATATATTAACCTCAATTTAATTTGTCACGAGCTGATTTCTTTTGTTTAAATCTCTTTGTTCGTAACAATCGTTAAAATCAATAAAAATGGTTAGAAAAAAAGGCAAAAATAAATAACAAATTCGCGATTAGGTAATTGTTGGAAGTTGGAAGGAAAAAATGAAAATATTTACTTTTTTAATGTTTAAAAATTAAGGGAAAAGATCCAAGGAATTTTGGAGCTTCCCGAAGCAGGTGTTAAAAAAAATTCATCAATAGCTAATTTGTTGTTGTTGCTATAATAAAATTGGCGAAAACCTGGTTTGTTATTTTACAAATTATTGTGAGAAAAATATTATTTGATAAACTACTACAACATAAAAATTGTGTGTAACGGCTTGAATTAAATTTAACCCTCCCTTGTATATTTAATTTAAAAAATTATCAATGTCTGCACTTATATTATGAAAATACCAAAAAAGTTAAAATAAATCTACCTCTACCTATCTACCTAAATCTACTTAAATTTACCTCATTTTAATTCGTGGCGAGCCGCCATAAGAAGTCAGAGGTTCAAAAAATGGCAAAGTGTGCTGAACTAATATTTTTTTTTCAACTCATTTCATTTCGGTAAAATCAGATTGAAAGAGAGCAATGAAACGAACTCTAGGATAAGAAACACGGGAACTCCTTCTACTTTGTATTTATTCAATCTGGACAAAAAAGAAGAAAACTTGCAGCGGTTAGCGGTCATGATTGAAGGTGAAGTAATGAAATATGGAGCTCACAATTCGTGTTAACTCAATGTTCGAAATTTTGTATGAATCATCAAAAATAATACTAATTGAAGCTATAGCCATTGCATGGCGATATTTAAGCTTAGGCTGCGCTCATATCAAGCTGACTGCTTTAATCTCTTAACCCACGCTTAAAAGGCTAGCAATTGGGACCTTGGACTAACAACCAAAAAAAGTCATCTTGATTTTCAATTCAAAAACACATGGCTTTATCCAACTCAAAGCTCACAATACACACAATTTACGTTCAAACATCACGATCAAATTCAAGAAACCGATGCTGCTGTTTGCGTTTCATTCTTGCTGCTCGCTTGAAGCGAAGATCCCGTGTTGCTCAACGGTGAAACTTGGAATTTCCCAAACGGAGCGCAGAGCATCTTTAGCACACCATTGCGGATCGTTCTATTCAACGTCAAGTAGATGAGGACAGCGCCTCCGTTGCTGCACTGCCAGGTCATCTGCGCTACAAGGATGAAAAACGCTGGAACGGGGAAGAACTGCATGTAGACGTAGATCAGCGCGGCCGCAAAATTGAGGAGACAAATCCAGAATGCTTGAATGAAGAGCCGCCTCTGCATCTTTGACAACGCGGCGCTCGTCGATCCGCGGCTTTTCCACCAAACTGAGGTTAACAGGAGGGCGTTCAGAAAGAAGAGCACGAAAACGATCGCGATATTGTTGATCGAGTGAAACACGCCGACATATTCGTTTCTGGGAAGATCTACCTCCGTCTGCGGAATCAGAAAATAAGGATCGAAGAAGTAGGCCATCCCTATCGAGCTGAAAATCGGCGAATTGCTGTAGAACATTCCGAGGAGGTTGTAGCCCAAGCACAGGGCAATCCAGACGAGAGTCAGTTTGCCTTCGAACACGTCGAACATCCATTTGGGTCTCCAAAAGTCAACGCACCGGTTGATACCGAGAACGGTGCATGTGGCGCATTGGCAGAACCACATTCCTGGAATTGCCACAGACGTATAGAGATCGTAATTGTTAGCCGCCTTACCAATGGCCAAGCATCCAATAATGTAGAATTCGGTCATATGATTGCAGCCGACAACGCCACAAATACCGTAATAACCCGGGATGATCGAGTTGATTACGGTAGAGAGGACGTCGATGATTCCCAGGAAGAACATGATGCGCCAACAGGAGTATTGGAAGAGTTTAGGTTGCGCCATGACGATCAGACATGGAATGTAGAGTAGCTGCAAAACATCCTTAAAAATCTGTCATTTATACCGTAACCTACGATGTAAAAAGATCCAAGAACCAAGAATAGCACTCCTAAACCGTACTGCTTGCTACCGTAGCTCAACCACTCGTCGTAGCTCTTGAAAGAGCAATTGTAGAAGCGCTCAAAGTCATCGTGATCGAAGAAGAAACGATTCATGTTGCAGATTGTAAAATGATGCCCAAAGGCGCCCTTTTATAAGCCAGAAATCAGAATGCCAAAGCAATCAAGCAGCTATTGGATTGTTTTGTCCTGTAAACATTCCCATTGTGACGTCTGTGAATGTTGTGTTTATGAACATTAAGTGATCTTGGCCCAAGCATCATTATTTGATCGCAAGATTGCTCTCATTGCGTCATCCTTAATTACAGGTCTGAATTGGAAGAAAACAAAAGTGAATCACTGTAGCACTTTATTCACATGAAAAATAGCTAAAACACCGTAGGATGGGAACGCAAGCCTTGATACTATAACCGAAACAAACATAGGGAAATAACTGAACTAAAACGCAAAATAGTGTCATTTACTAACCGAACGTTGGTTTAGCGCCCCGTCAACGTTATAAATTGATTTTTGATCGTTTCTCACCCAGAAAGGCGCATCACCCAATTCTTTCTACTTTGACCTCAATTTGTATTTATTCAAACTGGACAAAATGGAGAAAGAGGAGGAAGCGCTGCAGCTGAAGGAGATCGCCAAGTGTTCCAAAGGATTTTGAGCGACCATCGTGGAAAGCAAGCACAGCATCGCTTTATCCAACGTGTTATTCGAGGTCACAATACATACAAATCAAGTCCAAAATCAAGCAACCGATGCTGCTGTTTGAGTTTCATTCTTGCTGACTGCGTGAAGCGAAGATCCAGTGGTGCTCAACAGTGAAACTTGGAATTTCCCAAACGGAGCGCAGATCATCTTAAGAACACCATTGCGGATCGTTCTATTCAACGTCAAGTAGATGAAAACCGCGCCTCCGTTGCTGCACTGCCAGGTCATCTGCGCGATAATGATGAAAAACGCCGGAACGGGGAAGAACTGCATGTAGAGGTAGATGCTCGCGGCTGCAAAGTTGAGAAAACAAATCCAGAATGCTTGAATGAAGAGCCGCCTCTGCATCTTTGACAACGCGGCGCTCGTCGATCCGCGGCTTTTCCACCAAACCGAGGTTATCAGGAACGCGTGCAGAAGGAATAAAACGAAAACGATCGTGATATTGTTGACCGAGTGGAACATTCCGATGTGCTCTTCTCTAGGCATGTCCACCTCCGTCTGCGGAATCAGAAAATACGGATCCACAAAGTAGGCCATTCCCAGCGAGCTGAAAATTAGCGAATTGCTGTAGAACATTCCGAGGAGGTTGTAGACCAAACACAGGGCGATCCAGACAAGAGTCAATTTGCCTTCGAAAACGTTGTACATCCATTTGGGTCTCCAAAAATCGACGCACCGGTTGATACCGAGAACGGTGCATGTGGCACATTGGCAGCACCACAGTCCTGGAATTACCACATGCATTATGTCGAAATTTAAACATGAAAAGCTAGAACAAAGCCTTGCGAACATCTTCTCAAGCACCGATTTTGCTTAAATTAGCCCTATAACGCATGCGTAGCCGACTTAGGTCGCTAAGTGGCATTCCCTGTTGAAAACAGAGGGATCTGCAATTGTGCGCATTTTAACATTGAAAATGTTTGATTTCGACAATATGAATCGTAATTGTTAGCCTTACCCATGACCAAGCACCCAATAATGTAGAATTCGGTCATATGATTGCAGCCGACAACGCCACAAATACCGTAGTAGCCCGGGATGATCGAGTTGATTACGGTAGAGAGGATGTCGATAATTCCCAGGAAGAACATGATGCGCCAGCAGGAGTATTGGAAGAGTTTCGGTTGCGCCATGACGATCAGACATGGAATGTACAGTATCTCAAAAGCAGTACTTGAAAATCTGCCCTTTATACCGTCACTTACGATGTAAATGGAGCCAAGAACCAAGAATAGCACTCCTAAACCGTACTGCTTACTACCGTAGCTCAACCACTCGTCGTAGCTCTTGATCGAGCAATTGTAGAAGCGCTCAAAGTCCTCATGATGGAAGAGGAAACGATTCATTTTCCGGGTTGGAAAATGAAGCCCAGAGGCGCCCTTTTATAAGCCGGAAATCAGAATGCCAAGCAATCAAATAGTTGTGGATTGCTTTGTCACCATTCCCATGGTGAGAATATTGTGTGTTTTTGAGGATAAAGTGGTGTTGGCCTAACTCTTTCATCGCGAGATTGCTCTCATTGCGTCATCCCTAATTACAGGTCTGAATTGGAAGAAAACAAAAGTGAATCATTGTAGTACCATATTCACATGAAAAATAGCTAAAACACCAGAGAATGTGAACGCCAACCCTGATACTATAACCGACACAGCCACAAAGCCAATATGTTCTCATATGGGAAACAGACTCTCGATCGAGAGCAATCGAGAACAGATCGAGATCGACAGGTTTGCGGCTGAATAGCCGAGAAACGATGAAAAATTGTGATTTGCTGACCAATCGTGGACTTAACCGTTCGCGCGCAACCGCACAAATCGATTTTTTCGTCGTTTCTCGGCTATTCAGCCACAAACCTGTGTTTCCATGACCATTCTAGACCAATTCGAGGTCGCGAAGATCGCTCATGCCATCAAAATCAACCGAAACGGCCGAAAATGGCAAAAAAAAAAAATCAAATCGCGCCAAGACCAGCCAAGATTTTCTAGAAAATGTAGGGTTCCCCGCTAAGTTTGACAGCTCAAGACTGAGCTGTCCTACAGAAGTTCTGATTTCACTAGCGAGGTCGCAAGGGCCGATTTGATGAGTGTAGACAAAATTTCAGAAAAATCTGAGGCTTTTTTGAAGCGATGTCACTGTCCCTTTGAAGTGCTTCCTAATTACAGGTCTGATTTGGCTCATGAATCATCATAGCACTATATTTATTGCCCTATACTTATTAACACAAAATCACTCATCATTCAACGTCAGTGGCGGAACTCATTTACTCTACAATCTCCAGCACTTTGCCTATCGCGATCGTTTTGTTTGTTGAGCGGTCACGGAGCGTAAATCGTCCTAGTTGTGGCACATCCTCAAATCTCTCCATGCAGAACGGCACAGTTGATTCGAGACGCATTTCGCACTTTTCTCCCTGTTTCACAAAGAGCGCGCCGAGCTTCTTCTCGTTGGTTCTCTTGTCGAACGTGCAATAAAGCTTCTGAAATTTACCAAAATTGATGAGCCCAAATTACGCCTTCAACTTGCTTCAATGCTGACCGATTCCTCTGCATTGTGAATGTGCAGAGCACACGAAAATCCCGCACAAATGATCGATTTGCATTCGATGATCTTCACTTCTGCTTTGAAAACGCGACCGACGCTGCAGGGCGGTTGGTCAGGGGAGCAGAGGACAAATCCCGGACGGATTTCCGCTGCGGAAATGTCCTTTAGTATTAGTTGCGCGTTGTCACCCGATACGACACGTTCGGTGCTCTCTTCTGCGCCGGTCGAACATTGGGCTACGAGAACTGATACACGATTGGGCATCAGAAGCATCGTTTGTCCTTTTTTCAGGACGCCCGATTCCATTTTTCCAATAACGGTCGTGCCTTTGTCCTAAAACAGAAGATTTAAATTAGAATTGTTTCGTTATTTTAAATGAGATTTTAAATTGCAAATTATACTTTAAAATTTTGAAATTTCTGCCTCCTAGCGCGACAATTTAACAACATTTTTGCGCCATTACGATAACGTTTACGCACTGAACCTTATAATGGACTTGACACGGATATGCTCTACTTCATTTGAATCAAAACAAACGAAAAAACTACCATAAACGGAATTAAAGAAGCAAAAAAGGACTCAGCGTTCCACGAACCGACTTGCTGGTCTAAAATCTTACCAAGCCACACCTATTCGCTTTAAAATAATCGGTATGTGAGCCAGCCGACTCAATATTTATTAAAATTAAGTGAATTTGCCTATTTTGTGCACTTTAGAGCTTAAATTTCAATTTCAATCAGAGAAAAGAACTAAAACAGCGATCTAAGTCAATGAAAAACCTCATATTTCACGATTTTTTTGTGAATTTGTTTTGTAAAATTCAAAACTTACACTGCTGGTAGCACTCGCAATGATAAGTCGCACTGGGCCATCAACGTCTCGTGTGAACGATGGCACCACGTTATCGATAAAGTCGAGAAAACAAGGTCCTCTAAACACAATTTTCAAATAACTGCATTTTCAATGAATTTCACTCACGTGTACCACGAACAAACCGCCGCATCCGGCCGCTCCTTCATAAACGCTCCCGTCAGTCCGGAGACCGGAATCCACGTCACGTCATCCTTCCCGAATCCGCAAGTCTTACGCAGAAACGGAGCCAAACTGGTCTGAATCTCTGTGAAGCGCTCCTTTGCCCACTCAACGGTCGGATCGTCCATCTTGTTGACGAGCACGATCAGCTGCTTCACTCCGGAGCCTCGAACGAGCATTGCATGCTCCTGAGTTTGTCCTCCACGATCAAATCCGGTCTCAAATTCGCCTCTCCGCGCGCTGACCACCAGAACGGCGAGATCCGCTTGACTCGCGCCCAGAATCATGTTCCGCACTAAGTTCTTGTGACCCGGAGTGTCGAGGATTGTGAAACGTTTCTTCGCGGTTTCAAAGTGCGCGCGTCCGCATTCGTTCGTCGTTCCCTTCTGCCGCTCTTCGTCGTTTGTGTCGAGCGCCCACGAGAGATACCAACTCTCACGTCCCATCTCCTTCGCCTCGCGTTCGTATTTTTCGAGTGTTCGCTTGTCGACCATGCCGGTGAGATACATCAGCTGACCGCCGATTGTCGATTTCCCGGCGTCCACATGACCGCAGAAGACAACGTTAACGTGCTGCTTTTGCGATCGATCTGGAAATTTAGGTTAAAAGCGAATTTTTAAGGAATTTTACCAGTAGCAATGGTTGTTTCCTTGAGATCGGCTGTCATTTTGTCCACTTCGTTGGATTCGTCAGAAGAAGCGTGATTTGTAGAAGCTTCGGTCGCACCAGTCGTAGAATCCTTGTTACACATTTTAAGCTGAAAAGAGATAGAAAATTAGAGGAAGAATCGCAATCGCCCGTTTTTTCCACGTTGAAATGAGAATGCATGGAATGAAATGGAATTATGCCAGCTTTTGAAAGTGTGCTGTTAAGCGCAAATATGAAAACCCTTGTGATGTGATCGCAATTTGCGCTCGCTTCAGTTTCAGAAGACACGATTAAGGGCAGCCTACAATCACAGTCAAAAAGAGGCACGGATTGCGCAAATTACAGCTCAAATTCACGCTGGCAGTGTTACAGGGGCGCGTCCCACAACGAAGCGCAATAAGCCAGAAAGGATAAAAGCTCGCAATGCACTCAATAGGTCAAGATCAGACCGCCAGTTGGCTAGCCGCCGAC
The DNA here is from genome assembly GCA_007213375.1 of Steinernema feltiae. Lineage (NCBI taxonomy): Eukaryota > Metazoa > Nematoda > Chromadorea > Rhabditida > Steinernematidae > Steinernema > Steinernema feltiae. Next base: position 82,050 of record MQUG01000073.1, read on the forward strand.
TACGGCCGCTAACCCCGCCCTCCGCGTTTTTCGCAACATTAGACAGCGGGCGGGGAGGGTTCGACGGACGACAACATTGCACAACGTTGCAAGCATGCGGCAGACATATCGCGGTGGGAACCAACTAAAGCGTCCAGGATGACTAGATGCAGCTGATGCTCTTCAATTAGGTATAAATAGATTTGACCGCATTGCTATTGTTTTTCGCATTGCCACGCCTGAACGAATGTCGTTGTCGTGGCAGGACTCACTGTCACAGATGATCGCAAGATTGCGCAATTTTGTTTTGAGTTTAAAATTGATCCAAATTGTTTTGATTTTTTGCATAATTCAAGTCGATGTTCATCTGTATTTGAATTGAGTTCTAGGGCTTGATATTACAATGATTTAATCGAGTTTTTGTGAACAATTTGCACTGTTTAAACAGTACAAAACAGGCAAATTTACTTCATTTCATCTAGAAGCTTTGGTTTGAATATAGCATGTCTGGACTTTATGTAATCTGTTAGCGTCATGTTTGAAACGTTTAAAAAACGTTCCATTCAGCCGGTTAACGAGCCATCTGGCTCATATTCACTGAAATGAAATAAATTTGGGCCTGTTTTGGGCCATTGACTGTTTAACTGTTTGATTGAATTTGAACTAACAACGAAAACAGTGAGATATCTCAAATCTCGATGTCATCTCAAAAGCTCGTAGTTTGAAAATAAGCACCTCCTCGATAGCTCCATACTTATCGCCGGATTTTATTTAAATTTAACTTCAAACATTTCGTTCCCGCTTATGTCATTCGCTCGAAATTCGTGTCGCGCACCGGGACGGCTAATGTAAATCCGGGATTCCGGCGGCTAGTGAGCCTCTCTAGTGCTTATTCGGCGTTTGTTTAATTAATTTACTTATTTATCTACTTAAATCGACGTTTTTGGAAGCGATGAATGTCACATGTTGTAGTGAATCAAAAATTGTCATCGATGTTGCAATTTTTATGGTAATTTTTCGCTGTCTTGTGTAATGATTTGCTTGTTTCATGTCAAAAATGTAAGTAAAAACAGTCAAAAATCTAGTTCATCTGTAAACACCGTTTCCATTACACGATATGTTCATTTAGTTGGAGGTCGCAGATCTTTGAAGGTCACAGGCACTCTCCATTTAACAACAGTCACTTGCAAAATCACACTTACTTTAAATCATTTTTTGAATGTCTTGTACTGCAGTAACTTTCTCAAGACAAATAATTTAGAATTTGAAATTTGCTCAATAAGAGTACATATCACTGTTACAATAAAGGATTTGTTTATAGAAACCAGGCCTGATAAAATCAAACATTATTTTAGATATTCTTTCCTTTTCGAAAGGACAAACCAAGATGTTCAGGGTTATTTTTGCTTGAATTTTAGAGTGTAGAACAAAATACCGTATTGTAACGATTAATCAAAGTCTGAGGTCGGAGCGGTTTTTTAAGAAATTTATTGATTGACATTGATTTGTATTTAATTAAAATAACGTTATTTTTGGACTGATCACTGTACAAATAATCCTGCTTGAGCGTCTAGCTTCTTGAAAATTGCTATATATTTTATTTTATATTTTTTATATATAAAATAGCATATGGTACAAATGACAACAACTGTGTGGCCAGGCACTCTCCATTCAACAACGGTCACTTGCAAAATCACACTTACTTTAAATCTAATTTTTGAATTCGTGTTGTAATGCTTTGGTTCTCAAGACAAACAATTGAGAATTTGCTCTCACAACTTAAACCTATTAAAATTCCGCAACTCTACAATAGTTGTTTTGTTCTGAGAAACCAGACAAAAGTGGTCAATTTGTACATTTAACAATTAGTTTTTTAAACATTTGGGAAGGATTTTTTGCATGTTTTTGGTAGTACAAGAAACAACTAATACCGCATTGTAATGATAAATCAAAATCTCAGACTGGAGCGGTTTATTAACAATTCGTTAATTGAGAGTTCAAAGATTGATTTGTTCGAATTGAATTATAATGACGTTTTTTGGACCCATCAGTGTATACAAATTACTACTCGAAATTTTTCAGTGCATAAATTCCACGATCACAAAACAAAACCGGTATACGTTTAATCAAATGTGTGGTAATTGCAGATTTTCGGTTTTTTCTCAATTTTTTCCACTGACACTCTCAATCTCAAACAGTCAATTGCAATTGAATTAAAATAACATTTTTTGGACCCATCGCTTTCAAACTTGTACAAGTCAATTTGTACATCGAACATAAAAGGGTAAAAAATTATATTTTTTTATATTTGGGAAGGATTTTTGATTCAATGAGTTTACATTGTAGTACAAGACGCAATAACTAATACCGCATTGTAATGATAAATCAAAATTTCAGGCCGGAACCAAAGCAATTTAGTAATTAATTAACTGAGAGATTGTTTCGTATAAATTGAATTAGAAAACGTTTTTTTTTTGGATGCATCAGTGTCCAAATAATCTGTGCTTGAGCGTCTAGGTTCAGAGAAATTGTGATTTTAATCAAATGTGTAATGAAAATTATTTAATTATCAACTGTGAATTGCTTTTTTGAACTAAATTCGTACACTCGCTTATGATTTCTGGTGAAAGGAGACTTGTAAAGCACCGCACATAATCACATTTTAGATTGCATGTACATATATATTGATTTAGATTGCGCATTGCAGTTTTGTAGTCTTTTTCTCATTTTTTTTGGCACGGAGACTTTCGATTTTTAACAGTCCCAATTGAATTAAAATAACGTTTTTTTTTTGAAGCCACACTGTGAAAATAATCCGCGCTGGGTGCTTGAGCGTCTAGTTTCTTGAAAATGGATTTAAAAATTACTAACAGAGATTTTTCAGTTCGTCACTTCCACGATCATGAAGCAAATACGGAAGCGAATTCCAATCAAATGTGTGATAAATTATTAAATGAAAACGTTTGATTTTGCTTTTTTGAACTAAATTTTTGAACTCGCTAATGATTTAAGTGAAATTTTTGAAAGAAAGCACCGCAAGTGATCACATTTACCCGTCACCATGTCAATCAAAACAGGACCAAGTACCCTGTAAATTCAAATTTATTTCAAATTGAAGGAAGATTTGCTTGTTGACGTAATTTTCTAGCGTTATCATCTTCAATGTGTCAGATAAAGCTCAATTGGATTTACTGTAGCTATACATTTTATTTATTTATTTTAAATTGACGTTTTAGTGTAACCATACTGGGGCTACGGTAAAAGCGATTTTATTGATTGTGTTCCAGAATATATACATGGTTTTACGTCTCCAAATTCGTAAGTTTAGGTCTCCGAGGTGACCTATCTGAACAGTTATTAGACTTAATTGCCGAATTATTTTTTGACTTCCAAGCTATTTTTCAGATCCTTCGAAGAATCGCGGCAGGAAAATCGGTGCTGAATTTTACAGCGGTCGAATATTGAAATATCTTTTTTTGAGATTAAGTTTTTATCTTTAGTTAATTTTATTTTATTTGTTTTAATATAGCCTAGTTTTGAGAACTCTGTCAAATTGCAACAACTCCACGACTGATGACTTTAATCACACAACGCCAGAGGGCATTGACCGCATTGCTCAGGCTGACATTCATTTTTGTGGGACTCATTGCCGCCAATCGCAGTGAATCGTGCTTTCCGGCTGTAAAACGCATTCCGAGTGCTTTCAAGCTGTTTCTGAAATTATCGCAAAAATCATAGTTAATTAATAAACATTAGATATCGATATCTAGAATTTGTCATTTACAACTTCTTATGCCAAACATCCAAGTTTATCGATGAGTGAATGAACAATGCACATTATAGAATCACGAAAAAATAATCGTTGTCACTGAAACTGACAAATGATGACAAATGCACTCAAAGATACAATCTTGATCTCCGTGTCTCCGCCAACTGTATTGTGACGCTATTGTAAAGAGCTTCAGGTGGAGTGGACCACGATCCATGGTTGTCGTCGCAATTTTCAGAATTTCAAGGTGTTGAGTGCCATCTTCCATGTGAACATCTTCAATTGCCAGCTGAAGGATGTTTGTTCGAGCCTAAACAGTTTAATTAATAATGCTCTTCTATTTGAAATTGCTGTTTGCTGTACATCCAAACGATCCATCTTGAGAAGCCGGTTTCTTGTCAGTGTCACGTGGTACAAGTTTAGCCAGTCGCGATCAGCTTTTCATTTCCCAAGTAGTCTTTATGCCTTTACAAAGTTATTACAAATGTATTAGGTACTAGTTTAGGTACACTTACCCGTATCAGTGGTTGATAATCGCCCATCTGCAGATTGCTCAAGCTTTCTGCACCTTCACTCGTCATGCTGAACTAGGTATTTTAGTCTGAAACGGGTTTCGGAGAACTGGCCAGCACACTTCCTCGGGTGACAAGAAATTTCGTTTGCTGGGAAACTTGTGAGCTGAAAGCGTTAGTTGAATAACAAATAATTTCAGTTTTAGCAAATAACTCAAAGCGATAATTTTTGGTGTGCAAATCTACGCAGTAAAACTTAAAATTTCTAAAAATTGAAAAATTTGAATTTAAATACATTTTAAAAGACTTTTAAATAAGTGCTTAAATAATAGGATTGAGCTGATATAGAAATTTTTGTTGTCAAAAATTACACTTTGGTTTAAATTTGCTTAAAAGTTGGCTCTTTAGAAATGTACCTTTACAAGAATATTGCTATCGATATTGAGCGGATAGTAGCTGGCTGATCAGTTGTCCGCGCTATCGCTCCCTGCGTCTTGTCGTAATTCGAATAATCGGATGTCCCCTGATGGATGACCGCAAAAGCTAAACTCAAACTTTCTGCACCCTCACTCGTCATACTGGACAAGGAGGCACTGGACAAGGTCCGAAGCGGGTTTCAGAGTACCGGACTACTTGCCACCAAACTCCCCCGGGTGACACGAAATTGAAATAGGAACAGGACGTTGTTGGAGGTCGTTTCTGAAGGTTTCGTCATTGGATTGACTTGAAAGAACTGAAAACCGTATATTTGGTCATAGAATTCAAGAACAGAACTTACTTTTAATTGAAGGAGACCCGCGCGAAGAACGAAATCAGAGTTGAAGGAGTCGAGATGAAGCGATAAGCTTCAACTGATGAAAATAGTCAGCGCTACGGTCACGTAAATGTCGGATAAAACGCGTGAACACGTGGTACTGAAGTTTAGAATTGGCATCGCAACCAATCAGATCGTCGTGGGACCACCGTTCAAACTATCACTCACATCGAATGGTCGTCGAAACTGCCTGCATGCAAGTGTGCCGGAGTCTGACCTCCGCGCCTCCTACGTTCTAATGCAAACAGACGCGCGCTGACCCGATATATGTATAAGCGCGTGTTATCATCACTCGGGACCTTCGGACCAAGAGCGAGCATCGAATAAAGTCGCCAGACTCTCCGCTCTTGGGCATACAACACACACCAAAGGGAAACCCACATTATTGTGAATGTTTGAATCTTTTTCGCTGCGATTGCTGAATTTTACAGTAAAGTGTCGAATTTTTTATTCTTTAGTTACTTTTATTTCATTCAGTTTTTCGTATTTTTCGATTGATTTTCAATTAGTCATTTAATTTTTTGTGGGAAAGTGCGTGAAATTCGCAACAACACCTCGCTCAAAATCAGAGATCACATGAACCGAAATTTTTAATTTCCTCAATTGCAATGCTCTCAATCTCCGAATTCATTAGCGGCTTCTGTGATCTCTGTGATGAAAGAACATGCGCGGAGCACAGCATTTGCCATCTTCAAAGGAATATTCGAGTTCCTTCCGGATGCCCTTTGGCTTATGCTCAGAACTGGCGACGTTCCAGAGAGTCCAGTCCAGAGTGTAAAAAGAATTCAAAGCGGCCATGTCTGTCTACCTGCATGACGTGGTCAATGCCAGTCCCGATGGGGACCAACAGCTCAGAGACAACGAACAGTTAATGAATGTTTGCTTTTATTCAAATTTAAACATTGTTAAACAACTCATTTGGTATTTGAAAGAGAGACTGAGATGTTGGAGTCTCTCAAACCGATTACAACTCTTGTCTTCCGTCCGGTTAATTTTTCGATCAAATTTGAGAAAATCCGATTGACCGCATTTCGATACGCTTTGAAGAAGGCGAGGAACACGATTGCGGAAATGGTTCCATGGTTAGCGACGATCACTATGCTGACGAGGGCTGTTTCACGGCTGAAAGGCGCCGTGGGAAACAGGATTCCACAGACAATGCCAATAAGTGGAATGCCGCCGAAGAGCATCGCGACGGCGGTCAGCCCAAGTAGACTGGCGAAGACCTTCTTCTGCAGGGCCAACGTGGCATCGTGGGTGATCGCTTCTTGAAGTTTTCGAACTTTCCGCATGAACAAGACTGAAGGGATGACGATAATAAGAATTCCAACAGTAATCACTGCCGCGTACGCACTAACAATAGCCACACTCTGCATGCCGTCAGAGTGCAAACAGAAGACAAATTCTTTATCCGAAAGTTCCGTAATATTCGGGTAGTTTTTGGAACTGTAGAGCAATTCATGAATCAGCGGAAAGTAGAATAGACCGAAGATGACGTGTATTACGGAGCAGAGAGCAAAAACCCAGGCTGGTCTGATCCGAGCGGCCAGTTTTGGATGAACGAACACAATGTAGCGGTGTGGAAAGCTGAACATCAGCGCGAAAGCGCACTCAGTAACCAGAAACGGATGTAGAATGGTTAGCATCTGGCCAATATTCTCGTTGACAATGAAATATCGTGAAATTCCATCCGCTCGGAAGCATACAGCGGGAAAGAGGGGGTAGAGATGCATGAAGCTCAAAGCAAAATTGGCGAGAAAGTTCCAGAACATTGTGTTGAGAGTAAAGTAGGAATAGTGACGGAGTTGGGGCGGCGTGTGGAGGACGATAACGTAGATTGTGAAGAGTTTGAGCGGCATATGAACGCAGGTGGTTACGTCGAGAAGTCGGTTAAAGAGAGCTTCATATCGGCTGCTGTCCGCCATTGACTGACACTGACATCTACATCGACCTACAACCGCTGAACGCCATCGAATACAAGTTGATTGTTTTTCTTTGAGTCAATTAATCTTTTGTGGGAGAGTACGTTGAACTTGCAATAACACTGCATCAAGCAAAGGTCGTGGGGAAGCCAGATTTTTTACTAAATTTTCAAAGAGCGCAAACATGTTTTTGAAGGCTGGTGCGTGCGCCATTCTCGCTCCTGCAAAGCTCTCATTTTGGTTCAAAACGCGACTGACAAGGGAACGTCGCGGATTGTCCCTTGTCAGTCGCGTTAAAACAGTGTTGAAAGAATTATCGGCGCTTTCGTGACACTCAAAGAGTTATGGTCTAAAGAGTAGGTGAACATAAGACTACAAACAATAACACCACACTTTGAACTTCTCTATTCAGTGGCTGTGTGGTGCATTTTGAACGCACTGGAGTTGCGTAGGTGTAAGCGTGGTAAGTGGATCAGTCACGCCGGTTTGCGATGAAGTAGACCTACTTATCGAGCCGACTCACGGGCCGGCCGGCTCCACTCGACTGCTAAAGAGTCAATGTAGTGCTTACTCGGCTGCAGACACTGACAGGTAAGAAACATGTAAATGCAATTTAATTTATAACATTTAGAACAAGTCATTTCGCATTTGAAAGACAGACTGAGCTGTTGGATCACTTTAAACTGATAACAACAGATTGCACTCTGCTCTTCCCTTTCATTAATCGGCCGATCAGATCTGAGAAAATCCGTTTGACCGCATTTCGATAGGCTTTGAAGAAGGCGAGGAAGACGATGGCGGAAATAGTTCCGTGATTTGTGAGGATCACTGTGCTGATCAGGGTTGTTTCGCGGCTGTACGGCGCCGTGGGAAACAGGACTCCGCAAACGATGAGAGCAGCTGGAATGGCGCCGAATAGCATCGCGACGGCGGTCATAACAAGAAGACTGGCGAAGACCTTCTTCTGCAGGGCCAACGTGGCCTCGTGGGTGATCGTTTCTTGAAGTTTTCGAACCTTGCGCATGAACAACAGCGAAGAGACAACACCAATAAGTATTACTATAGCAACAATTGCCACGTACGCGCTCAAAACAGCAACATTCTGCAAACCGTCAGAGTGGTAACAGAAGACGAATTGTTTGTCGAGGATTTCCGCCATGTTCGGGTAGTCTTTGGTGCTTACGATTAGGTCATGTATCAAAGGAAAGTAGAGTAAAGCGAAGATGACGTGTACCACAGAGCAGAAAGCGAAAACCCAGGCTGGTCTGATGCGAGCGGCCAGTTTTGGATGGGCGAACACGATGTAGCGGTGTGGAAAGGTGAACATCAGCGCGAAAGCGCACTCATTACACGCAAAAACCTGTAGAATGATTAATATCTGGCCAATATCTTCAGTGACAATGAAATGTCGCGAAAGTCCATCCACACGGAAGCAAAGCTCGGGATAGAGCGGGTAGAGATGCAGGAAGCTCGTGACAAAATTGGATAGAAGGTTCCAGAACATCGTGTTGAGAGTGAAGTAGGAGTAGTGACGGAGTTGCGGCGGCGTGTGGCGGACGATAACGTAGATTGTGAAGAGTTTGAGCGGCATATGAATGCAGGTAGATACGTCGAGAAGTTGGTTAAAGAGAGCTTCATATCGGCTGCCGTCCGCCATTAACTGATAGCTTGGAGTTTCACATACGGGGAAGTCCAAACGATTACAATACAAAACGGAAACGAATACAAAGCAATTGTTTTTCTTGTAGTTTGTGCGTAATCCTCGCGAAAATATTTCAGAGAACGCCAAAACAGGAGAGCTTAATAAGCACTCTACTTTGCTAGTACTGAAATTTTAAAATCTGTTTGTTTTGATTTGAAAATTACGTCCGTCCGTCTATCTACCCGCTAGCTTCCAACCTGATAGCCACCGTCTAATTATCTGCATGTCTCCTTTCGTCTATCGTCTACACTGCCTCCCGGATGACTCAGCGTCCCTCGTCATTGGAATGCCCACATCATCGCCCGACCTCACCTTCAGCCCGCAGACCCATCTCGCCGAGTATATAAGCCGAGAAGAACACTCCTTCGGGGTCGACCCTCTGATTCAGCCATTGGCCCGGCTGTTCAGAGTAAAGTGTTATAGTGATATTGTCGAGTAGTCCAGAGAATAAAGAGATCGTGATCGTATTTTGTGCGTCACTGACGCGACGGCTACACGACCTAGGCGCGACGTTCCCCAACTACAAGCGTCGCGGCCTCTGGAAGAGACTGATTGGGATTGAGCCGCCCGGGGCGGACGAGTAGCTTATTCTTTATTAAATCGTCATTTTGGTGATTGTGTCATATTGACCTCTTTAGCCCTTTTTGGTTTCTTGGTCTTCTTTGTCTTTGGTGTAGGAGTGGTCATCGGGGTCGTCGTAGGTGGAAATCCAGTTGTAGTCGTAGTGCATCGCGCGTTCTGTCCACAACAAGGACAATCAGCGACAAGCTGGGAGACGCACGAGTAGCCGATCTTGCAGCGCAGGTATTTGCACGCTAAATGCTCGTTTTCCGATCTAACGTGTCATGATGAACTCACGATTGGCAATCGTGTCCTCTGGTAGACACTGCCCAGCTCGATCATTCAGAAAAGTGATGAAAAATCGCTGTCCTGGTTTGCAGAAATGAGCTAAAATGCTTGATTCCTACAATTGAGCTCAATGGAAAGCTACTTGAAGTGGGCATTGGCGCTAAAGTGGTCTCGGACGGAAGATCAGTGCAAGTCCATCCGTAGTAGCAGTCGGGAGCGCATCCACTTGCGAGTCCCGTGTCATTGCAGAGTTGATTGGCGGTGCAGTTGTGGATTCCCATACCACAGGCTAAAATCAGAGCTCGTAGAAGCGATTCTTAGCGTCATTTAACCTCCGAAATCAACGCATTTAGGTTCGGGATCCGTCCACAGCTTCACGCAGATCTCACCACACGGACAGTAGAAGCCATCGCAAGCTAAATCAGCCTGAAACAGGTCTCAAAGCGCCATTCTTACGGTCACGACTGGTCGTAAAGAACTCAGTGGTCGCAGTGAACTCGGTGGTCGTCGATGTCGTTGGAATCGAGGGATTAGGGACGCACGTTTCATAGTTCATCGGGCTGGCGTGATGGCAGATCTGCTGCACTTCGCAGATCTCATCTTCAGTGCAGTTGAGCCAGCCCGAACACGCTAGAAATAGTCAAGAATTAAGCCTCATTCGCCCCCTGCTCTCTCACTCTCATTTAAAGGACAAATTCTCCTCTCGGAGCAACCTCCACACACATCTCTGGCCACATTGTAGCCAGCACTTGGCCTGGCCGCTCGTACAACCAGGATTGAGGTCAACGCCGCACGTGACCTTCCGAGGCCAGCAACTCTCTTCGCAGTAGCTACACAAACTTGTGTAGATTTCGTTTTCACTGCATTGGCTTGCATCCTGCGCATTCGCGAATGCTATTAGGGCCTGAAATGAGGATGATAGGAGCAGAATTTAAGGTCAAAACGCACAAGAATCACAACAGCCGCTGTCCACATTGTCGTCAACGCGAACTAATCCAAGCAGCGCTGTTTTCAGCCGATTTTCGATTGGTTTTTGTTTTTATGCAAATATTCTCGCTGAATGTGATGGTTGCAAACACAGATCGCACAGTTGTTGTCCATCATGATGTCATGATGTTATGTAAGTCAGCTGTTTTCCAGCTCTCCACAGGGTTAATTCGTTTGGATTTCGATTTTTGCTCTTTTCGCACTTTTCGCAGTAATACAACTACGAGACCGAGACTATCAGATGCAGCTTTTGACCACTGGCATGCGATGAACAGGTCGCGGATTTGTTGAAGATTAGAATTTTGTGACCTTCTCAACTTTTGTGACCTCTGCGACCTAGATTTGTACGCCTCAAATGAGGACGATAGGAGCAGAGAGATGGGGATCAAAATTCTCAAGAGTTACAACACAAGAATTGTCGTCCAATTGTTTTGATTGGTTTTTGTTTTTATGCAAATTCTCTCGCTGAATTTGACGATCGCGAACACACGTCACACAGTCGTTCTCCTGTCATGATGCGCTGTTGCGTAAGTCAACTGTTCGGCCCCTTTATGGACCGAATTGTTTAGATTGCGATTTTCGCGTTTTGTTCACTTTATGCAGCCCTACAATGCGATAATTACGAGTCAGAGACGATTGGATGTGATTTCTGTCAACTGACGTGCGATGGACAGGTTCGCGATTCGCTGAAAGTTTGTATTTTGCGGCTTTCAGTATCTCTGCGGCCAAGATTTGGACCCAAACTGTGGCGCTGACGTTCCCTCTTGTCGCTGCGATTTCCAAGCAAATGGTGCTGTATTCGATCAATGTGGATTTTGCGCGGGAAATGCGGAAGTAGAGTTGTACAGTACAGTATACATTAGAGCTGAAATTTCAATATTCAGAGTGCTACGAAGACGACTGTCCAGGAGGCCTCTGCATCAGCTACTCGTTCACTTGTAACAACGCTACAAAGCAACGAGAAGATCATCCTGTGTGTCTCCATACAACGACCACCAATCGTGGGTTCAGAATGCTCAAAATAAGCGTTTCAGCTTGAGCGCATGATTGTAGCCTGTGTAACAAATCCCGATTACTGTGGATTTGCGCGTCGGTGCGTATTCAACGGCGGACATGCCTTCTGCGAGTGCATTGACCGTAGGAACGTGAATTCGAGTCAAACGTCAATAGAGAGTGCGTTTTCAGCTTGCGAGGGAACAGATTGCGGTCCCGGCAGTCAGTGCATCTACATTGCGACAACGAATTTTACCCGGACAACTGCGGCTGTTGGGAGAGTTGCGACTACATTCCTACTTGTGTTCCGAGTCCTTTTTAGCTTGGTCCCGACGCGAACGAATGCCTATTTTCATTTAAATACATTCATTTAGAGCTTGAAAGAACAGATTACAGGCCACGATAAGAGCGAAGACGGTAGCGGAATGTGAATTATTTTTGAAAACATGTTTTCAGTTCAATTTTCGTCAAATTTGGGCCTTCGAACAACGAGTGAGCAACGAGCAAAGTCGCCAGAATGTTTTTAGAATGTTTTTTAGTTTAAATTTTTGGCTAAAAAACGCTGTGTTGTAAGTTACAGAGAGAGAGAGACGGCCGACCGTTGAGATCACATTTATTCCAAATTCCTCGATTACACGGAAAATTATGCGCTAATCGGGGCTGATTGGCGGTATTATGTGTTAAAGCGCGGCGAGAGTCGTGCTGGTCATGACACACTCATCAATGTTATAATTTTTTTAAAATTTGTGGTTAGTTAGCAGCTTTTTTAAATTTTTTGCGGCTTTGCTTAAATTCAAATAAAAAACAAATACAGAATTTTTAGCGGAGGTGGTTTTTATCCAGCTGGTCAACAGGATGGCATGAACTAGTAATTTTCTAAAACTGACCGACCATCTTTGTGTCTGTTTTTTGTTCACTTCATTGTAGCTTTTTTTTTATCAATTTGAGTCAATTTGTGGCTTTCTGCAATCCGACCGTTTGTAATATAATCTAAAAATTCAAATAAATAAAGAGATTTTTGGAGAAGTTTGGAGTTTGGCGCATTTAGTCAACAGGAAGAACGGCAAGAAGTGGTAAATTCTAAACATGACTGTCTTTTACGGTCTCAACTTGACTAATTCTTATTTTTGGCACTGTGAAATTTTGCTTTTGCAAATTCAAAGTTGAAGTTTAGTTAGAAATTGTACTTTAACAATAACAAGAAGAAATGCTCGTTAGTATTTTTGTCACACGCAGAATTTTCAAGAGATTGTTTCAGAACACTCTCATTTCATTTGTTAAAATTAAAATTTGAAAGCAAATTCTATGTTCGTTTATTTTGATTTTTTTCGTCATTATTGACACTCAGAACTAGTCCGTAAATAATACCGAAACTTTAAGTTATTTTCTGCTTACATAGCCCATAGCCGCATTGTCACTGTCCTACAAATACAAAATGCCTAGTTTGTGAAACAATTTATGTGGGTTAATCAGGCTATCTCATTGTAGCTTTTTATTTAATTTAAATTTTTCACAATTTTTGCGACTCTTGCAATCCGAACAAATTTCCCCAATTCTTTGTTCTCATGCCATGACTCTTGCTCTCATGCACCGGTTAACTAACCGCTTTCATAGGAAAACTACCAACGTTTCTTTGTTATTCAGTCTCTTTGAGATGCTGAGAGACGTTGTTGTCGCGGAATATTGCGTTAGTATCTGTCTTTGCTTGATTACCCTCGCTCTACGGTATCTCATCCATCGACACCGATCGGTCGCAGCAATGTGGAAGACCTCTCCTGCGCTCTGTGTTCTACTTGTCCTCGTCGTTCCGATGGCTTTCATGAAAATGTCCGTCATTATAGTATTTAATGCGGCCATCTTGGGGATTCTGGACAATGTACCTCGGAAAGTCTACCTTATGTCTACGCCGTTTGTTATCGAAGTAGCGATTTACTTCGTGTACAGTAGTTTGACGATCGCCATTTTCTTGCAACGGATCTTCTATTTGCTCTTTCCATTACGTAACATTAGAACCTTCAACATCGTCGTTTTCTCAATCCTAAGCGCTAGTGCGGTCGGATGCGGAATTGTCAGTTCCGTCCTCATCTTGACCAATCTTTCACCCAATGAGCAACCGCTTCCGCCCGGTGAGTCATCAGACGTCGGCAATTATCTAAACGCGCATTCAGGATGCTTCTCGTTCAACTGCATGCCGACCAAAAATCACCCATTTACCGTCTTTCCACTGACCGCGAACATCATATTCTCCGGAGTGATACTGACCGTTGGAACGGTCATGTTCATCCTGATCTACGCACACCGCAAACAGCACCAAAGTGCGACGACTGTAAAAGTAAGGAGATTGCGTTTAGCGAGGCGTCAATTCAAAAATCATAAAACAAAAAGATATTTACGTTATAACATGGTAATAACACAAAACTCATTTTTGAGACTTTTGTCTCTTACGCAGCCTCGTAAACAGTAATGTCTGGTACCTGAAAACCCGAAACCGGACATATCTGCTCGTAAGCCTAAGCATTAGGCTTAGCACCATGAGCTTCACTCTAAATCTATGCTATCAACGTTCTAGGTCAGCACGTTCACCCTGTACGTCTTCTACACTCGTCTAGTTTTTGAAACGATTCCGTGTTTTCTGGACGTGACGTTGTCACACGCTGTGAGTTTTAGAGAACTAGCTGCTGCATTCAGAGCTTTCGATTTCAGGTAGGTATAAGGCTGGGAACGTACATTGGACCCTATGGAATCATTGGACGTGCTCTAGAAATCGCCGTGACAACTGCTCTCTACTACAAAGTCTTCAGACCGCCGCAGATGATTGTGACATCGATACAGAGTAGAACAGACCAATTGGCAAATAAATGTAGAAGCTGAGAATTGATAGAAATAATTATTTGACGTTCGAACAAGCGCTGGAGACACACGCTCAGAGAAACCGTTTTTTTTTAAATACGGCGACCGAGCTATACGGCGATTGATGAGCTAAAATACGGCGATTGATGAGCTAAAATACGGCGATTGATGAGCTAAAATACGGCGATTGATGAGCTAAAATTAGGCGATTGATGAGCTTTGTCGGAATTCTCTTGTTGAACTTGACGATCGTGAACACGCATCGCACAGTTGTTGTCCTGTGATGATGCGATGTGATGTCATGGACGTCAGCTATTTTTCAGCTCTGCACATAAGTAATTCGTTCGGATTGAGATTTTCGCTCTTTTTCCAGCCCTAAATTGCTACCAATGCGGCAATTCCGAGACCGAAACGAGCATCTGTCAACTGTCATGTGATGAAAAGGTCGCGGGCTTGCTGAAATTTAGAATTTTGTGACCTTCAGTATCTCTGAGGCCAAGATTTGGATCCAAACTGTGATGCGTACGTCCCCACTTGTCGCTGCGATTTCCAAGCAAATGGCGCTGTAATCGATCAATGCGGATTTTGCGCGGAAAAATGTGGAAGCAGAGCTGTACAGTACAGTATACATTAATGCTGAAATTTCAATATTCAGAGTGCTACGAAGACGACTGTCCAGGAGGCCTCTGCATCGGCTACTCGTTCTCTTGTAACAACGCTACAAAGCAACGAGAAGATCATCCTGTGTGTCTCCATACAGCCACCATTAAGCGTGGATTTAAAATGCGTAATATTGCGTGTTTTTCTATCTTGACTAACCTTGTTGCTTGACTTTGTTTGCTCCGCTATTCACTTCGGTCGTCGAAAAGCACGCAGCGAAAAGCCGGGTACAAGAATACGCCGAGAATACACCGTGGTTGGGTGTCTACCGATTACCAATGCGCTGCAGCTCCTCTTTGATAGTCAAGTTAAAGTCCTGAAAGTCCTGTGAATATAGTTCTGCGCAAGACCAAAGCCTGTTTTCAGTACAAATGTTTTCGTTTTCCCCGTACACGCCTTTCTGATTCTTTGTTCTCGCGACTAATTCTCTCATGCTCGGGTTAGTTTGTACTATCCGTCACTTTCCGATTTCAATGAAAAACAACAAATTTTCTTTGTGATTCAGGCTCTTTGAGATGTTGAGAGACGTTGTAGTTGCGGAATATTGGGTGTTTTTCTGTCTTTGTTTGACTATTCTCGCTCTACGGTATCTCATCCACCGGCGCCGATCGATCAGAACCATATGGAAGACCCGTCCTGCTCTCTGTGCTCTACTTGTGCTCGTTATTCCCATGTGTTTGTTTAATCTGTCAATTCCTGTAGTATGGACGGCGGCCATCTTGGGGATTCTCGAAAATGTACCTCAGAACGCCTACCTGCTGTGGTCGTCAATTCTTATTGCAATAGCGATTGACTACGTGTACTGTAGTTTGACGATCGCCATCTTCTTCTTGAGATGCTGAGAGACGTTGTAGTTGCGGAATACTGCGTTAGTTTCTGTCTTTGCTTGACTACCCTCGCTCTACGGTATCTCATCCATCGGTGCCGATCGGTCGCAGCAATGTGGAAGACCTCTCCTGCGCTCTGTGTTCTACTTGTCCTCGTCGTTCCGATGGCTTTCATGAAAATGTCCATCATTATAGTATTTAATGCGGCCATCTTGGGGTTTCTGGACAATGTACCTCGGAAAGTCTACCTTATGTCTACGCCGTTTGTTATCGAAGTAGCGATTTACTTCGTGTACAGTAGTTTGACGATCGCCATCTTCTTGCAGCGAATCTTCTATTTGCTCTTTCCATTACGTGACATTAGAAAGTTCAACTTCGTCGTTTTCTCACTCTTAAGCGCTAATGCGGTCGCATGCGCAACTGTCACTTCTGTCATCATCTTGACCAATCTGTCGCCCAATGAAACGCCCCTTCCGCCTGGTGAGCACTCGGTAATCATGCGTCAGTAGTCTAGACGACCGTTCAGGATGCTTTTCATTCAACTGTATGGCGACGGAAAATCATTTCACGAGAATTTTTCCAATGACCGTGAACGTCTTGTTCTCCGGAGTGATAACAACCGTTGGAACGTTCATGTTCATCCTGATCTACGTGCACCGCAAGCAGAGACAAAGTGCGACGAGTGTGCAAGTAAGGAGATTGCATTTTGACGCCGTTTTGCATCGTTTTAGGTCCGCACGTTCACCATCTACATCTTCTACATTCGACTTGTTTGTGAAACGATTCCGTGCACTTTGGATATGACGTTGTCGCGCACTGTAAGTTGGTTCAGGAACTAGCTGCTGTATCAAATGATCTCGATTTCAGGCAGGCATACAGCTGGGAAGGTACATCGGAGCCTATGCAGGTCTTGGAAGTATTCTAGACATCACTGCGACAACTGCACTCTACTACAAACTGTTCAGTCCGCCTAAGACGATTGTGCCATTGATAAAGTCATGACGTCGAAACCACATGACCACCTGGCGTCGAAATCAGACACCGCGTACAACAGACAAACGCACGGTCAACGAGCCACCGCGCGCGTATTTTGGAACTGTGCAATGAGGACTGTCTGTAGTGCGCAGTTTTTCTAATTATTTGTTTTGGAGACTTTTTTGTTAAAGTATCTCAACCATTAAAACCAACTTTAGAAGACCTAGATATAATTTTGTTAGTTGATCATGTATCTTTTGCGCTTTGGGCTTTTAAAAACTGTACATGTCGTGTTCCTTAAATTAAATCAATTTTTCTGCTTAAGCCTTGCACATTGTGTGGATACTGTGGGTTTAATAATTTAGCAGCTGATTTTATTCTTTATTTTTTGAAGGCATAAGTGCATATTTTCAATCATAATTTTCTAAATCCTAATAAAATCTTAATCCACAACTAAAACAAATTCGGACCAAATTAAATTTTTTGTTATTTTTGCTTACATCCGAATACCGTATAGGAAGACGACGTATACGACAACAAAAGAGATGTTAAACAAATCTGTAATGAGATTGAAACGAGTACTTTAAATAAAAAATATTTAAAAAATATTTACGAGTAAAATATATATTTTTTGAAGAATCCATTTGGTACCCGGCAATATAGCGCTTCCTTTGTCTCCAAATTACGATTTTCACGTTTGCTGTACCTTTTGAACATGGCCATGGCGGTAACACATAGTAACACAATTAAATTTTCTGTACTGCTTAAATGCAACCGCTTATCTTTTGAGATTGAATGTTCAGTTTCCTGTGTCACTATAGATAGGCAAAAAATTAAATTAAAACTCAAATCGCAAACAAAAATTGCGTTTTTTTACTCAAATGCATTCTGGTCATTTACCTGTTTTGGTAGATGAGAAAGAAAGTTGTCCACACTTTACTGATAACTTAATTCGACATGCTTTTCTTTAACACAACTTTTCTTTGCGTTGTGGGGAAACTCAGTGCGTTAAACTCGCAATAACATTGCTTCAAGCGCAAAAAACAAAGGTCGTGGGGAAGCTAGATTTTTTACTAAATTTTCAAAGTGCCCAAACATGTTTTTGACCGGTGGTGCTTGCGCCATTCCTGCCCCTGCAAAGCTCTTATTTTAGTTCAAAACGCGACTGGCAAGGGAACACGCGGACTGTCCCCTCCAGTGTGATAAACACATTGTTGAAAGAATTAGCGGCGCTTTCGTCAAAGACTCAAAGAGTTATCTGAAGTGAACTGAACGAACTGAACGCTTATTCGGCTTCCGACACTGACAGGTAAGAAACGTGTAAATTTATTGAAATTTCAACAGTTAGAACAAGTCATTTCGCATTTGAAAGAGAGACTGAGCTGTTGGATCACTTCATACCGATTACAATAGAATGCACTCTCGTCTTCCGTCTCATTAATCACCCAAGCAGATCTGAGAAAATGCAGAAGAAGGCGAGGAAGACGATCGCGGAAATGGTTCCATGATTCGCGAGGAGCACTATGCACTAGCTCGTGACAAAATTGGCGAGAAAGTTCCAGAACATCGTGTTGAGAGTAAAGTAGGAATAGTGACGGAGTTGCGGCGGCGTGTGGCGGATTACAATGTAGATTGCAAAGAGTTTGAGCGGCATATGAATGTAGGTGGTTACGTCGAGAAGTCGGTTAAAGAGAGCTTCATATCGGCTGCTGTCCGCCATTGACTGGCAGCTAAGAGTTTCACTAAACGATTAAGGAAACGAATACAAAGCAATTTTGTTTTTCTTTTAAGAGGGCAGTACGTAAAACAATACTGCTCAAAGCTCATTGCTCATTGCTCAAAGCAAAGATCACGGGAAAGCGAAATTTGTAGCGTCATACAAAATTTCAAAAAAATAAAAAATGTCTGAGAAATGTTTTTATGTGTAATCTCCACCGCTTCCGCGTTGCAATGACAGCAGGCGCGCACCCTGTGCTCCCAATTATAGTGAACTTTTTGATGACAAAAAAGGATTTATTTTAAGATAAATTATCTATAAAACCTGAAAAAACCTACCTACTGAAATTTTAAAGTTAAAAAGTTAATTAGGTTCTTTGTAAATCTTTGTGTTGGATGATGCCTCATCCCACGCTATTGCACTCTGAGGCCTCTGAACCGCAGCCGCTTCCCATCTGTCACCCCGTTGTAATCCACGCAAACCACACCCAAAATCCTCACTACTTAACCGAGTACTGGTCTCTTCCACCTTGTCAGTTACTCAGTTGTCAGGGCCACTTACACTTTGAATGGTCATTTCGGTGCTCGTGTTATTTTGACCTTTTGAGACCTTTCTTCTTTAATTTCTTTGTTTTTATTGAGTAAATTGATGAAAGATAGTAAGAATTGTCATTAAATTGCCGTTCGGATCCTCTGTCGCTCCTGGTGCTTCACGTTCACCCTTAGCCCTTCTTTGGTGTCTTAGTCTTTTTTGTCTTTGGAGTAAGAGTGGTCATCGGGGTCGTCGTAGGTGGAAATCCAGTCGTAGTGGTCGCCAAACATCGCGCGTTCTGTCCACAACAAAGACAATCAGCGAAAGATTGGGAGACGCATGAGTAGCCGGACTTGCATCTCAAGTATTTACAGTTAGGCTTTATTTCAGTGAGACAGCAAGAGACAGTCGTCTCTCTTCGCACCTCTGTTGGTTTGGTTTTCTCCCGTGTTTCCCAATCCTGGCGGACTCTGTTCATCTTGATGCATCGGATTCGACTGAACCACTGCGAATCCGTTCGGTTGTGCACGTGGTACCCGTAACAAGCCATCTCAACCTGAGAATTTGGAGAGCGAAGATCAAAGCAAAAGCGAGAAAACTCAGATCTTCATTAGCATCCCGCTTGTCACCCTCCAACTTTTCGTCCACATCTTGGTGAGTTACGAAATCTTTTGCATACATATTTGATTTAATCTTTGATTTGAGCGAGATGTTATTGCGAGTTTCACGCACTTTCGCACAAAAAATTAAATGACTAATAGGAAAACAATCAATTTGTATTCTTCCCCTCCATCGGTTGTAGAGACTGCTAGAGAGTCAATGTAGTGCTTATTCGGCTACAGACACTGACAGGGAAGAAACATGTAAATGCAATTTAATTTATAACATTTAGAACAAGTCATTTCGCATTTGAAAGACAGACTGAGCTGTTGGATCACTTTAAACTGATAACAACAGATTGCACTCTGCTCTTCCCTTTCATTAATCGGCCGATCAGATCTGAGAAAATCCGTTTGACCGCATTTCGATACGCTTTGAAGAAGGCGAGGAAAACGATCGCGGAGATGGTTCCATGATTTGTGAGAAAAATTAAGAACAGGTAAGAAAAATGTAAATTTATTGAAATTTCAACATTTAAAAACAACTCATTTTACATTTGAAAGAGAGACTGAGCTGTTGGATTACTTCAAACCGATTACAACAGAATGCACTCTCGTCTTCCGTCCCGTCAATTTGCCAAGAATATTGGAGAAAATGCGCTTGACCGCATTTCGATACGCTTTGAAGAAGGCGAGGAAGACGATAGCGGAAATGGTTCCATGATTAGCGAGGATCACTATGCTGACCAGGGTTGCTTCACGACTGTAAGGAGCCGTGGGAAACAGGATAGCGCTAATGATGAGAGCAAATGGAATGCCACCAAAGAGCATCGCGACGGCGGTCAACACGAGAAGACTGGCGAAGACCTTCTTCTGCAGGGCCAAAGTGGCATCGTGGGTGATCGTTTCTTGAAGTTTTCGAACTTTTGGAATGAACAAGATTGAAGAGACGACAATAGTAAGGAATACAGTAGCAATCACTGCCGCATACGAGCCTATAATAGCCACTTTCTGAATGCCGTCAGAGTGCAGACAAAAGACAAATTCCGACGTATTCTGGTAGTCTTTGGAGCTGTGTATCAGCTCTTGCATCAGACGAAAGAACAATAGACCGAAGATGACGTGTACCACAGAGCAGAGAGCAAAAACCCAGGCTGGTCTGATGCGAGCGGCCAGTTTTGGATGGGCGAACACAATGTAGCGGTGTGGAAAGGCGTATAGCAGCGCGAAACAGCACTCAGTCGACGCAAAAAACTGTAGATTGATTAAAATCTCGCCAACGTTTTCGTTATCAATGATTTGTCGCAAAATTCCATCCGCTCGGAAGCAAACAGCGGGATAGAGCGGGTAGAGATGCATGAAGCTAATCACAAAACTGGCTAGAAGATTCCAGAACATCCAGTTCAGAGTGAAATAGGAATAGTGACGGAGTTGCGGTGGCGTGTGGCGGACGAGAACGTAGATTGTGAAGAGCTTGAGCGGCATATGAACGCAGGTAGATACGTCAAGAAGTCGGTTAAAGAGAGCTTCATATCGGCTGCTGTCCGCCATTGACTGGTAGCTTGGAATTTCACATACGGAGACGTGAAAACGATTAAAGGAACGAATACAAAGCAATTATTTTTCATCTAGGAGAGAGTACGTGAAACGATAACATTGCGCAAAGCAAAGATCACAGGGAAGCGAAATTTGTTTAGCGAAATAGCGTCACACAAAAGTGTGTAATCTCTGCTGCTTCCACGTTACAATGCCTGCAGGCGCGCACCTTGTGCTCCCAAATTTACATTTTTGAGGCACATTTTTGATGTCAGTTTTTTTATGACAGTGCCATTGCAAGCCCTGAACCGACAGCCCCATCTCTAACATCTCTAACCTGTTAACACTGCTCGCCCGGCATGCTTGAGGTCGTCCAAGAGATATATTGTCGTCAACTCGAACCACTCTAAGATTCCCTGTTTTCGTTTGAATTTTGGTTTTATTCAAATTTTCTTACAACGCAACGGAAATTTCGAACTCGGGTATTGGAAGTTTAGTTATAAGGCCACCCTCGTGATTGTTAGTATCTGTCCAACTGTGCAGTTCCGAACTAAACCAAGTATACCACGTGAAAGAGAAGCTCAAATTATTTATGTTAGTGGAAAATCAGGTCGGTGAAGGTATTTTATGGCTTACATAGATTTTCTAAACATTTTAGGTCCAAGTTTGGCTGTCCAAAAAGTATAAGGCCACTTTGGAAAATGACCCACAAATAATTCTAAAATGAGATCTGTAAGGAAACGGATGTATTTACTTGATAAGCGACCCTGTAAGAAGTTGTGCTTGTTTAAACCAAAACATGGCTAGATTTCTGACTTTGTGACTAAAAATGGACATTTTAGCTCTGAAACAAGCCCAATCAGTCCATCTTTTGGCTATCTTAGGTATAAAGGGTCGCTTATCAAGTGTATACATCCGTTTCCTTACAGATCTCATTTCACGTGGTATACTTGGTTTAGTTCGGAACTGCACAATTGGACAGATACTAACAATCACGAGGGTGGCCTTATACTTTTTGGACGCACTGTACTTCTCTTATGCTCCGGTTAATTTCTTTTACTATCCGCTTCAGTGGAAAACTAACAACTTTTCATTTTTGATTCAGGCTCTTCGAGATGCTGAGAGAATTGGTTGTAGTTGTGGAATATTTCGTGTTTTTCTGTCTTTGTTTGATCACCACCCTCGCTCTACGGTATCTCATCCATCGACACCAACCGGTCGGAGCAATGTGGAAGACCTGTCCTGCGCTCTGTGCTCTGTTGACTCTCGTCGTTCCGGTGGCTTTCATAAATATGTTCATTTGGACCAAATTGTTTGGATCGCGATTTTCGCTCTTTTCGCACATTCCGCAGCCCTACAATGCGATAATTACGAGTCAGAGACGATCGGATGCGATTTCTGTCAACTGACGAGCGATGGACAGGTTCGCGATTCGCTGAAATTTTGCATTTTGCGGCTTTCAGTATCTCTGCGGCCAAGATTTGGGCCCAAACTGTGGCGCTGACGTCTCCACTTGTCGCTGCGAATTTCAAGCAAATGGTGCTGTAATCGATCAATGCGGATTTTGCGCGGGAAAATGTGGAAGTAGAGCTGTACAGTACAGTATACATGAGGGCTGAAATGCACGTTCAGAGTGCTATGAAGACGACTGTCTTGGAGGCCTCTGCATCGGGTACTCGTTCTCTTGTAACAACGCTACAAAACAAATCCAAATTGTGTGACAAATCCGGATTACTGTGGATTTGCGCGTCGGTGCGTGTTCAACGGCGGTCATGCCTTCTGCGAGTACATTGATAGGAACGTGATTGTAAGATAGGATTGTAAGAGAATTTTACAGAATTTTTTCAAGAACAAAAGTTAATGGGGATACTACATTTACTGGGAAGTCACTGCTCTCATAGCAATTGGATTGCGGCACAAATAATCTGCATACTGTCGTTCATTGACCGATACTGGCTAACTTGGCCGTTTTCTGCCAATTTCCGTCCGTTTCCTCGCGACCACGAATTACGGTCACGTAAATGTTGGATCAACGCGTGAACACGCTATACAGAAGGTAAACATTAGCATCGCAACCGACTTGGAAAACAACGGAAGAGAGAACACGCGGAGAGTTCAGCGTTTGCTGAATTTCATGAGATTCCTTCGGATGCCCTTTGGCTTATGCTCAGCACCGGCGACGCTCCAGAGAGTCAGGGACTCTTTGCGAAACGAAATCAACGCAACCATGTTTGTCTACCGGTGGTCTCGGTCTCGGCCTGACGTGGTCTCGGTTTCCGAGCGTTTGCTTTTATTCAAATTTTAGCATTTTTAAACAAGTTTGGCATTTGGGAGAGAAACTGACATTTTGGATTGCTGCAAATCGATTACAACAGAATGTACTCTTGTCTTCCGTCTCATTAATCGGCCAATCAGACCTGAGAAAATCCGCTTGACCGCATCGCGATACGCTTTGAAGAAGGCGAGGAAGACGATGGCGGAAATGGTTCCGTGATTCGCGAGGATCACTGTGCTGGCCAGGGTTGTTTCGCGGCTGTACGGCGCCGTGGGAAACAGGACTCCGCAAACGATGAGAGCAGCTGGAATGGCGCCGAATAGCATCGCGACGGCGGTCATAACAAGAAGACTGGCGAAGACCTTTTTCTGCAGGGCCAACGTGGCCTCGTGGGTGATTTCTCTTTGAAGTTTTCTGACCTTTCGCATAAACAACAGTGAAGAGACGACAATGATAAGGACAACAATGGCCATCACTGCCGAATACGAGCTTGTAATAGCGACATTTTGCATGCCGTTAGAATTGAAACAGAAGACAAATTGTTTGTCGAGGATTTCCGCCATGTTCGGGTAGTCTTTGGTGCTCACGGTCAATTCGTAGATCAGCGGAAAGAACAATAGACCGAAGATGACGTGTACGACAGAACAGAGAGCAAAAACCCAGGCTGGTCTGATGCGAGCGGCCAGTTTTGGATGGGCGAACACGATGTAGCGATGGGGAAATGTGAACATTAGCGCCAAAGTGCACTCAGAACTTGCAAAAACTTGTAGAATGATCAATATCTGGCCAACGTTTTCGTTGACAATGAAAGATCGTGACAGTCCATCCACCCGGAAGCAAACAGCGGGATAGAGCGGGTAGAGATGCAGGAAGCTCATGACAAGATTGCCGAGAAAGTTCCAGAACATCGTGTTGAGAGTGAAGTAGGAATAGTGACGGAGTTGCGGTGGCGTGTGGCGGACGAGAACGTAGATTGTGAAGAGTTTGAGCGGCATATGGATGCAGGTGGTTACGTCGAGGAGTGGGTTAAAGAGAGCTTCATATCGGCTGCTGTCCGCCATTAACTGACAATGACTTCGGCCGATGGAGACCTACATACAATTGAGGGAAAGAATACAAAACTATTAGTCATCTAGGTTTTTTGTGTGAAAGTGCGTGAAACACGCAATAACAGAGCATAGATCAGCACAGAAAACAAACTCAAAACATAGATCACGTGGAAGTGTTTTTATGAGTGTAACGGAGTTCCAGTTCCTCATCCCCTCGCCTTTCTTGTTGTTATGCGTGTGCTCAGTGTAGCCTTGTAGCCTTGTACCATCACTTGTGGGCCTTCAAACAACAAGTGAGCATCGAGCAAAGTCGCCAGACTCGCCGCTATCAAACATCCAAAAGAAATGTTTTTTAGTTTAAATTTTTAGTTAAAAAACGCTGTGTTCTAAGTTACAGAGAAGGGAGACGGCTCACCGTTGAGATCACAATTATTCCAAATTCCTCAATTACACGGAAAATTATGCAACATATCGGAGCGCTAATCGGGGCTGATTGGCGGTATTATGTGTTAAAGCGCGGCGAGAGTCGTGCTGGTCATGACACGCTCTTCCATATTTGAATTTTTTTAGGAATTTGTGGTTAATTCGCAGCTGGTGGTTTTTATCCAGTTGGTCAACAGGATGACATGAACTAGTTTTTTGCTTTTTGTTCACTTCATTTTAGCTTTTTTTTAATTAATTTGGGTTTTTTGTGGCTTTCTGCAATCCGACCGTTTGTTTTAATATAATCTAAAAATTCAAATAAATAAAGAGATTTTTGGAGAATTTAGTCAACAGGAAGAAGAAGTGGTAAATTCTAAACATGATTGACTTTTACGGTCTCAACTTTACTAATTCTAATTTTTGGCATTTTGGCATTTTGATGAAATTGTGCTTTTGCAAAATCAAAGTTAAACTTTAGTTAGAAATTGTATTTTATCAATAACGGGAAGAAATGCTCGTTAGTATTTTTGTCAACGGAAGAATTTTCAATAGATGTTTCCGAACACTCTCATTTGTTCAAAAAATTAAAAATTGAAAGCAAATCCTATGTTCGTTCATTTTGATTTCATCTTTTCATCTTTTTTTGACACTCAACTAATCCGCAAATAATCACGTAACTTTAAGTTATTTTCGGCCGCTTGGGGCCGAAAATTGGAAATTGGGGCCCGGGCCCCAATTTAGTCGTTTCTGTGGGCCTGGGCCCGGGCCCGGGCCACAGTTTATACCCACCCTTGCGGCAACTACACGAGGTCTAGAACGGACCTTGAAACAAGGAATTTTGATTGAATGACTGAGATTTGTTCCTCAATGCGTAAAACTCGAATTTCTATAAACGCGGATCTTATGCCAAACATCCAAGTTTATCGATGAGTGAATAAACAACGCAAATTATAGAATAACGAAAAATAATCGTTGTCACTGTGAAACAACTGCTTATTGTGACGCTATTGTAAAGAGCTTCAGGTGGAGTGGACCACGATCCATGGTTGTCCTCGCAATTTTCAGAATTTTGAAGTGTTGAGTGCCATCTTCCATGTGAACTGACATTTTTCGCAAAATGGCTGCAAATTATTACAAAAATAATTAAATAATTGACATTTCAATTTTGCATACCGTTGCTGCTTACAACATCTCAAAAACGTCTTCAATTGCCAGCTGAAGGATTTTTGTTCGAGCCTAAACAATTTAATTAATAATGCTCTTCTATTTGAAATTGCTGTTTGCTGTACATCCATTTTGAGAAGCCGGTTTCTTGTCAGTGTGACGTGTTAAAAGTTTAGGCCAGTCGCGATCAGCTTTTCATTTCCCAAGTAGTCGGATGCCTTTACAAAGTTGTTACAAATGTACTAGGTACTAGTTTAGGTATTACCCGTATCATTGGTTGATAATCGCCCATCTGCAGATTGCTCAGACTTTCTGCACCTTCACTCGTCATGCTGAACCAGGCGCCTTAGTCTGAAACGGGTTTCGGGGAACTGGCCAGCACACTTCCTCGGGCGACAAGAAATTTCGTTTGCTGGGAAACTTGTGAGCTGAAAGCGTTACTTGAATAGCAGATAATTTCAGTTTTAGCAAATAACTCAGAGCGATAATTTTTGGTTTGCAAATCTACGCACTAAAAATTGCAGCCATTTTTCGCAAAATGGCTGCAAATTATTACAAAAATAATTAAATAATTGACATTTCAATTTTGCATACCGTTGCTGCTTACAACAACTCAAAAACGTCTTCAAGGGTTTTTCTTCGAGTCTAAACAATTTTATTAATAATGCTACTTTATTTAAAATTGCTGTTTCTTACATCCAAGCGATCCATTTTGAGAAGCCAGCTTCTTGTCATTGGTTGAAAATCGCCCATCTGCAGATTGCTCAAACTCGTCATGCTGCACTAGATACTTTAGTCCGAAAAGGGTTTTGGAGAACTGGCCAGCACACTTCCTCGGGTGACAAGAAATTTCGTTTACTCATTTTGGTGTGGCAATCAACGCAGTAAAAACTCAAAATTTCGAAAAATTGTAAAATTTATTAAATTTTGAATTTTAAATTTGAATTTTAGAAGACTTTTAAATTAATAGGATTGTGCTGATAGAGTTGTTTTTTGATTATCCAACACACATCGAAGGGAAACCACCTTATTGTAAATGTTTGAATCATTTTTGCTGCGATTGCTGAATTTTACAGTGAAGGGTCGAAATTTTTATTCTTTAGTTACTTTTATTTTATTCAGTTTTTCGTATTTTTCGATTTTTTTCTATTAGTCATTTAATTTTTTGTGAGAAAGTGCGTGAAATTCGCAATAACATCTCGCTCAAAATCAGAGATCACAGGAAACAAAATTTTTAATTTTCTCAATTTCAATGCTCTCAATCTCCGACTTTATGAGCGGCTTCCTCATGATCTTCGTGATGAAAGAGGACAGCATTTGCCACCTTCATAGGAATATTCGTGTTCTTTTCGGATGCCCTTTGGCTTATGCTCAGCACTGGCGACGTTCCAGAGAGTCAGGGACTTTTTGCAAGGAGAATTCAAAGCGGCGATGTTTGTCTACCTACATGACGTGGTCATCGTAAGTCCCGACGGGGACCATCAGCTCAGAGACGTCGAGAGCGTTTGCTTTTATTCAAATTTCACCATTTAAAAACAAGTCATTTCGCATTTGAACGAGAGACTGAGCTGTTGGATTACTTCAAACCGATTACAACAGAATGTACTCTTGTCTTCCGTCTCATTAATCGGCCAATCAGACCTGAGAAAATCCGCTTGACCGCATCGCGATACGCTTTGAAGAAGGCGAGGAAGACGATCGCGGAAATGGTTCCATGATTCGCGAGGATCACTGTGCTGACGAGGGTTGTTTCACGGCTGTAAGGCGCCGCGGGAAACATGATTCCGTAAACGATGAGAGCCATTGGAATGCCGCCGAAGAGTATCGCGACGGCGGTCAACACGAGAAGACTGGCAAAGACCTTTTTCTGCAGGGCCAACGTGGCGTCGTGGGTGATCGA
Organism: Steinernema feltiae; assembly: GCA_007213375.1. NCBI lineage: Eukaryota > Metazoa > Nematoda > Chromadorea > Rhabditida > Steinernematidae > Steinernema > Steinernema feltiae. The sequence goes on from MQUG01000073.1 coordinate 110,083, forward strand.
TTCTTGAAGTTTTCGAACTTCTCGCATGAACAACATTGAAGAAACGACAATAATCAGGATTACGAGAGCAATCACTGCCTCAAACGAGCTTATAATAAGGACATTCTGCATGCCGTCAGAATGTAAACAAAAGACAAATTGTTTGTCCCCAAATTCCGCTATATTCGGGTAGTCTTTGGAGCTGTGCATCAGCTGGCGTACCAGAGGAAAGTAGAGTAAAGCGAAGATGACGTGTACCACAGAGCAGAGAGCAAAAACCCAGGCTGGTCTGATGCGAGCGGCCAGTTTTGGATGGGCGAACACGATGTAGCGGTGTGGAAATGTGAACATCAGCGCTAATGCGCACTCGGTAACGAAAAAAACCTGTAGATTCACCAAAGTCTGGCCGACATTTTCGGTGACAATGAAATATTGTGAAATTCCATCCGCTCGGAAGCAAAAATCGGGAAAGAGGGGGTAGAGATGCAGAAAACTCATGACAAAATTCGCGAGAAAGTTCCAGAACATCGTGTTGAGAGTGAAGTGGGAGTAGTGACGGAGTTGGGGCGGCGTGTGGCGGACGACAACGTAGATTGTGAAGAGTTTGAGCGGCATGTGAATGCAGGTGGTTACGTCCAGGAGTCGGTTAAAGAGAGCTTCATATCGGCTGCTTTCCGCCATTGACTAACATTGACATCGACCAACAACCGATTGAGGGAAAGAATACAAAGCAATTGTTTTTCTTTTAGTCATCTAGTTTCTTTTTCTGGGAAAGTGCGTGAGCTCGCTCAATTCAAAAATCACATTAAAGCGCTCTGAATCTCCGACCTCAAGAGCGGCTTCCACTTGATCTCCGTGAGGAAAGAAGATCCGGAGAGATTTGCCACATTCATAGGAATATTTGAATTCGTTCACATGCCTTTTGGCTTATGCTCAGCATCACCTGTTCAACTGCTTTTATTCAAATTTAAAATTTTAAAAACACGATATTTGGCATTGAAAAGAGACTGATGTTGGATTACTTTAAACCGATTACAACAGAATGCCCTTTGGTCTTCCCTTTCATTAATCTGCCAATCAGATCTGAGAAAATCCGCTTGACCGCATCGCGATACGCTTTGAAGAAGGCGAGGAAGACGATAGCGGAAATGGTTCCGTGATTCGCGAGGATCACTATGCTGACGAGGGTTGCTTCACGACTGTAAGGAGCCGTGGGAAACAGGATAGCGCTAATGATGAGAGCAAATGGAATGCCACCAAAGAACATTGCGACGGCGGTGAGCACGAGAAGACTGGCGAAGACCTTCTTCTGCAGGGCCAACGTGTCGTCGTGGGTGATCGTTTCTTGAAGTTTTCGAACTTTTGGAATGAACAAGATTGAAGAGACGACAATAATAAGGAATACAGTAGCAATCACTGCCGCATGCGAGCCTATAATAGCCACTTTCTGTATGCCGTCAGAGGGCAGACAAAAGACAAGTTCCGACATATCCTTGTTGTCTTTGGAGCTGTGGATCAGCTCTTGCATCAGGCGAAAGAACAAGTTTTGTTTTTTTGTTCACTTCATTGTAGCTTTTTTTTTATTAATTTGAGATTTTTGTGGCTTTCTGCAATCGGACCGTTTGTTTTAATATAATCTAAGAAATCAAATAAATAAAGAGATTTTTGTTTGGCGCATTTAGTCAACAGGAAGAACCGCAAGAAGTGGTAAATTCTAAACATGACTGTCTTTTACGGTCTCAACTTGACTAATTCTTATTTTTGGCACTGTGAAACTGTGCTTTTGCAAATTTCCCGTGGTCGGTCAGTTTTGCTTTTTTTCGTAATTTTTGAAAATCAGAACAGTTCAGAATCGAAAACATTTGATTTTTTTAAAATTTTGATGCTATACAGTTTAACTATTGCAATGGCAAAGTTTAAAGAAATTGTATCAATCGATTTTTGCGATTTTATTTCGAGTTTAAGTTGAAAATTGAAAGCAAAACCTATGTTCCTCTGTTTGGATTTTTCGTCTTTTTTGATAGTCAGACTGTTCACTGTTCCCGTAACTAGTCCGTAAATAATCCCGTAACTTTAAGTTATTTTCGGCTTTTGCAATCCGAACAAATTTCCCCAATTCTTTGTTCCCATGCCATGACCCATGCTCTCATGCACCGGTTAACTAACCGCTTTCATAGGAAAACTTCCAACTTTTCTTTGTTATTCAGTCTCGTTGAGATGATGAGAGACGTTGTAGTTGCGGAATACTGCGTTAGTTTCTGTCTTTGCTTGACTACCCTCGCTCTACGGTATCTCATCCATCGGTGCCGATCGGTCGCAGCAATGTGGAAGACCTGCCCTGCTCTATGCGCTCTATTGATGCTCGTCGTTCCGATGGCCTTCGTGAAAATGTCTATTCCTGTAGTTTGGAACGCGGCCATCTTGGGGATTCTCGACAATGTACCTCAAAAAGCCTACCTGCTGTGCACGTCGATTATTATTGCATTAGCGATTGACTACGTGTACTGTAGTTTGACGATCGCCATCTTCTTGCAGCGAATCTTCTATTTGCTCTTTCCATTACGCGATATCAAAAAGTTCAATCTGGTCGTTTTCTCGGTCCTAAGCGCTACTGCGATTGGATGCGCAACTGTCACTTCTGTCCTCATCTTGACCAATCTGTCGCCCAATGAACAACCACTTCCGCCCGGTGAGTGATAAGTAATCAGGCGTCGGTAGTCTAGATACGTTCAGGATGCTTCTCGTTCAACTGCATGGCGACCAAAAATCACTCATTTACTGTCTTTCCACTTACCGCGAACATCTTGTTCTCCGGAGCGATAATAACCGTTGGAACGTTCATGTTCGCCGTGATCTACAAGCACCGCAAAGAGAGACAAAATGCGACAAGTGTGAAAGTAAGGAGTGTGAAAGCATTCAAAAATCATAAAACAAAAAGATATCAAGATATCAAGTAAAAACACAAAACTATTTTTACAGTCTCTTATGCAGCCTGGCAAGAAAACTAAGCCTAGCTTAAGTTTAAACTTAAGGCAGACGTGGTAACAGTCTATAATTAGGCTTGTCGCGTCAAGCAAAGCTTGCTAAGTTAAAAGACTAGGCCTTGCACCTTGAGCTTGACGCTAAATCTATGCTATCAACGTTCTAGGTCAGCACGTTTACCCTCTACGTCTTCTATATTCGACTTGTTTTTGAAACGATTCCGTGTTTTGTGGACATGACGTTGTCACACGCTGTGAGTTTTAGAACTGGCGTTTTGCATCAGTTGAATTCAATTTCAGGCAGGCATACAGCTGGGAAAGTACATTGGACCGTATGGAACGATTGGACGTTCTCTCGACATCATGGCGACCACTGCTCTCTACTACAAACTCTTCAGACCGCCAAAGATGATTGTGCCATCGATAGGGTCATGATCGGATAGCATGGAAGCACAGAATTGTAGTTGAATGACTGAGAACCTATAAAAATCATTTTTTAATGTGAATATTTCAACATAGATTAAAAGAACTCAACTTTTTGTGGTCTTGGCGCGATTTGATTGGGTCGTGCATGCATTGTTCGGTAGCGCGCTTTGACCGGTGTTTGCCGAAAATGGCTGTTTTGAGTGATTCTGATGGCATGAGAGTTCTTCGCGACCTCGAATTGGTCTAGAATGGCCACGGAAACACAGGTTTGTGGCTGAATAGCCGAGAAACGATGAAAAACATTTGTGTGTACTTTCCTACTTGTGTTCCGAGTCCTTTTTAGCTTGATGCCCATGCAAACGAATGCCTATTTCCAATTGCAAACATTCATTTAGAGCTTGAAAAAACAGATTACAGGGCGAGGCGAGATTACAGGACAAACAGATTACAGGGCGAGGCGAGATTACAGGACAAACAGATTACAGGAAGAGGCGAGCGAAGACGTTAGTGATTGCGGATTGTGAATTCTTTTGAAAACATGTTTTCAGTTCAGATATTTCAATCGCGCCATAACAAAACAGAGGTGTGAAGCACAGTATGCCGCGGAGAAAAATCGGGAGGCACACCGCGCCGAGAGTCAATTTTCATCTTTTGCTGCTTGTCACTGAGGGAATAGCGGCTGATGCAATAGCGAAAAGCTCGACAACGGAAATAGATCATTGTCAGTTTAGTCTGCGACGGCGATGCCAACAATTTGCCCCGAAAGACGTTAATTTGAGCAAGGTAAACCCGGCCATAACCGGCCAATATGGATGGTCCCACAGCGCGAGTGAGTCCCGCAGCGATGTGCCTCCCGATTTTTCTCCGCTGCATACTGTGCTTCGCACCTCTGTTTTGTTATGGCGCGATTGAAACCGACTATATATGACAATACAAATTTCAAGCGTTTCCTCGTTTCTTTGTTCTCGTGCCATGACCAATAGTGACTAATTCTCTCACACTCCGGTTAATCTCCTTTACATTTCCACGTATTGCGGCAATGTGGATTTGGAGATTGAAAGAACAGATTATAGGACACGGTAGTTGGGCGAGAGAAGACGAATGCATAGGAGAGAGAACTAGCAGCAATGATCGCCAATCCTTTGTAAACATGACAGGTGACAGCGTGATACAGAGGGCCACGACCTGCTGCTTGCCTAAAAGCAATTTGTAAATCTCCTCTAGGCTCTTGCTAGGCTAAGTCCACAATTGGTCCGTGTCCCTTTAATGTTTTCCCATGCGATAGAGCACTTTGAAAGTCTAATAACAGTCTTGTCTTATGAACCCATCGTTCCGTTCATGACCAACGGCTGTTTTTAGTACAACCGTTTGTAGTGCTAAATTATAGCCTAATCGCGCCGAACAAATTTAATGATTATCCCCCGACGGTGACGTCCGCGACCTTTCTTCATTTTCTTTATAATGGAAAGTTATTTCCCTAAAGCACATGCTATCTATCCTCTGTAGTACGCTTTCAATCAAACGCTTTCACCGTCCACGCCCTTCCGAGTCTTTGTTCTCGTGCCTTGAGCGGTGAGTTTTCATTCTCTCACGCGCCAGTCATCTTGTTTTCTTCGTTACCGTAAAAAATACGTTCCACGATCGAATCGTTGAGATGCTGAGAGAAGTCGCAATTGCGGAATATTGCTTGTATTTCTGTCTTTGTTTGACTATTCTCCCTCTACGGTATCTCATCCATCGACACCGATCGGTCGCAGCAATGTGGAAGACCTGCCCTGTGCTCTGTGCTCTATTGACCCTCGTTATTCCGATGGCTGTGCTAGATCTGTCTCTTCCTGTATTATGGATGGCGGCAACACTGGGGATTCTCGACAATGTACCCCAGAACGCCTACCTGCTGTGCTCGTCGATTATTATTGCATTAGCGATTGACTACGTGTACTGTAGTTTGACGATCGCCATCTTCTTGCAACGCATCTTCTATTTGTTGTTTCCACTACGTGATATCAAAAAGTTCAATTTGGTCGTTTTTTCAATCCTAAGCTCTAGTGCGGTGGGATGCGCTACAGTCACTTCTGTCATCATCTTGACAAATCTGTCGCCCAATGAACAACCGCTTCCGCCTGGTGAGTACTGCATCTAGCAGTCAGTAGTCTAGACGCGTTCAGGATGCTTCTCGTTCAACTGTATGACAAATAAAAATCATTTCACAAGAATATTTCTAATGATCATGAACGTCGTGTTCTCCGGAGTGATAACAACTGTTGGAACGTTCATGTTCATCCTCATCTACGTGCACCGCAAACAGAGACAAAGTGCGACGAGTGTGAAAGTAAGGAGATCGCATTTTGACTCCGAATAGCGACGTTTTAGGTCCGCACGTTCACCCTCTACGTCTTCTACATTCGTCTTCTTTTTCAAACGATTCCGTGCGTGCTGGATATGACGTTGTCACGCACTGTAAGTTCCAGAACTAGCTGCTGTATCAAGTGATCTCGATTTCAGGCAGGCATACAGCTGGGAAGGTACATTGGAGCCTATACCGCTCTTGGAGGTATTCTAGACATCACTGCGACAACTGCACTCTACTACAAACTGTTCAGTCCGCCTAAGATGATCGTGCCAACATTCATGAACGCGCATGGAAGCAAAGAATTGGAGTTGAATGACTGAGAATCGATAAAAAATCTATTTTTTAAATGGGAATATTTCAACATAGATTACGGGAAAAGACGAAAATATGCCTATAGTAAACAGATTACTGGACACAGTAATTGGGCGAGAGAAGACAAATGCATAGGAGAGAACTATCAACAATGATCGCCAATCCTTTGCAAACACAACGGGTAACAGTTTGATGCTAGGATTTAAAGGAATTACATTCTGATCGCCTTTTAAATAAAAAACAATTTGTAAATCTCTTCTAGGCTAGGCTTAATCTGAAAAAATTGGAAGAATTCGCCCTTTTGATGAAAAAATTTTGTCTTTTACTACTACAGCGTGACCGAATTGCAACAAAAATTCAAGGTTTTTTTGCGATATATTCGTCTGCTGGTGCCTCACATGTTGTAACACGCCCTGTGACCTGAGGTTGTGGACATTCTGAAGCTTTTCAATAAGCCTGGACGCCTGTATCGAGGCCATTTTTTGGCGCTAAGAGGCTGGGTGTTTAACGATTACCGATGCCCTACAGCTCCTCTTTGAAAGTCAAGTTAAAGTCCTGTGAATATTGTTCCTGTTTTCAAATCCTGTTTTCAGTACAAATGTTTTCGTTTTCCCGTAAACGCCTTTCTGATTGTTTGTTCTCGCGACTAATTCTCTCATGCTCGGGTTAGTTTGTATTATCCGGCGCCGATTTCAATGAAAATAACAAGGTTTTTTTTATTCAGGCTCTTCGAGATGCTGAGAGAGGTTGTAGTTGCGGAATATTGCTTGTTTTTCTGTCTTTGCTTGATTACCCTTGCTCTACGGTATCTCATCCACCGGCACCGATCAATCAGAGCAATGTGGAAGACCTGTCCTGCTCTCTGTGCTCTATTGACTCTCGTTATTCCAAAGGCTTTACTTAATCTGTCTCTTCCTGTACTTTGGACGGCGGCCATCTTGGGGATTCTGGACAACGTACCCCAGAACGCCTACCTGTTGTGCACGTCGATTCTTATTTTATTAGCGATTGACTACGTGTACTGTAGTTTGACGATCGCCATCTTCTTGCAGCGAATCTTCTATTTGCTCTTTCCATTACGTGACATTAGAAAGTTCAACTTCGTCGTTTTCTCAATCCTAAACGCCTATGCGGTCGGATGTGCAACTGTCACTGCTGTCACCATCTTGACCAGTCTGTCGCCCTATGAACAACCGCTTCCGCCTGGTGAGTACAGCAGCAAACGGAGTAGTCTAGACGACCGTTCAGGATGCTTCTCGTTCAACTGTATGGCGACGGAAAATCATTTCACGAGAACATTTCTAATGACAGTGAACGTCGTGTTCTCCGGAGTGATAACAGCTGTTGGAACGTTTATGTTCATCCTGATCTACATACACCGCAAGCAGAGACAAAGTGCGACGAGTGTGAAAGTAAGGAGAGCGCATTTTGACGCCGAATAGCAACGTTTTAGGTCCGCACGTTCACCCTCTACGTCTTCTACATTCGTCTTCTTTTTCAAACGATTCCGTGCGCATTGGATATGGCGTTGTCACACGTTGTGAGTTTTAGAGAACTGGCTGCTGCATTCAGAGCTTTCGATTTCAGGCAGGTATACAGCTGGGAAGGTACATCGGAGCCTATACAGCTCTTGGAGGTATTCTAGACATTACTGCACCAACTGCACTCTACTACAAACTGTTCAATCCGCCTAAGATAATTGTGCCATAGATAAAGTCATGATCGGATCGCATGGAAGCAAAGAGTTGTGCTATTGCTATCTGCTCTTGTAGTACAAACAAAGGTTTTCGACACATCGGGCGTCGAACTCAGACACCGCGCACAACAGACAAACGCATGGCCAACGAGCTAAGCAGCAGCAGATTAGCGGGCAAACAACTTGAAAACAGCAAAGCACAAGCAGAATTCAGCTTTACGCAAGCCCCGAGGTGAAATTCACGTTGAACACGTCCTGCGCTGATTGTGGACGGCGGTGGGAACTTTACAAAGTACAATTCAGTTTGAGTCTAGTTGCGGAATCCTTTGCTCTCGTCTCATGACTAATTCACGACTCTGTCCCAACAACAAATCTATGATATAAAAAATTTGGAGTCGTAAATGGGATTGTGGAGCGCGAAACAGCTCCGCCATGACTATTGTAGTGTCGGTTCAAATTCTGATGATATGCGAGAAGCAAATTGGCTCGAGATGTTTTAATTCGCTCCAGTTCAGTATTCAAAATTTAATGCAACTTACAACCACATTACAATTTTTAATAGAGGCACGGAATGCGCGCGCTTCAGCGTTTATTATTTATGAAACGAATCAATAGAAAACATAAACGGTGAGAGCGAGGAAAGACCGACCAGAAAGACAGATTGAACGCGTTCCAACGCGACTCTGCCTTCATTTCACTGTCTGGTCTCGTCCTTCTGTTGCTGATTGAAAGGAAGATGAGCAAATTTGTCAAACGTGTCAAAGATGTCAAACGAAAAATGGCGAAAATGGTCTACAAAATTTGCCGTGTCTGGTGATTATTTTAAATGTGTCTCTTCCACAAATTTCCTTTTTCCACACTTTGTTTTGTTTCCACAAATTGGTAGTTTTTTCCCCTTTTTTGCAAAGTCCCAAAAGTTCCAGCGAAGTTCCAGCAAAATTTTTTATTCTGGTGGGCGTCATGACATTTCCGCGCAAACCGTTGCCGCGCAACCATTACCGCGCAAACCGTTACCGCGCAAACCGTTACCGCGCATTCCGTTACCGTGCAGACCGTTACCGCGCATTCCGTTACCGCGCAGACCGTTACCGCGCAGACCGTTACCGCGCAATTTTGGTAACAGCGACATGAAGAGAAGAACATGTAACAAAACATCTAAACGTTGTTCTTATTAGGTTAGCAAACCCTATCTGTGCGAAGGTTGAACGCCCTACGAAGCCTGGCACGCCAGGAAACTAGGCTAAACCACTGAGCTAGGCCTAAGCTGAGCTTAGCGCGAAGCCTGGTAAGCCAGGAAACTAGACTAAACCACTAAGGCAGTCAGCCTAAGCTGAGCCTAGCGCAAAGCCTGAACGCCCTACGAAGCCTGGTAAGCCAAGAAACTAGGCAAAGCACACTCGGCTATGCCTAAGTTCAGCTTAGTGCGAAGCGTCATCTTAGTTTTAGCGCCGGTTTGTCAAATAAATAAATCGAAAGAAAATCAGTAAAAAGTTTACCGCGCAAAACTGCGCTCTAAATTGCGCGGTAACAGATTGCGCGGCAAAGGTTTGCGCGGTAACGAAATGCGAGGTAACGGTTTGCGCGGTAACGGATTGCGCGGTAACAGATTGCGCGGTAACGGTTTGCGCGGTAACAGATTGCGCGGCAAAGGTTGCGCGGTAACGAAATGCGAGGTAACGGTTTGCGCGGTAACGGATTGCGCGGTAACAGATTGCGCGGTAACGGTTTGCGCGGTAACGGTTGCGCGGTAATGGTTTGCGCGGTAACGTCGTGTCACGATTCTGGTGTCTGTTGTTTTTTGCAGATTTGCCCTAATTTCCGGGAAAACTCAGTAATCACCAAGACTTTCTTCAAAATTGACGGAAAACGCTGCAAAGATTCCCAGTATTTTTTCCTGGTTCAGCAGTGATGAATGATGCAAACTCGACAAACGCATTCTGTTTTCGTTAAATGCAAACGCACACGCCTTTCTTATTCTTTGTCCTTGTGTCATAGGTGATGACTAATTCTCTCACGGTCAGGGTAATCTCTGTTACTAACCGCTTTCATTGAGAAAAATTAACAAAAGAAACAGAAAGAAAAATAAAATTTGTTGACGTTAAGTTTGGTACTTGATTCGTGAGCCTGGCGTGATGATTAATTCTCTGATTAATGTGTTACCAACTTTCCATGAAAAACTAACGAATTTTCTTTGTTTCACAGTCTTCAAGATGCTGAGAGACGTTGTAGTCGCGGAATATTGCTTTTGTATAAGTCTTTGCTTGACTACCCTCGCTCTACGGTATCTCATCCACCGACACCGATCGGTCGGAGCAATGTGGAAGACCTGTCCTGCTCTCTGCGCTCTATTGATGCTCGTTGTTCCGATGGCCCTCATAAATATGTCTATTCCTGTAGTATGGAACGCAGCCATCATGGGAATTCTCGACAATGTACCCCAGAACGCCTACCTGCTAGCCACGACGGTTGTTTTCCTAATAGCGATTGACTACGTGTACTGTAGTTTGACGATCGCCATCTTCTTGCAGCGAATCTTCTATTTGATGTTTCCATTGCGTAAGATCAAAAAGTTCAATTTGGTCGTTTTCTCCGTCCTAAGCGTCTATACGGTCGGATGCGCAACTGTCAGTTCTGTCCTCATTTTGACCAATCTGTCGCCCAATGAACAACCACTTCCGCCTGGTGAGTCATCAGGCGTCAGTAACTACAAATTTTCAGTACAAATGTTTTCGTTTTCCCGTAAACGCCTTTCTGATTGTTTGTTCTCGCGACTAATTCTCTCATGCTCGGGTTAGTTTGTATTATCCGTCACTTACCGATTTCAATGAAAATAACAAGGTTTTTTTTTATTCAGGCTCTTCGGATGTTGAGAGACGTTGTAGTCGCGGAATATTGCTTGTTTTTCTGTCTTTGCTTGATTACCCTCGCTCTACGGTATCTCATCCACCGGCACCGATCAATCAGAGCAATGTGGAAGACCTCTCCTCCGCTTTGTGCTCTACTTGTCCTCGTCGTTCCGATGGCTTTATTTAATCTGTCTCTTCCTGTACTTTGGACGGCGGCCATCTTGGGCATTCTGGACAACGTACCCCAGAACGCCTACCTGTTGTGTACGTCGATTCTCATTGTATTAGCGATTGACTACGTGTACTGTAGTTTGACGATCGCCATCTTCTTGCAGCGAATCTTCTATTTGTTGTTTCCATTACGTGACATTAGAACCTTCAACCTCGTCGTTTTCTCAATCCTAAGCGCTAGTGCGGTGGGATGCGCTACAGTCACTTCTGTCATCATCTTGACCAATCTGTCGCCCAACGAACAACCGCTTCCGCCTGGTGAGTACAGCAGCAAACGGAGTAGTCTAGACGCGCGTTCAGGATGCTTTTCATTCAACTGTATGGCGACTGAAAATCATTTCACGAGAATATTTCCAATGACCGTGAACGTCTTGTTCTCCGTAGTGATAATTACTGTTGGAACGTTCATGTTCGTCTTAATCTATGTACACCGCAAGCAGAGACAAAGTGCGACGAGTGTTAAAGTAAGGAGAGCGCATTTTGAAGAGCGACGTAGCGACGTTCTAGGTTCGCACGTTCACCCTCTACGTCTTTTATATTCGTCTTCTTTGTGAAACTATTCCGTGCGTTTTGGATATGACGTTGTCACAAACTGTGAGTTGTAGAGAACTAGCTGCTGTATGAAGTGATCACGATTTCAGGCAGGCATACAGATGGGAAGGTACATCGGAGCCTATGCATCTCTCGGAAGTATTCTCGATATCACTGCGACAACTGCACTCTACTACAAACTTTTCAGTCCGCCGTCAGTCAGTCCGTGATTGTGCCATAGTTAAAGTCATGATCGGATCGCATGGAAGCAACGAATTGTGCTTTTGCTATCTGCTCTTGTAGTACAAACAAAGGTTTTCGACACATCGGGCGTTGAACTCAGAAACAGACAAACGCACGGCCAACAAGCCACCACAGCAAGAAGCAGCAGCAGATTAGCGATCAAACAGCTTGAAAACAGCAAAGCACAAGCAGAATTCAGCCTTACGCAAGCCCCGAGGTGGAATTCACGTTTAAGACCTTCTGCGCCGGGCGGCGGTGGGAACGTTACAATTCATTTAATTAAAATATGAAAGAACTTCATAATATCCACCCAGAACCCATTTTTGGGCCTTATCGAACGAATAGGATATTCACTGGGACTAGGTTGACGTCCCGATTCCAAAAAAATGTGTCTCTTCCACAAATTTCGTTTTTCCACACTTTGTTTTGTTTCCACCAATAGACACTTTTTGTTCCCCTACGCGAAAAGTCCCAAAAGCTACAGCAAATTTTTTGCTTTGGTATCTGTTGTTTTTTTTGCAGATTTGCCTTAATTTTAGAATTCCCAGAAAACTCCGAAATTGAAGGAAAACGCTGCAAAGATTCCCAGAATTATTTCCGGGTTTAGCGGTTGACAGTGATGATTGATGCGAAATCGACAAACGCATTCTGTTTTCGTTAAATGCAAACGCACACGCCTTTCTTATTCTTTGTCCTTGTGTCATAGGTGATGACTAATTCTCTCACGGTCAGGGTAATCTCTGTTACTAACCGCTTTCATTGAGAAAAATTAACAAAAGAAACAGAAAGAAAAATAAAATTTGTTGACGGTTAAGTTTGGTATTTGATTCGTGTGCCTGGTGTGACGACTAATTCTCTCATGTGTTACCAACTTTCAGTAAAAAACTAACGAATTTGTGTTTCACAGTCTTCAAGATGCTGAGAGACGTTGTAGTCGCGGAATATTGCTTTTGTATAAGTCTTTGCTTGACTACCCTCGCTCTACGGTATCTCATCCACCGGCACCGATCGATCGGAACCATGTGGAAGAACAGTCCTGCTCTCTGCGCTCTATTGATGCTCGTTGTTCCGATGGCCCTCATAAATATGTCTATTCCTGTAGTATGGAACGCAGCCATCATGGGAATTCTCGACAATGTACCCCAGAACGCCTACCTGCTAGCCACGACGGTTGTTTTCCTAATAGCGATTGACTACGTTTACTGTAGTTTGACGATCGCCATCTTCTTGCAGCGAATCTTCTATTTGTTGTTTCCATTGCGTAACATTAGAAAGTTCAACATCGTCGTTTTCTCCGTCCTAAGCGTCTATACGATCGGATGCGCAACTGTCAGTTCTCTCCTCATCTTGACCAATCTGTCGACCAATGAACAACCACTTCCGCCTGGTGAGTCATCAGGCGTCAGTAACTATCTAAACTAAACGCGCGTTCAGGATGCTTCTCGTTCAACTGCATGGCAACCAAAAATCACTCGTTTACCGTCTTTCCATTGACCGCGAACATCTTGTTCTCCGGATTGATAACAACCGTTGGAACGTTCATGTTCGCCGTGATCTATAAGCACCGAAAACAGAGACAATGTGCAACGACTGTTAAAGTAAGGAGATTGCGTTTAGTGAGCAGTGAAGCTGATAAACTCAAAACGAAAATTCCTAATAAGCTGAACAAGCTGAACAGGGAAAGAGAAGCTGAACACGTAAGACGTAAGGCGGCAATCAGCTTCAACCCAAGGCGGTTAAATTGACCCCTTCGCAGCCTGGTAAGCCTAAAGAGTAGGCAGAGCACCGAAGACAGGCTTAAGATGAGCTTGATGCAAAACCGAAGCTACCTACGGAGCCTAAGTTAAATAGAGTTCGATAGAAATGGTTTTGTTTTGTGTCATTTGACGGGACCCTTAGAGCTAGTTTCTAGGTCAGCACGTTCACCCTCTACGTTTTCTACATTCGGCTTGTCTTTGTCACAATTCCATGCGCATCGGATATTGCGTTGTCACACGCTGTGAGTTTTAGAACTGGTGTTTTGCATTAGTTGAATTCAATTTCAGGCAGGTATACACCTCGGCAAGTACATCGGACCTTATGCAGCTCTTGCCGGTGCTCTCGACATCACAGCGACCACTGCTCTCTACTACAATATGTTCAGGCCTCCGAAGATGATTGAGGCATCGATAAGGTCTAGAACGGACTTTGAAACAAAGAATTGTGATTGAAAGACTTAGTTTTGTTTCCCCACGCGTAAAACAGGAATTTCTACGAACGCGGATCGGTGTTGAGGTTGAGGTGATACTTGTTGACTTTGTTGATCATCTCGTTTTTTGTAAATAAATCTTAGTATTTGCTTAAATGGCATATTGATGTTGATTTTTGGACAGGTCTTCAATTTGATGACAAAGATTTAATGAAAAATGCTTTAAAATTGTCTCTCAAACCACTTAGCTTGGCTGAAACTGAAACTAAACAAATGCATGTTTTAAATTGCTAATTTCTAAAACAGGTCAACGTTCTGTTGGTCAGTCAGCTATTGCGTCAGTCTCACTGTCGCATTGCATCACTTTCCTGACCATCTCTCGTCTGGCGCCTGTCTGCGCCTCTGCCCTTTCTGTCTGGCTCCTCCCTTAGTACGCTGTACTTAAGCTCGCACCGCGAGCCATTCAGCGCTTCTGCTCCCCCTCTCCTTCCGTCCGCCTACGCTAACGCTCCGGCTCCCTTCTCCCGATTCCCATTGTGTTTACATCTACACAATAAACCCAAAGATCTCACAAGATTCACGTTCCACATTCAGCCAAGTTTCTGCAGAACCAATCGTGCCCAGAAATTCTTTTCCCGAACTGTAGTTCCCCTGTGGAATGACCTCCCGGAGCAAGTTGTTACGGCAAATAATGTAAAGGTTTTTCAAAGAAGACTAAAAAACTATCTGTTGTCCATTTGTCAATAAGTGTTCGGTCCGTTAAACCGCTCTCAGTGAAAACTCATTTCTTTAATCATTCTCTTGAATCCTGACGGGTTCAATGTAACTAGGGGATTCTTGTCTTCCTACACACCTTTTCCAATCCCCCCTTGTATGTGTAATTTCTTGAATAACTTGTAATACTGAGTGTGTGTAAATAAATTAAATTAAATTAAAACCTTTAAAGTTATCCTAATTTTCTATGATTAACGTGCGAATAAGTCGAATAATAATATTCAAAGTTGTAAATTAAAAGAAATGTAGTTTTTTGGAGAATTTTGGCATGATTTAAATGGTCGTCTAATTAAAGTTAAATGATATAAATTGACATTTTATATTTTATATTATGGACATTTTATATCTAGTAATCTATTTTATTTTAATAGAGCCGGAGCTAATTTGCAAGCAACCACGCAACGGCTCATTCATTTTATTCTTTGTTTTATCAATTTCAATATTTCTAACATTTCTGAATTAGGCACAGTTAGCCTGAACATGCACAAACTATAAAAGTTCAAAGCATCTGCTCACTAAATCAAATTTTATTTAAAATAAATGTTGAATAATTTAATGATCGAAAAAATCAAAATATGTCATTGATTTCTGGGTTTTAAATTAATTTTTCAAGCGCAACTCAGTGCTTGACACATGACGACGTTTTTTGGTTGATCTGTCACACATAGAAAATTGCAAATCAATTGGTTACTAGATGTGTAGTTACTAGATCAGCGGGTGTAGTTTAGAGGAAAGGCTCGCCATTGAGCACGACCATTGTGACGGGAATAAGCGGACGGTGAGGCGATGAGTGGATTATTGGATTAACTAGACATACAAGGGAGATTGCCGCGAGACGCGGACACAGCCGCACTCGGGTCTCACATCCAGCGATACTAAAGGCGTCAGGACGAGTGTCCTTGGCGCCACGGTCAGCTGGGCGGGCCTGTGCTCATTCATCTTTCCTGCATAGTCAGGACACTAGAAATGATGAGGCAATAAGACTAGCTGCTTAAACGCAGAAGTAACAAATATGTACTAATTAATTTCTAGAATTCATTTGGTCCGTCATCGAATGAATCTCATTCAATGGTAGATTTTTGAGAAAGTGTTTTTCTAAATTATGCAATTTTTAAAAGTACCATTTGCACATCTTTGGGTGCAAATAAATGTTTGTTACAGTTTTTTAATCAAAACAGAACTACGGTTTGCATTAAAAAACAACTATTTAATTTCTGGCGAATATTTGAAAGGGATAATCCAATGGTTGCAAACATGTTGTTAGCGAACGAACAGTCCTTTCTGGGAATTTAAAATTACTTTTTTTTTGATGTACAGTAAATAAGATTTAATTGCGGGAGGGTACACAACACATTGTTAATTGTTACTTTATTTTAAGGTAGGATTCTAAAATTGCAATTCTGATCATTTCTTAACGTTTACATTTACGTTGGCATCATATCTTTTTTTCAATTTCAATTTGAATTTTTCAATAAAAAAACAACAGGAGAATTGTCAATTTTTGTGGTAGAACACAAGAATAGAACCAATTTATCATCATTTAAAATTGGCAGTTTCTTTTATTTTAATCTCAATTTTTCTTTAGAAATTAATATGTATAGGGAGGCTTGGGTTTTTTGCCCTTTTTTACAATTCCCGGAACCTTACATAGCCGTATTCATAAGAGTTTGTAATGCTTCCCGCTTTTTCACTCGGACGACTGGGAAGCAAATGTTGGTATTCATGAAAGCTCTTGCAACTGTTTTCCTTATATTAAAGTACCATTTTCACATTTTTGGGTGTTTACAGTTTTTTCATCAAAACAGAACTACGGTTTTTCATTAAAAAACAAATATTTAATGTCTGGCGAATATTTCAAAAAGATAATCCAGTTGTTGCAAACATGTTGTTAGCGAACGAACAGCCCTTTCTGGGAAACTGATTTTTTGTGTTTACAGCAAATAAGATTTTTTTGCGGTGGGCTACACAACATTGTTATTCTTTAGTTTACTTTAAAGTAGAATTCTGATTCTAAAAGTAAAACAATTCTAATCATACATATTCCTTAAGTTTACGCTTACTTTTAAAAACAGGATGGAAAACAGGATTTGATTTTTTGCCAATGCCATCATTCTTTTCTTATTTCGCGCAGTATTTTTTATATTTCAATTTTCCAATAATGTTAAAAAATAAACAAGAAAATTGTCGATTTTTGTAATAGAACAAGTGAATAGAACAAATTTATTATCATTTAGAATTGCCAGTTTTCTTTATTTATTTTTTTAATTACAACTTTTCTTTAAAAATTAATATGTATACGAAGACCATTGGTAATGAATTATTGCTTTTTTGTTGAGACTGTATCTTGTTTCTCCTGGGTTTTTGCCGTTTTTTACAATTTTCAATTTAATTTTTTTGAACATTCACGGTGGTAACCCGCATTTCAGCTTGATTTAGAAATTAATAGACTCCGATAGTTGCTAAAACGACTCTATCCTGTTTATAGTGAGCGGTTTGCAAATTCGCCAATATTTTTACAATTCCCTATAAAAAACCTCTACATTAAAGCATCATTCAACAACAAATTGTTATGAGCTTGCAACCGTGAGGCATCTAAGAAAATTCATAATTGATGCTTGATTTTAGTTTTTGAATTTTATCGTATAGATTTATAATTTTTGGATAATAACGAACATCTAATTTTTCTGTTTTTCCTTACGACTTTTGTTCTTTATTTTTAATTGAATAAATCATATTGAGCAAGTTTACTTCTCGCATATCTTCTCGTATAATTTCAATTCTCATCGGAGAGCATAATTCCTCTTATTATGCAGTTGACAGGGTCAATTTGCAGGGTCAGTTTGCAAAATTTAGATCAATGAGAATTGATCTAAATTTTGTAGACCGCTTAAAAATTACATTTTTTGAAGACGCATACATATTGCTTTGAATTGATTTTTGGCAGTGTCAGTTTGCAATTCAAGTAAACTTAATTAATGTTTTTTAAAAGTACGAGCAATTTGTACTCATTCCTCTATTTTTTTACAAATTTAATCTGCCACGTTTCCGTTACTTTTGAACATTGTAAATCATTGTAGTTCATTAAATTGACATTTTATATTTTAATTTAGTAGTTTAAAAAAATCAAGAAATCTGGCCAAGTGATTTGATTTTATTGGAACATAACGCTGATTATTAAAGAAAAAATGCCAGCCAACGTTGTTTTTGTTTTTTTCAGACAATAAGTAACTTTAAACTGTAGACGTTCTCATTTTTCATCTCTCCTGTAAAAACGAAAATAAAACAGTTTTGGCGCCAAATGGGCCGCTGCGTTGCCTGTCGTTGCCCCCTGCGCGTCGGCACCGTCGACGGCGGCGACAACGACGATTGCCTCCGTTGCTCTTTCTTCCCTTCTCCTCTTACGCGCACATACAAATGAAGATTTTATCGATTGCGGCTGGGAATTGTGAAATCGTCGTGCTGTCTGTTGATTGCAGCTTTTGCGTCTAAATGGTCGAGCGTAAAAAATTAGTTTTTTTACGTTTTTCTGTTTTGGGATTGTGTTGTGGACGTAATGTTTCTTATCGTGATTTTTAATTGATCGCCTTATATGAGTTGTGGTGGGAGAAAAACGCTCCCCAATGCGAATGTTGCGATTGTCGTATTTTTGACACAACGGATTGGGGGTTTTGACGCTCTAGATTACCAAAATCACTAGCCTAAGAAGTGAGAAATGCAGAGACTCTGACCGGAGACTTCTCCATGTTTTCAAACTTTCTCCATGTGAGCTCGCATTGCTCTCAAATGCCCCAGAAGCTGACCCCACTCGTCCAACGAACATCGCCTTCTTTGGTCGTCTGGAGTCGAGCACCACCCGCGTAAATCCGCGTAATCTACACGCGCGTTGCTTGCTTGCGCAATCAGCTGAGTTGGCCGCACCTATTTGGCGTTTTTTGGCTTGAAGGGCGAGTCTCATCTTGAAGCTGTTTTAAACCCATTCCATTCCAGCAGATCATGCCGCTAATGATTTCCAAATCCGGAAAGATCAGTTGGAAAATCAAGCAGGAAGATTTCATCAACGGAAATTTCGACGAGGCCAAGTTCAAACTCGGATATTGGGAGTGGTACGTTCAATACTCGTCACTCAGGCTTAGTTATTCAGCTTGCTCCCCTTAGGTCTTTGTATTCGGATGGAATGAATCCTCTCGATGGCGACAATTTGCATTTTGAAATTGAACTCGCTGATGAGGATACATCTGAGTTTGTTTTGAGCGCATCCTACGACTACGGAACAATGTGTTTGATTGGAGTGAATGCGAGTGACAATCTGATGGTAACTGTAGGTTGTGCATTGCCTTTGTTTGTGTTTAATCACCGTTTACAGTGGGACAAACGCGAGGTCACGTTCAAAGTTGATACGTCCGTACTTTCGTTCGATGCGCTCTATCTCTTTCCTGATGGAACGTACCATTTTGAATTTGTCGTCCACGTGAACGGGTAAAATTGGTCCTTCTTTGGCTGCACTCAAAGCATGGTTTATTTAGATCTACAGTCGACTTTTCTTCTCCAAATCATGACTTGTTGTTGAACGCCGAGGACGCAGGATGCCTGCAGATTGACGACCGCAGAATTTTCGTTTCAAAATCCGTTAGTTTACGGTCGTGCGCTAGCAGAGTTTGAAAGACTAGGACGTTTAGAACCTGAGCATCTATTCGCCATATTTCAAGGGAATTTTCTTCGCTGACTCTAGAGATAGAGAGCAGGACGTGATTGTTTTGGAAGACGTCAAATTCGAGCAATTTATGGAGTTTCTTGCACATCTATACGTGTCGTTATTTGCTCCAACCAACGCTGATCGTGAGTTGTAATCACTCTATTAACATGTCTTCATATATTCAATCAGGCAAAATGGCTGCTGAAGTCTTGAAACTAGCGAACATGAGCCTCTGTGACCTTGTAACCGATAGCTGTGAACAGGACCTTGCAAGGCAGGACGATTCGCGCACTGTGGTTGATCTGGAGCTTGCG
Source organism: Steinernema feltiae (assembly GCA_007213375.1). Lineage (NCBI taxonomy): Eukaryota > Metazoa > Nematoda > Chromadorea > Rhabditida > Steinernematidae > Steinernema > Steinernema feltiae. The sequence goes on from MQUG01000073.1 coordinate 129,650, forward strand.
GATCAATACAACTTGCCGCATTTGCGCAATGTTGCAATTTCGGAGCTGCCGATTGCTGTTTTGAAGACACACTTGGAGAAGATCTTGAACAAACCTGAATGCCTTCACACTCGGTTTTTGATTATGGAGCGTCTCAGGGTCGGTTCTGCTTGAGGTTTTTTTTAGCTCACATGGTTATCCTCATTCCTTCTATCTTGTGTCTTAAAATCATTAATTTCCAAGCTTGTTTTTGTTACCCACTCATGCGCACCTGTATTGCTCATCTATCTAATCGCACTTATTTGAAACACTATGCGTATATGAAATTAAATTAAATGTAAATTTTATCGAGTGCAATGCATAATCGTAAATCGCCAAAACTAGATAATCGCTGATTGCTTTGATGACTTATCTGCAGTTGTAGCGGGAGAAAGGAGAGAAGGGAACGGGGAGGTCAGCCGACCGTCCGAGACGCTTGAACTTGCCGTGCCGTGGGTATGCAGGCGAAATCTCCCTATTTCAGCATCAATTCTGGTTATTTTTTTCACAAATTTTTATTGGAATTGCCAACATGAGCTCTTTGTCAGTCTTTGTCAGTTTTTTTGAATGAACAAACGCTGAACAACATAAGTACATGGCGCAAACATCAATTTTTTGCTAATTCTCAGCGGACATATTTTAGGAAATCTAAATAACCAAATTATTAATTTGATTGTTTGACGAAAGACATAAATTACATAAACTTTGCGCTCATCCTGCAATTTTACATACGCTCAACTCGCGCGGTTGACAATGTGCACGGCCTTGTTCGCAGTTGTTAAATTCTTCAATCCGGTCATCTTAAACAGTTCTCTGGCGCTTCTAAGTTGACAAATTAAGCCTTTGAGCGCTTCTACTACTAGCAATTATAAGAAAGAAACGCCGCCGCATGGGAGCCTTGTCATAATCTTTTAGGTTTTTTTGACGAAGATAAACACGAACACACACAAATGAAATTTAAAAAAAAGACTTCAGAATGAGTCCAATGGGAGCTGCATAGTTACATCAAGTAATCAGTGTTCTGAAAATTTAGTTTTTCTTTTTTTTCAATTTTAAAACTGATTGTGGTGTCGCAAAAAGTCTAAGCAAATAAAAACAATAAAAATCTAACCATTTTTGCTTGAGTTTGTACGTTTCGCCAAATTTTATTATATTATGCGAATACATTTTTTAAACAATTTTAGGTCTGATCTCGTTTATTAATAAGGAATGCGAATCTGTGCGAACACAACACAGAAACAGCAAAGGCAGCAAGTTTATATTGCTTATATGGTTTTGTTTCCTTGAAGCAGTTGATTTAATTATTTTTTCTTTTTTCGGGTTTGCTCTACAGTGCGTCTTCTTTAGTCATTTACGGTTTTTGCGAAATTGGTGTATTCAATCTTATTTATGCTTGTATTTCTTTTCCCTAATCGGGTTAATTAATTATTTTTGAACTAAGTTTGGCAATGTACGACAAACTGCGGTTATTGCGAGCAATGCGACGCCGTTCAAAATGTTTCTTAATGTTGTTTCTAAGCAGAGGAAACAGAATTAATTAATTTTATTAGAATGTTGTTAGAAATAATGTTGTTAGAAAATCTGTACATTCAATGCTTTCTGATCAAATTGGCAAAACACGACCGTATCATGATCACAGTTGCCGCAATCAAATCGCCGCGAGACCACGTTTTCTCCTATATATAAACGTAGGGTTCCCCTTATTTTTTCAAAACTCAAGACTGATTGTGAGCTGTCCTATGAAAACTACAGCACTTTGCGCAAGTCTAATAACAGTCTTGTCTTGTGAACACATTGGTCCATTCAAGACCAACACCTGTTGTTAGTACAAATTTTATCTCAAAATACATTTCAAGCGTTCGATTCAAACGTTTCCCCGTACACGCCTTTCTGATTGTCTGTTCTCGCCGCTCAGGATCTTCCAGATGCCGAGAGACATTGTAGTTGTTTTCATGTCTGTTTTTGTCGTCTTGTCTGTGTCTGTCAGCGTGTCGAACAAAAATGAAACCTAATCTTATGCGCCTTCGTTTTGAGACAAAGATTTGCTTCTGCTTCTCAGCTCTTCAATGTGAAATTACGCCCCTAAGGATAACTCGTGCTAAATTATAGCCCATGCTAAATCGCAGCAAACAAACATACTAATTATCCTCCGACTTTTTAATGAAAAGTTGTTTTCCCAAAGCACATGTTATCCTCTACTATTAAATCAAACGCTTTCCCGTACACGCCTTTCCGATTCATTGTTCTCGTGCCTTTGAATGCTGAGCGTTAATTCTTTCAGGTCCCGGTCGTCTTGTTTTCTTCGTTCTTCGAAATGCTCAGAGAAGTTGTAGTTGCGGAATATTGCTTGTATTTTTGTCTTTGCTTGACTACACTCGTTCTACGGTATCTTATCCATCGGCGCCGATCGATCCGAATCATGTGGAAGTCCTGCCCTGCTCTCTGCGCTCTGTTGATGCTCGTCGTTCCGATGTGTTTTCTAAATCTGTCTCTTCCTGTAGTATGGACGGCGGTCGTATTGGGGATTCTGGACAATGTACCCCAGAACGCCTACCTGTTGTGCACGTCGATCCTTATTGCGATAGCGATTGACTACGTGTACTGTAGTTTGACGATCAGCATCTTCTTGCAGCGAATTTTCTATTTGCTCTTTCCATTACGTGACATTAGAAAGTTCAATTTCGTCGTTTTCTCAATCCTTAGCGCTATTGCGGTCGGATGCGCAATTGTCAGTTCTTTTGCCATCTTGACAAATCTGTCGCCCAATGAACAACCGCTGCCGCCTGGTGAGGATTCAGTAATCTGTCTAGTGTCTAGACGCGCGTTCAGGATGCTTCTCGTTCAACTGCATGGCGAATAAAAATCATTTCACGGGAATATTTCCAATGACCATGAACGTCGTGTTCTCCGGAGTGATAATAACGGTTGGAACGTTCATGTTCGCCTTGATCTGTAAACAGCGCAAGCAGAGACAAAGTGCGACGAGTGTGAAAGTAAGGAGATCGCATTTGACGCCGAATAGCATCGTTCTAGGTCCGCAAGTTTACCCTCTACGTCTTCTACATTCGACTTGCTTTTGAAACGATTCCGTGCGCTTTGGATGTGGCGTTCTCACAAACTGTGAGTTCTAGAGAACTAGCTGCTGCATGAAGCGATCTCGATTTTAGACAGGCATACAGCTGGGAAGGTACATCGGAGCCTACGCAGCTCTTGGAAGTATACTCGACATCAGTGCGACAACTGCTCTCTACTACAAACTGTTCAGTCCGCCTAAGATGATTGTGCCAACATTCATGAACGCGCATGGAAGCAAAGAATTGGAGTTGAATGACTGAGAATCGATAAAAATCATTTTTTAAATGTGAATTTTTCAACATAGATGAAAACAGCGGTCAACGTGTTGAAAGAGCAGTGAATTTCTCGGAAATGTAGCTTTTGCCGTTAACTTTTGCTATCTCAAGACTGAGTTGTCCTATAAAAAATCTGTTAGCGTCATCTTGGTCGATCGAGGGTCGAGTTAATGGGAGTAGACGAAATTTCAGAAAAATGCATTAATCAACAAAAACAGGTGATCAGTCACGATTAGTCTTTTTACTCACTTCCTCCTCAAAATGTACTGCATTTGTCAAAATGTACCCCGCGAGGAAGTCAAGTGCAAAGGCATTGTGCACAGAGTGCCCCAGGACGATTCAACAAATTCAACACTGTACAATCCAGTGATGTTCGCCGACAAAATTCTTGAACTCTGTGTGACTCATTTTCCGCTCCCTCCGCACGAGTTGAAGCTTAAAAAGAATTGCATCATCATGCTGTTGAGAAGATTGAACATCCGCCAAGGTTTGTGCAGTGAAACGCGCCACCAGGTGCTCCACATGCATCCAAACGTGTTAATCTCATAAAAGAGCTATAAAACGATAATATTGTTCCATAATATCGACGCAAAAACAGCGATAAGATCACGCGAACAAAAACAAGAAGATCACATTGAGTGCATGCAGAAAACTTGTTTACGCCTCATAGGTTAGTCCTTAGTCGATTTGTCAGCACCTGTCAGTCTCAAAAGTAAGGAAACTGTTTGTTTGTAAACGTCAGCGCCGCGAAACGGCCGCGGCTTACCGTCTCACGGCGATGCGTGCCGCGTCCGATCGTCCTGTTTCGGATCTGCAAGATCATCCAAATGTCATGGTTCACCGTTTATATTGTTATACCAAAATGATAAATGAATTTTGGAACCATGTCTAAAATATACCGGAATAAAGCATGTATTTGTAAGCGGAACAAGAACCGATGGATTGTTTTACAGCCTTAACTTCAATTTCAACTTCAATTTCCATGTTTGGCAGTAATAAAAAATATTTGTAAGTTTACTTCAACGGGTAACAGGTACCTAGTAGCTATTAAAATAAAATATAGATTTTTTCTCTTCATCATCTCAGGTAAAGGAAGTGGACAAAACAAAAAAAGATATTAAACAAATCTGTCACATCTTACGCACGTATGATTCAAACGATTACTCGTAAAAGCGGTCGATCATTTAAAACAAGGCCAGGGTCAGCTTTTTGAGTAAAAACAAAAAATTGTCAATAAAGACGCCAATGGATTAGCAGTCCATCGCCTTAACCACTCGGCCACCTGATCACTGAGGGCTCTATTGTTGGATTGTACTCACATTTCAGTTCAGCAAGCTTCTTCGGCTTCATACTCTTCGAATAGATGTAAATTTGAAGATCCCTTGCAAAAATTTTTAAAAATGACATTAAAGATTTAATTTGGGGCATCAAGAATTTGCATTCGAAATGGTAATTGACATTGGCCGCTGACGCCTTTAACGATCAAAAATTAGTCAAGGTTTCAAAACTTTGATAAAAAGTGGTCCAACGAGCCCAAAGTGCAATGGGAATTCATAATACCAAAAAATTAGTTTTCAGAGATTGTAAAGCCTTTAACGTGACCACTCACCAACATTTTCGCTACACACAGAGATCAGAGCCTGGCGAAAAATGTGCTGGCAAGACAGTCAAGCGGCAAAAATTTTTGCGTTTTTAAAACGATTGACTTGATTAAATAGAGAGTGAACAGAGAGTGAACAACAAAAGAAAAATCAATCTTTGTGAGGACAGCCGCAGCCAAAAATAATAAGAAAAGAGAATCTATTGATTAGAGGAACAATTCTTTAACACTGAAAAATACGACAAATAAACGATCAAAATGTTCAAATACTTTAAAAATTAAAATAATTTAAAAATTTACGTTTAAAACGTTTAAAAAATTACGATTACGTCTTATAAAAAAAAATTGATCATTGAAAAATCTCAGAGATATTTTCACCTTCCGAACTACCAAAATGTCCGATCAATTCAAGTTGTTTCGGTGATATTTGAAATTTGTAGGACAATTTTTCAGTCAGATTAATGCTTAAATATGCTGAATGTGAAACGTGAAAATACAAAATTGTGTTCTGAGTCATTCAACTACCCCTGTTTTTGTTGCTTTGAGGACAACTTACCTCATTTAAAAAGTGAAATGAAAGAATTTGCCGCACAGTCTTTAGACCACGTGTCGATCCCTCAGTTGGCTAAAACGTTAACCATTGTGCTAAATGCTCTGGCAATACATGCAAAAATTCAAAATGATTTTGTATTGATCAGGAATGCTTGCGAATTCAATCGTTTTTATCTATTTAAAATTCAAACGTGCTAACCGGGGTCAAAAATCATCAAATCGATAAGTGCGCGCATAAATGATTGGAGAAAGCGAACAAATAAAATGATTTGTATATTTACTAAACAACAGAATATTGGATCTAGGGGTGAATTTAGGGGACTGTATACATAGGCCGACGTTCATGTGCAATAAAATCCCAAGTTACGGAAGAACCATGGTGCCAAAAATTCGTTTTTCAATAATGAATTTTCAATTTTCAATAATAATCATTTTAAATGAAATAATTCTACAAAAAGATGCTAATTTACTTCAAGTATGAAAGTCCATACAAAAAATAAAGAATTTTTCACTTCTAAAAATTTCCATTGCTTAATTTCTACGAAAAACGCCAAGAAAGCTGTGATGAGATATGTGTGTGCAAAAATGCTTCTGCAACCGTCGCAAAAAAACCAAATGTACAAATACTTGGAATTATAGAGATCTCAATTGGCCCCCGCAGATCGAGCTGAATTAGACCTAAGTAGACAAACTAATTACCTCTACAAACAATTATTCAAAAAAAATTCTTAAAACAAAAAACCGGCCGCGAACCATTGAATCATCTAATCATTGAATTTATGAAGTACGTAAAAATTAACACATAAAAAGACTAATTAAAACGCATGCGTTAACGCATTTTATGTTTTCTAAGAGCACAACAACTACGGTTTACTCAGATACAAAAGAAGAAGACTAAAACAGGGCATTCCAATTTTTGCCTCAGTGGGATGTTCAAAAATTTACTAGTTTAAGAAGCAGTGAGTGATCTGAACGAAAACAACCGAGTAACCCGATCCTGTTTCACGGCATTTCTGTCTTCATGCGGCTTGATACATTTATGCGCATGGACGAACAAACGATTTTCGATTGTGCACTCAACCTTCAATCTGAAACCACAAATGAAAGCTTTGGATATGTTACAATTTCAGTATCGAGCCATCCGCTGTTTGATATACACGGTACGTGTCAACTTGGCGCAAAGAACAATATCGCGCACAAAAAAAGACAACAAAGAAAACGTTTGACTTCTTCGAAGCGCCTCAACAAAATTATTGTAGCAGTAATTCAACGTTGTACACAAAATTATAACTGGACTGAAGTTGATCAAAAAACTTATTTTTTAAAGACGTCTGTTAGATTCACGGAAAGAACAACGTTTAAAAACACAATAAAGGACACAATCAACTAAATTAGATCCACAGCATTTGCATTCTTGAACTAGCTTAATAAATAGCTTAATTTTCCATTAAAATAGCCAGGAAAGCTGTTGATGATTGATAAAATGTGTTATTGCATATTAACCTAAGATTTGTGTGATTCTGTAAAATGTCAAAAATTGAATTTTTCCTGCAGGACGACAGTACTCATATTGTTAAAAACAATTCTGTATTTTTTAAATTAAGTTCAGTTAAATTCAGTTGATTCAAGACACATTCGGCAAATGGAAGAAAAAACAAAATGTGCAAAGTTGACCAAAAATTGTTCGTTCTTTGTGGGGTCGTTTTTGGACATTATGGAAGTACTGCATTTGTCGAGTGCAAAAACTTCTTTTAACCACATTTGTAAAATGCAAACGTGTCGGAAGATCAAAGATGTGAATCCCATCGGAGTTACATTCAAAAATTGCAAAAGCTATCAAACGCAAAACTCCTATCTTTATAGAGTTTATTGTTTTTCTGCCATGCAAGTAATCTTGTCTATATTTTTTCCGAATTCGCCAAAAATTGAATTTTTCCTGCATGTCGACAGAACTCGTTAAAACCGTTTTTTTTGTTGTTTTTTGTTGTTGTTTTAAGACAGTTAAATTCAGTTGTCCCAAAGCAAATGGGAGAAAAAACAAATTTTCTTTATAGACTTTATTATGTTGCTGAAATGCAATGTAATCTTGAGAGTGTTCAAGTATTCGAAGCCTGGTATTTATCAAATGGATCATAGGAAATTCTAAAAGGCTCAAAAATAAATATCTGGTTTATTAAACAAATTTTTTGCAGTTTATCTGTGCTTTCACGGCAAAAAAAACTAAATTAGATAAAACTCAAATTGCAAACAAAAATTACATTTTTTTATTAAATCAATGATTCAATTACATTCAGTTCATTCACTTTTTTTCTGCTTTGGTAGATGAGATAGAAAGGTGTCTGCATTTGCTGAAAACTTAGATTGCACAGCACAACACGAGCCATGAAGCGCAAAAATCAATGGAGAAATAATCGTATTTTGGAGAATCGCAGCTTGATAAATGTCTATATGTCTAGGAAAATTTTTGTAATAAACTCAAGGTTCTTAAGATAACTTAAGATAACACCAGAAATTCCACAAATTGAGTCGCTATGTTAGACCCACAATTTGCTGATGGTATAAATTAGACATTTCTCGTCGCATTGGCATAAGCTAAGCCTCACAGTTGTCAATATTATTTTTGTAAGGATGTTCATTAAGAAATAAATACGACTCCAAAAAAGACAAAAGTCTTATTTATCACAATTAATAAAATTTGGTAATCTCAGCAGCAGCAGCAGCAGCACTACAGTATGCCTTCTTTCTTTCCATCTTTTTTTTTGATATAGCGCGTCAAATAGGCATACTTATCGCGATTTAGTAATCAAAATTTACGTAATTCATTTATGTTGTAATTCATCTACGCCTTTATGCTCCTATAATTTTTTGAAAAGGTAATCTTTCCAAATTTTGGGTTTCAAATCAGAAAAGTATTTTTGAAATTCTTTGCTACAATAAAAAATGGACTTCACAGTAAATTCTAATTTTTTATAAAAAGTCAACGCAAATTTAAATTGCAAAAAGAAATTGAACTTTTTTTGGTCAATAATGTTATGAAGTGCGCGCGGCATTTTTAAAACATCGCGTGATTTAGGTTAGGATAGAAAACTTTATAGATTGAAATAAAATACAGTTTATTTATCTATGTCACTCAACAATTCGCTGTATTTTTTGTTGTTGATCGCTCAACGCACATATGCCGTTCGCACGTCAATGTTTTTATTTTGGGTTTACATTAATTTTTGGGTTTAAAATCTGTTTGCGGTGTTTAGATTTACAGATTTCGTAGTTAGTAAATATGTTTACTGATTTTATTATTTTTGGCATGTTTGGCACTTGTCTGCTCTAAACTAAACTAATCTAAACAGCTCTGAAGCAGCGGGGTCAATTAATTTAATTTAAAAAAATGGTTTTTTCTATTTTTGTAGGGTGAGGGTAATTTAGTTTTTCATGGTTTTCATATTTGGTGTATTCAATCTCAGTATGACCACATTTTGCACTAGGCGGTGGCACATATTAGTATATTTAAATTTTTGTACCGGGTAATAAATGTCCGTTTCTATCATCTAATTTGAAGTTGACAGAACAAGCAAAGACGCAAAATAAAATGACCAATTTACAATTTTCTTTTTTGCAATATACAATTTATAACTTTACTCATTTCTCGTTGATTTTACAAAATTCAATCTCCCATCATTATATGGTTCTATTTTTGCAGTTTCCACATAGCAATGTAATTTCGACCGTTTTCATGTTGCGAGGCGATCAAAATAAGAAATAAAAATGTTTCACTTTAAACACTTTACGTTCGTAACAAATTCGCAATTGAACGTTTTTTTGTCATTAATGGTATGAAGTGCGCGCGGCATTTTTAAAAAATCGCGTGGTTTGAGTTAGGAAAGGAAACTTTAGAGATTCAAATTCGTATGAAATACAATTAGTGGCTCTAATTAGTGGCTCTAGGGGCCAAAACTAAGCCAGAGGGGCCAAAATTCGGAATGCACATATGCCAAATTTCCAAATTTCCAAATTTAGATTTCCAAATTTTGTAGTTTCGTAGTAGTAAAATAGGTTTACTGATTTTATTATTCTTGGTACGTTGAACTGCCCCTGTGCGGAAGCAGCTCTGAAGCAGCGGAGTCAATTAATTTAATTTAAAAAAATGGTTTTGCTCCTTGTGGTAATTGATTCAATCATTTTTTTTCTATTTTTGAAGGCTTTACAATGAATCTATTTTAGTTTTCACGGTTTTTATATTTGGTGTATTCAATCTCAGTATGCTCGAATTTTTAAACTTTCATCTCGGGGATTACGTAATGGGGTGAATTGTTTAATTATTAGAAAGTTTGTCCATTTTGAAGTTGACAGAACAAGCAAAGACGCATTGATTTGATCATTGGCGGCATCAGTATGCAAGACAATACTCTGTAAGTTGTGCTTTTTCCTTTTTTGCCTTGTAAGTTTCCTTTTTCTACTTCTATTACAGTGTATTGGATTCGCAAATTTTTGATTACCAAATTAAAATTATTTTTGAGATGTAATCAAAATTCAATCTCCCGTGTTTACGGTACTTTTAAACATCGCAAATGTGGTGACACACATTACATGGTTCAATTTTTGCAACTTCAATAGCAATGCTACATAATTTTAACCGTTTTCATGTTGCGAGGCGATCAAAATAAGAAATACAAAAATATCCATTTTTGTGTTCTTTTTTGTTGCTTTAATATCGCTTTTAATTTATTTATTCAACTTGAGGTACAGTAACCAAGGGCATTCAATGCAAGTTAATCACTTACCGGCCACGATTGTTCTTATTTTGCCCAGTCGATGAATTTTTTTGTCGTTCATTTGTCAAGATTCATCTCTTTCACAAAACAAAACTTTCAACAACAAAAAAATCGACACGTGGTTTGCGTTGCGGAACACAACTCTATAAGAACAACGGTCAATCGCTCGTGCAGACGCACAACAATACAACAACAAATCAGCAATCACAACCACGTGTTGGCGTCTCACTGATCCATGGCACTGCGGAGAGATAGTGGCGACAGATTCGCCGTGGTGGGACAAACAAACACACTAATCATGGTGGCTTCTTTTGTTTTAGTAGCCACTTTACGACTGGCAATTTACAAATTTACAGTTGGAACAGAAACAACAAATTATTGCTTTAAAAGTCAAATTTTCATTTTGTAGTTTCAAATTTTTTCAGAAAGTAATATGGAAAACTGCTTTTTTGTTAAAACTATCTTTGTCATTTTTTGCAGGTACATCCCATATTTTTATCCAGAAATGTTTTGAATAAGAACATAAAAATATTGTCTCATTTTCTTATATTCCAATTATTTGTTTTGGGGACTTTTTTGTTAAAGTAGCTCAACCACTAACATGGGCTTTGGAAAGCTGCACAAGTCATGTTCCTTAAATTAAATCAATTTACCAAAATCAATCAACAATTTGCTTATTGCACTTTAATACAACTTGTATGTTGTTGACTTATATAAAGGGTCAAAGCAAACTTAAACTTAAACTTAGATTTTTTTAGTTTGTGCAAGCAACGGGAAGGCAGTCTGTTCGTTAAAGTGTTATGCTCTTACGCAAAGAAATCAAAAAAATATATTTTTTTGAACAGTTTTGGACTTTTCTTAAAAAAATTCGTAACAAATAGTACTGAAATGCCAAATTAAAAATTTTTGCCTTGCATTTTACACAGTAACTAAGTCTAATCTACTTGAAACATACTACCATTGGCCCGGTTTTTTCCTTTGTTGCTTATCGGCAGTTTGTGTTTTTCTTGTATTTATTGGAACTTTAAGAATATTTTTTTGAGGTTTCCCAATTACTAAGTCAAAATTTTTGTTTTTTTTTGTCTTGTATACATTGTGATTTTTCACATTGACCGGATGTTATCAATTTTTCTAATCATTTTTTTCTGCATTTTTTGATACGTACAACCAAAAATAACTTTTTTTAACATGGAGTTTTACGAATTCGAGAACTTCAAATAATTTTGGTTCATTGTCTCGACTCTGAAAAATGATGTGCCGCAAGGAACAAGCATGCTTCTAGTAAGTAAAACCGTACTTTCTGATTAAATTGTCGTGAGCTTTCTATTCCAGATTTTAGATTAATTTTTGGAAATTGTATTGTAAAAGCGAACGATTCATTTTTTGAATTAACGCGAGCGTATCAACGCTGCAAATACAAAAATTGCTTCAATCTGTCATTGTTTGTTAATACTGTGAGGTTAAATACTTTTTGAAGAGTATCTGAAAAGTATTGAAAAATACCACGAATGAAGATGGTGATTAGTACAAAAAAAATATTTACCCTAAAAAAATCTTTTTGCTTTGCAGCGCGAAAATCTCTGACACGTAACGCTGTTAACCGATGGTGGCTCTGATGATGGCCTTAGCAGGTTTCATCTTCTTTCATCGATAGGTTCAATTTTAATTGTGATTGTTTCAAAAGTACAAACAAACAAACTCGAACGTTTTAACGTCTCATAATAAAGCTAAAAAGTAAAATGCATGGTTTACAAAAATTCATAATCAGTTTGCATTGATCAGGAGTAAACTCAACTTTTTAGAATTTTAAAAACTCAAATGCAAGCATTTCCGACTGGCGAGTACGATCTCTCCCATTAATGTCCCATTTCTTAAATCAAATCGTTCACAGAGCGGCACAGAAATCGTTCATTTGTTTTGGACAAAGCGAACAAAAAAATGTATACTTTTACTAAACAAAATAACATTAAAATCAACGGGGAAATCTCGAACGTTTTAACGTTTTAAGCAATGGCAACGGCTGTAAAAATCAACGGGGAACGGTCAATTTGTGAATAATAAGATTTCCAAAAAGTTATAATAAATTACTAAATGCGTACGCGGCATGGATAAAATTGAATTAAATCTGCTCAGAACTAGAGCCGGAGAAGGTGCGATGCCTAAAAAATAAGTTTTTATTTACAACGTTTAGTCATTACTTCAGTGCGTTTTAAAGGAAATAAAGGAAATGTTTTTTGGTAGCAGACATTTCCATTAAAACATAGTGGATAGTTTAAAATAACCAACAGTACTGTTTAGTTGTATACTTGATTTAACGGGGTATACTTCGCGAGTAAACTTGGACAATTACGGTATTAGGGCAAAAAAAATCGGGCAAAAAATTAAAATTGAAAACAAAAACAAAACAAATAAAATCCGAGAAATGATAAGGTTGAGCTAAGCTGTTGACCAATTTCCATGGAAATAACTACATTTCTTACGGCAAGCTTTGCTTGATAGAGCAAAAAATGCGCAGGGCAAAAAATAAACTATAATCCTTTAAATAAATTTATGATTTTTGGTTTTTTTGGTAGCAGACAACAAACAATTACATTGAAACGAAGTATATAGTTCAAAATAGCCAAGGCACAAAAATATTTTGCCATTGCTTTGAGGTAAAATTGTTTTAACACTGCAAAGTACCAGAAATGAAGATGGTGATTTTACAAAAAATATTTACCCTAAAAAATCTTTTTGCTTTGCAGCGCGAAAATCTCTGACACGTAACGCTGTTAACCGATGGTGGCCCTGATGATGGCCTTAGCAATAGGTTTCATCTTTTTTTATCGATAGGTTCAATTTTATTTGTGATTGTGTCAAAAAACAGCCAAACTCGAACGTTTTAACGTCTCATATTAAAGTTAAAAAGTAAAATGCATGGTTTACAAAAATTGATAATCAATTTGCATTGATCAGGAGTTTTCTCTTATCTTTCATCAGGAGTTTTCAGGAGATCAGGACTAAACTTTTTAGAATTTTAAAAACTCAAATGTAAGCATTTCCGACCGGCGAGTACGACCTCTCCCATTAATGTCCCATTTCTTAAATCAAATTGTTCACAGAGAGGCACAGAAATCGTTCATTTGATTTTGACAAAAAAATAAAATTAACAATAGCCAACAGTACGGACTGATGGTGTCAAAATCAACGGGGTAAGGTCAATCTGTGAATGATGAGAGTTGCAGAAATTTAAATAACATTAATGCGTTCGAAGCATGATAAAGTTAAAGCTGTTGAGCTGCTCACAACTAGAGCCAAACAAGATTCCCTGCTCAAAAATAAAGTTTACATTAAGATGGTATTTGACTGGTATGGCGTTTATACAACCTAAACATTAGACAAATTAAATACCTCTAAAAACAATTATTCAAAAAAAAATTCTTAAAACAAAACCGGCCACGGCCCATTGAATCATCTAATCATTGAATTTAAAAAGCACGTAAAAGTTAACACATAAAAAGACTAATTAAAACGCATGCGTTAACGCATATTATGTTACGAAGAGCACAACAACTACGGTTTACTCAGATAGATACAAAAGAACAAAACTAAAACAGCTCATTCCAATTATTTTACCTCAATGGGATGCACAAAAATTTATTCGTTTAGGTTGGAAACAGTGAGTGATCTGAACCAAAACAACCGAGTAACCAGAACTTGTTTCAAATCGACATTTCTGCCTTCGTGCGGCTTGATACATTTATGCGCAAGGACGAACAAACAATTTTAGATTATGCGCTAAACCTATCTGATCTAAAACCAAAAATGAATGCTGTTGATGACTGATATAATGTGTTAGTGCAAACTAACCTAAGATGTGAAATAAAAAGTCAAAAATTAAATTTTTCCTGCAGGATGACAGTACACATTATTTTTTTTTTATTTTTGAAGACAGTTAAATTCAGTTGATTCAAGCACATTTGGCCTATGAGAGACAAAACAAACTGTGCAAAGTTGACCAAAAATTGATCGTTGTTTGTGGTGTCGTTTTTGGACATTATGGAAGTACTGCATTTGTCGAGTGCAAAAAAACTTCTTTTAACCACATTTGTAAAATGCAAACGTGTCGAAAGACCAAAGATTTGAATCCCATCGGAGTTACATTCAAAAATTGCAAAAGCTATCAAACGTAAAACTCCTATCTTTATAGAGTTTATTGTCTTTCTGCCATGCAAGTAATTTTGTCTATATTTTTCCGAATTTGCCAAAAGTTGAATTTGTCCTGCATGTCGACAGAACTCGTTAAACGTTTACTCGTTAAGCCTGGTATTTATCAAATGGATCATAGGAAATTCAAAAAAAAGCTCAAAAATAAATATCTGGTTTATTAAACAAATTTTTGCAGTTTATCTGTGCTTTCACGGCAAAAAATTGTCAATTTTTGCAATTGTCACAGATTCCTGCAAAAAAACTTGTTTTAACCACATTTTTGAAATGTGAAACGTGTCGGACTACCTAAATTGTGAATTATGTTAGTGAAATATTGTGAAAAGACGGTTAGACGGTATGAATTTCGTTAAAAAAATTCCAAAAGGTAGCCAACGCAAAAAAATCTTGATAGAGATTATTATCTTTCTGAATATTGTAATCCCTTTATAATTGAAAACCGAGCAATTATTAATAGTCAAGCCTAATATTTATCAATTGGAAAATATGGAGTCATTGAATTTGAAAGGCGTAAAAATAAATGCATAAAAATATAAAGAAAAAAGAAAATTAATCAAGTTTTACACAACAAAAATGAAATGAATTAAAATAAAAACTCAAATCGCAAACAAAAATTGCGTTTTTTTATAAAATGAATGCTTCAAATGCATTCAGTTCATTCACGTGCTTTGAAGGATGAGAAAGAAAGGTGAAAACTTAATTTGAAATACAACATTGGTATCAAGTCAAAAATCAATTTGGAGAAATAATCGTATTTCAATTAAAATTAATAATACCAACTGGAGCTGAAATCGAGTCTGATTTCAAGTTTTCTAATCTAATTTTTTTAATTCTTTTTAGAAAATCGCAAAAATAGTGTCAGTTGAAAAGCAGAAAGCTTAAAATGCACACGCTCATTTTTTGAGTTTGAAGGAACAGTCACCTGCGTCACTGTAGATAGGCAAACAAAAATTAAAATTAAATTAAAACTCAAATTGCAAACATAAAATGCGTTTTTTATTAAAAGCATTCAGTTCATTCTCATTCACCTGTTTTGGTGGATGAAAAAGACGAAAAAAATGAAAAAATAGTATTTTGATGGTAGCAATTTGGAAAAAACAGCTAATTCTCAAAATCAGCTGCAGGCATCGCATTTGGTTGGTGGTCCCACAGCGGGATGGTCGGCTGCGATGCAAATTTCTCTCTTTCTACATCGCTTGTTCACTGGTTCAGATGACATTTACTTGGCTGTAACGCCTAGAATCTTCATCACTTGAAGCTTCAGCGCTTCAACTCGATTTCTTCGCTCCTTCGTTCTTCGCGCGGATCTCCTTCAATCAAACGTGAGTTTCGTTTCTGCTAGTCCTATGACTAACTCTGTGATTTCAGCTTTTTATGATCAGTCAAATGACTGAATGCTGACTGAATCCTTCTATTCTCATCGCATACCTTCACGCCATTGGTGTTTTGTGCTCAGATACAACGCACCTTTGAAGTTTTAGCACAAAAATCGCACTTCAGCTGTACAGACAATGAGTACGAAGATTACTTCAACCACGATAAAACCCAGGGAGCAATTGCGCGATGAACGCCAAGCCCGGCGTGGACCAATCTCATGAGCGGTTACACGCGTGAGGAGTACGAATCGTACTTCGACAATCTCGTGGAGTGACTTCTCAAGCTTCGACAAGACGCAAGGTGCCATTGCTCTGTGTGTTACCAGTGAACATGAAAGTCACCACTTTTGAGTGTTTCTCGACGAGTTTCTTGAAAAAAAGAGCTCCTTCTGGTTAGTCCGATGCTCAAGCTGGCACGCTGTTGCTTGCCTATTTGTGTGGACAAACCAGCATCGTTTACCGATAGCTCGCAGCTTCTAACAAAACAACCTTTGCTGCTAAACTAACCGAGGTGTTCGGCATAAAATTTGCAAAATCTGATCCGAAAGTGTAGACCTAGCAATAAATTTTTGGGTCTAAATGAAACAAATAAATATTTATCGCTTAACAATCAACGTGACCTTATTTAATTTATCATAAAAGATAACGATACTTGGAACACCAAAAAAACTAGGCGTAAAGACGAAAACAGCCAGTTTTTGTTGAGATATCGTCATGTAACGCTCAATGAAGCAGAAACCGAATCAATCGCCTACTGTTTTATCGTAGTTGATCTAGTCTCAGTATTCTTTATCTTCATATCGGCTTCATATTCGTTCGCTCGTTGCAAATAATAAGTTGCATAACTACTGTTCGTTGCAAATTAAAGTGGAATCATCTGAATTTGCGCAGAGTCTGACGATTGTTCGTCGACCTTGAATTTCCCTTGCGCACATGAGCCACACAAACGCACAACAAGGGAAAAAGAGTCAAAAGCGGCGTTGGACGCTGAACAGAGTACCGTACCCATGCTCAGCTAACAATCTGAAACTTACGCAGTTGTTGCTACAAGAAAAAATCATAATTATCATATACTCCTCAGTTGTATTATTCTTTTTGTCCACTCCAATTACACTATTTTTTTAAATATTTAAATTCTGAAAACAAATACAAAATAAGACACTCAAAGACTCGATTTTGAATTTGTTTCAGATTTCCTGATAGTCCTAATTTTCAAAATATTGCTATAAATTTGTTTAAAAATTTGAAATTTTTTTTTCGGAAAAATGTTCAAACATGAATTTGCAGATTTATCATTCCAAAAACCTCTCTCAAATAAAAAAAAATTAATTACTTAATTAAATGTTACTTAATGACATCACTTCGCTTAGTCAGTGCTGACTAATCTCTCACCTCTAATCATCTAATCATTTCGTCTCTTCCTTCATCGATCGTCACTGATAACGCGTCGCCGCTGTCGCCTCACACTTGCGTCTTTCCTTCTCCGCCATGCGAGCGCTTTTCACCTTTTGCCTGCTGACAGGTACGCTTCTATCGATTCTCTCGACTCTAATCTGCCTATTTCAGGCCTAATCCTCGTCTCCGGCCAGAGTAAAGAACAACAAGTGTGTGGAAATGACGCCGGCGTGTGCAAAATCTACGAAACATGTTGTCAGACGAGCAGCGGCACTTGGGGTAGGCTATTTTTGGCAAAATCTAAGTCAAAAAGCCCAACTTTCAGCTTGTTGTCCCTACATCTACGCCAATTGCTGTCGAAACTTCAATTCGTGCTGTCAGAGCGGCTTTGAATGCAACGACAAAGAGAAGAACTGCGTTAGGATGAAACCGCAGTCCGGGAAATTCTTCTAAACGTTCTATTTCGATGGATGCTTTAAACCACAAAATCTAATATTTAATAAAATAAATGCATCCAAATACTGCGTTAAGCATTCGTTTAATTACGATTCAATTAAAAGATTTGATCACTGATTTGCTATATATCGATGATCTGTTAATAAAACATCGACCTTCACCAACAAAACCTCGACTGTCGATTAAAACATTCGTTATTGAATTCGTTATGGGAGAAGAAAACAGCGTGAGAAGAGGAAAGGACACGAAATCGCGAGAATTTGTTTTTTTTTGTAATCGGGTCAGCTCCATATTTCGGCTATCGCAACGTGGTGGTAATCTCTTGAGATTTTTTGCCTTCTAGCACTATCCGGCTGTGCAATGCGAATAGTCTCCTGTTGATTATCCGGACGCAAGGAAATTTGAAACGCTTTTTGTTTCATTGACTCGGGCGTGCTGAGAACGTCGCGTTGCCTGATGCGAGCGGCGGTCCTTTTTCGTTTGAAGTAGAATGAAAGCACCTACGCTTGTTGTTTGCTGTTTGTCTGCTGCGCCTATTCTCACGAGGCCAAGCTTTGCTTGATTATGTGCAATTCTGTACATTACGTGAGAAGGTGAGAATCTCTTTGTTCAACTTTTTGCGCTCTAGACATATTTTGTCAACTTACGTCTTCAAATTTTAAATTGAATTTTTGCGAATTTCGGCGTAAAATTAACGCTAACTTTAATTAATATAAAATTTTTGCATGCGATGAAATTTCTTTTAATTTTAGTTGTCTTTTAAATCGAATCGATTTAACACGTTTTTTTCTACTATTTTTTAATTAGTCATTGTTATGTCCTCAGCTGATGAGAACGACACAATAGTGTGGTTTAATCTCATACTTGGGCAATTAATTAAACCTTTATGGTAACACAATTATTTTTTTTAAATAAAAACATCACGCACAACGTACACAATCGGCGACATTGAAAAGAAGAAAGTGATTAACCAGATTTAGACCAACGATCGACGTGGAGGGAAGAACACGATAGTTTTGGCTGGTTGTGGTCCTAGGTCGCTGCGAGAACAACAACTTGCACCTGGTATAAACTAAGTTGATGGATGCCGGGATAAAACTTACTTTCATCAACGAGATTTTTGAACTCAGTCCCAAATTTCCTCTTTTTGCGTTTTTTTCAATTGCTTTTCAATTCAATTTATGCTACAAAGCAATTAACTGCTGTGCATTTATAATTTAATCTGTATTTTTTGAACAGCGGCCGTAGTTTCTATAAGTTAGGAATTCTTGAAAGTATGCATTTTTTGATTTTAATTTGACCTTCAGGTTGTGCTCAGAATTTTTGATGCATTTGTGAACAACTGCTGATCACGTCGCGTTATTTTTGTGGTGTGAGGCGTTCAATTTCACGCGGATTGTCCCGTTTGAATTGCAACATTATGGTGATTTCTCGGGTCGGGCCAACTCGTAATTCGACTCAGATTTCGAGCCGACTCGCTGACTCGATTTGAGAAGAAATTGTACTTTTGAGTAAATTTTCAACTCAGACGCGCAAATTTTTGTATTTGATAATGTGTTCCCTCACGCACGTCGTATATCGCGCGGAATTAATTTGCGTATTTTTGACAGATGATACGAAAATTTGATACGCACATGGTATATTTTGATATTAATCCAAATTTTTGGAAAATTGTTCAAAATTCAAGTCGACCTGCTGACTCGACCCGGAATTATTTTACCGTTATTTGTAGTATTTTCCTACACAATCTTTGGTTTTCTTCTTGTTTTCTTTGTCCGTCAAACGCTAAATCATTCCAAAACATTTTTTTACAAAAGTTGTGCAAAATCAACATATTTTTCGTTCAATTTTTAATCTTTTTTTAATATACAGAAAAGGTAGAACAAGATTGTTTCGGCTATGTTTTCAAACCTAAAGTTTGGTGACTTATAGTTAACCATTTTAATCTCTGCTCTGCATTCTTAAATTGACCTTTTTTGAAGAAGGAATATGTAATATGACTGCGCCGCACAAATCGTTGGATTCCAAACTAAATCAATCCGATAAATTAGAAGTTAATGTAATGAATTCTGCACTAAATCTGTCTAAAGCAGTCCGAGAAATTAAAATTAGATTGTGACCATGTTTTAAACGTTGCATTTTTATGGCTGATACATGCCCATCTTACTCTCTGTTCTGTATTTGTTTTTGAGCGTAGCACATGGTATAATTTTTTTTTTTATTATTAGCTTACAATTTTCACTCAGTTCAAATTTAGAATTGATTTACTGAGAGCTAGATGGTAGACTAGCACAATATTGGTTTTAGACTTTGAATTTTTGTGCATCGTACACAGCCGTTTGAACCCGGAAGAGCTGTAAAGAGACTGCGCCGCACAAATCGCTGGTTTCTGAACTGAATCGATGTAATAAATCCGATAAATTAAAATTACGTTTGTGCGTGATCGTAGCCAATAGTATAGTATTAATATTTTTTAATGGTGAATATTAGGGCGTTGCCTGGAAGTCTGTTTTTACAATTTTAAGTCTATTGGCACACTATTGATGTAGCCAAGTTTTAAACTTTGAATTTTTGGAGATTTCACTCTTCACTCTGAAATTTGTCTTTGAGCGTATCTTGCCTGACGCACATGGTTTATTGCGCGGAATTCGCATATTATTGAGATTAATCTGAATTTATCCGAAAATTGTTCAAAATTCGAATCGACCTGTTATGGAATTATATGGAATTATTTTACCGTCTAATCCGTATCTAATCCGTTTAAAGTCATTATTTGTAGAATTGCTAACACCGTCGTTGGTTTTCTTGTTGTTATTTTTGTTGTCCGTTACACGCTAAAGCATTAAACCTGCTGACTTGCTAACTCGACCCAACATTATTTTACCGTCTAGTCGGCATCTTTCGATTTACTAAACCAGACAAGAACGAGACAGATTTGGCTTTGAATTAAAATTCCAAATTATGGTGACTCATACGTCTCCATTTTACTCGCATTCCTACCTTTGACCACCGTCGGTCGTCGCCTGCTTGTGCGGTCGTCGCGTATCATTCGTGTGTCCCTCGCTGCAGCCGGCACCGCCCCTTCGCACTTGCCGCGTTACCTTCTCGCCCGCCAGCAACATCGCCGTCGCCATCGCGCGCGGCGACGACCACAGAAACGACAAAATCGACATCGACGTTTGCGGCCGCCGAGCGCGAGGAAGTGCGCGCGTTGTTTTTGCATCTCAATTTCGTCATTTTAAGTTTCTCTTGTTGATTAGCACGGAGCAGTTGGTCAGAGGCGTCTTTATATGCCAATCTAAGCCATATAGCTTGATTGGAACGTACAAGATTTGAATTTTCCATTTTCTTGTTTGAGTCGTGGGTGTCGGCGTTGCAGGCGACGAGGCCAAGACGCTCACCGCTATAAATTTTGCACTTGAGCTGCCCTTTGCTGCCGTCGGCGATCTGCAGTCACAGGTTAAACGGGCCTGTATGGTGTGTGTCCGATACGAGCTGCGATCCTTTCCTCCGTTTGAGGTAACCACCTGCGCAGGTTGTTTGTCTGCTGCGCCTAATTTCACAAGGCCAGGAGGCACTGCATTATTCTAATTATAGAAGCCACGCCATATCGCTTTTCCCATTGTATCGTGAGCTGGATTTTCAGCGATTTTAGCAAAGTTTTTGGTTGTGACATTCTTTGGGGGTTTCAATTGACTATACAATTTTTTTCCTTTGTTTTTGAACGTTTTTAAACAATCAACTTATGCACTTATGTTTACATTACAAAAAAAAGCAGAAAAGCAGAAAAAAGCAGAAAAGAATAACAAGAAATGTTCAATTACTAAACTTTTTGTCGCTGATATTAACAACTCCTAATTTGGCTAAATTTCAGATGGGCCATTAAAGCGCCGCATCAAAATGCCAACTACTCATTTTTGATATGAAGAAATTTGTTGTTCTTGTTACGTATACATTTTATCAAAAGCGTATACATTTTATCATTTTATCATACGTATCAAAAGCATACATTTTGTTTTCTAGTTTTTATCATTTGCATATCATTTAAATTTTGCAGTTTGTGCCCATATGAATCAGGCCATGCGTGTTGATTCGACTCGCATCTGACTAACTCATCGGCCTCGGTGTTTTTTTTTAATATGTGGTCTACGCTTTACTCAGCAAACAATTGTTGCGCAAATTTAAACAAAACGAAACAAATTTACATGACTCTTAATGTATGCAAATCAAACAGAAGCAATAAAAATGACAATCCGTTTAAATGTTGAGCTACAAATTTTTGCTGGTTTTATTGAACTTCTGAATTTCAAATAAATTTCAAAAATGTGAATTTCAAACATCTTTTTTGTTTCACGTTCACTGGTAGAAAAAACAAAGATTTTTGTCGCACCGCCTCTTTGGCTATTTTTGCCCGCAGATAAATAATGCCGTAATCTCTTTCTATTCTTTGTTGACAGCAATTTTCAACTAATTTTAAGTGAATTGCAGTTTGCGCTCCCAAAGTTTTCGTAAATTGAAACGACGAAAACGAGTTGATTTGAGTAAACATGACCATCTATGAATTTTTACTCGTAACAGCGGCAGTTCAGGTAGTCAATATGTAGGATCAGTAAGTATTGGAAATTTGCTAAACTTAAATTTCCGTCTTTCCGATAATAACATGAATTTCTTCATAATACAACTATTCGCGGAGTTTGCGGTATTTGCGAAATTTAAGTTTTTTGCGGAGTTGCGCAATACAACCATTTGCGGAGTATGTTTTGATTTGAATTTTTGAAAACGTAAATTTCCGGTTTTCCGATAATACCATCAATTAGTTCATAATACATTTATTTGCGGAGTGTTTTTATTCTTTCAAACATCAATCAGTTCATCATTTCACGTTCAATGATAAATACAAATTATTTTTGCTCACAGATAACGAATTGACGTAATCTCGTTCTATTTTTGACGTATGATCGAGAGGCGTAGGATTGAGCTCCACCCCATGATTTTCGAGATTATCTGTGCTTTTCTTTTTACACTCAAAAGAATGCTTTGAACGGATTATCTTCCACGATCGCTCATCTATTTGTTTTCGCGCAGCTTCCTCTGCGCGTCATCATCTTCGTGTTTTCAGAAAAACAGCCATGGGTAGACGCAGCAGTAAGACAAACAGCGCTGAGAACTACGGTGGTTTTATCACCTCACAAGAGATGGAATTTCAGGTGATTTTTAAGGATTTTTGTCATGCAAAATGCTTCAAGTTTAGGCAATTGTTGACAAAGCCAGGGAGGAAGTAACTAGTGGAATGGCCACGGCCTCTACGAGACGTAGCAGTCGCCGTCTGCAGACTCAGAGTAAAATCTTGTGTTTTTAGCAATTTTTTGGACGGAATTTTCAGGCCAAAAACAAAGCTCTCCGCCTAAAACCACCAAAAACTCCGATTTGAAAGAAGGAGTTAAGATTGGCGCTTTGAATCAAGCGAACGTCGTCGATATCGCCGACTTCAAAACACCGTCAATTAGAGAGCGAGACGCAGAAATCGAGCGGGAAGAGTGTTGGTGGCTGCCGCATGAGAGGCAGAGGATCCTGTGCAAAGATTTCGACGATTACGTGACAGTTTGTAGGAGGCACATGGGTGTGGGCGTTGATTTGGTAAGCATTTTTGAGCACACCAGGACCGGTTTTGTTGTTTAAGGCTATGCGATCGCTCTATCGTCACAAGTACAATCTGGCGAAGGCGCTCGAGCGCGTTGAGGAGGATTTTGAAGAATTCCAAATCACGAGTTTCACAAAGGCTGAAGATGACGCGTTGGTTGGAGGATTGGATCGATTCGGGAAGAATTTTGCCAAAATTTCAAAGAAAGTGGTGAGTTTAGAATTTCTATTTCAAATTTTTTTGTTTTATTTTTTTGTCTGATCACACAATGTCAACTCAATGAACATTTGACACAACTACCAACGGCGTCTAAAAGTTGTGCCCAATTTTTTTGGAATCTTGAGATGCCGAGCCATTTTTGTAATTTAAAAAAAAATTTTATTTTCGCGTTTTTTCGCGTTTTTTTCAGTTTTTTCATTTTTGAAGGTGTGCGCTATACCAAATATGTATTCAATATTTTTGCGCCGCGTTGTTGAGCTCGAATTTAGTTGCCAGCGCGATTAGAAAACCGCCAGTAAAAAAAAATATTTTTGAAAATGTTAAGCGCAAAATCGTGGATCTAATTTTTTTCGACTAGCAAATATTAAGCAATTGCTTTCTTTGTTTTTTAAACTTCAGGTTCTAAATGAAGTATTGCGTGAGGACGCTCACGCGATCGATCACAACTGACAAGTGTTTGAAGTTTATTTATCTAGATTAATTCTACTTTCCGACTTGTCTTTTGTCATCAATTTTTTCAATCATGTTTTTCAACCAAATTGAATTGTTTTTTCAAAAAATTTTGTTCTGTGTTTTTTTTTATTTTGTCCGGGTATTTGGGCGCCATATTTTGAATGTTGGGGTGCAGAGCCATTTTGTGATTTGCCGTTATTTTCAATTCTTCTATAATTTCGTGTTCTTTGTTCGCTTCAAATTTTTTTGCACAATACTCTCTTCTCTAGGAATTGCTATAAAAAAAAAGCTCTTTAACAACGCCAACCTCGCTTTTGCATTTTTTTTGTAGTGGCGTCATACTGCATTAATTGCTTTCTTTCGAAATTTCAAAATTTCAAAAAAAAATCAAAATCAAACTTTCTTTCAGTACTTTCAAAATTCGATAAAATTCGCCAACGCAAAAGAAAACAACGCAAGTGAAACATAATAAAGTTTTAGTAATTTTTTGCTTACGTTTGGTTGTGTAGCGTTGATTGGCTTTTTGGGCAAATAAAGAAAATAAAGTTTTTCGCGTTTTTTACACAATACTCTCTTCTTTATGAATTGCTATAAAAAGTTTAACCTCGCTTTTCACTTTTTTTTGTGGTGGGGTCATACTGCAGTAATTGCGACTTGCTTTAAAAATTCGATAAAATTCGCAAAAAGAAAACAATGCAAGTGAAACATTATAAAGTTTTATTAATTTTTGATTTTTTGACATGTTCTAACAAAAATGGATTTTAAATTGATTTTTTAACAATTTTTGTCTTCTTGTTTTGATTCTTAAATTCACAAATTTTTTAGATTAATATTATTTTCTGGCTCAAAGCATCAATGCAATTAACATTATTGCGTATTTAAGTTTTTTTTGGCAATTTTTGCAGGGTACTTGTCGCTTAAAGAAATTGACCAGTTGGCGTTGGGTAATTGATTGGTTACGAATAATTTCGCTAAACGTTGTCGCTAAACCTAAAATTTTGCGCAATCTTGCGACCATAGTGGATTTCTAATTTAGTTTCTAATTTAATTTAGTGTAGATCTGAATTTTATTTATCTAAATTTTTTGATTAATTTTATTTCAACTACAGGGTGAAAGCATCAATGCGATTAACTTTATTGAGTATAAGCAATGAACTGGCAAGTTTTTGGGGCTTAACAAGCGACCAGATTGCACTGTTTCAGGTGACCTCACGGTCGCTACTTCGACCTCAAAAAGAAGTAAAGCGGCGGGTCAAAAAACACATATTTTAAGGTAATTTTATAGCCTTCGGTCACAAATTTTTAACGCAATATTGTTAACAAGATTTTTTACATTTCTGGTGTCTTCATTCAACGTTTTATTTGAATTCATTTATTTTTTTGTATGTAAAATGTAAAATTTACAAATTAAGATGACGTCAAAGATGGGTCAAAGTATCAATTCAATTCACTTTATTGGTTTGTTTAGCAGTCAATTAGCAAACATTTAATGTAATTTTTTAATACTGAAATTGACACTATTTCAGATGATCTCTCGGTCAGTCGGCGAGTGCGTTAGTCGCTACTACGACCTCAAAAAGAAGATCTGCTTCAACATCAACACCATTTGTCCTACACTGATGAGGTTCACTCCTGGCATCCTGTTTCAGGCAAAAAATAACCTTTGATTTAAGGGTCAGCACCGTCGACACTCGAACATTGACCCGCAGCGAATGCGCCAACTGCCGCGTTAATCTCTACGAATCGGAGCAAAAATGCGATTATCGCGGAAGACAGATCTTCTGTCCTCCTTGCGATATCTACGCAAAGTAGCTACCGTAATCCTTGCAAGGCAAACTAACAGCGAATTTAAGGATGACCAAGCGCTACCGGCCAAGTACCATAGGATTCGAGCCAATCGCAGTGGAACCCGAGGAGAAATACGAGAATTCCTTCTATTTTGACCTCAATTTGTATTTATTCAAACTGGACAAAGTGGAGAAAGAAGAGGAAGAGCTGCAGCTGAAGGAGATCGCCAACTGTCCCAAAGGATTCTGGCCGAACATCGTGGAAAGCAAGCACAGCAGCTTGGTTGAGACTGTGTAGGCGGCCACAGACTGCTCCATTTGTGCTGATTTTGAGAACTTTAGTCCACATGACAACTGCTTTTTTGTTGAAAACGATGAGAACAAGCGCTGGGAGATGGAGCTGGAACCGGGCACGTACAACAAAGAAATGGTCGTTGATGGATTCTTAAAGTTTGGAAAGGATTTCGCGAAAATCGCTGATTACGCAGGATTGAAACACGAAGGCATTGCGCAGCATTTCTATGACGTTTACGTTGAAGACTATCGACTTGATTTTGTGGGTCAATTTTTGATAATTATACATAAAGTTTGGAGTTTGCAGCTGATTGCTCATTTCAACGGCCGTGAAGAAGCAAAGAATCGAGTTCCAAGCCAGAAGAAGAAAGCGATGGGACGGACTAGGGCCGCAACGGCAACGATGACGAAGAAAAGCGACGATTAGAAGGCGATAGAAAGAAGAATGGACAAGATCCGGTTAAGAGAAGCTCAAATGAATTCAAATTGCTTAAAGTTATCGTTTCAAGTGGACTGTAAATGCTTTTATGTTTTACTTACTGGAAGTATTTTCTTTTTTATTACATTTTTGATAATGGATAGGAATTACTTTTTAGTCTTTAATTTTTTTTAATCTGTCAATTAGCAATTTAAGCTTTAATTTAAGCTAAAAAAAATTTTTGTGTTATTTGTTTGTCGATCAC
Organism: Steinernema feltiae; assembly: GCA_007213375.1. Classification (NCBI taxonomy): domain Eukaryota; kingdom Metazoa; phylum Nematoda; class Chromadorea; order Rhabditida; family Steinernematidae; genus Steinernema; species Steinernema feltiae. The sequence continues at coordinate 156,449 of MQUG01000073.1, forward strand.
TGTCCTTTCACTAAAGCGCACCGAAATGTTTTCTACTCCATTTTATTTTTGCAAATTTCTTTCTTCTCCTTTATACTCTTTATCAAACTTTATTTAGAATTTTTTAAATTTAAATAAACGACTTAAATTTTGACTTTGTTTGAACAAACAACACAATCGCTTTAATTTAAGGTTCTTTGATAACTGCGTCGTCAACAGGGACAGCAAGCATTGCTAATTTGCTGAATTTAGATTTCTGCACTTCCGGTAATAACTAGTCATTTTTGGTTTAGTTTCACGCCCAAATCGTATCTAACAGTCTAACGGTCGCGCCTAAACGCGGCCTGGTCCAAATTTTATACTTTTCATTGGCTTGGGCCAGTTTATCCTGTTCATGAGCCCAGGCCTATTATACTGGCTGGGTCAGTGTTTATACGCACCCACAGCAAACATTGGTAATAATCTCGATCTATTTTTGAGCGTGGAAATGAATGAAACAATGAAACAAACTGTTTGCTAGTATTAGGCGGCACCGGTGGAACAAGAATCGAAGAAAGTGAAGAGAAAGTAAATTTGTATTGTTTTTTTGCTTCTACATTTAATTTGTAATTTGTGCATTTTTAATTTATGAAATGTCAAATTAATTTTTTGTGTATCAAATTTGACCGAAATTTCTGCCAATTAATATATTTGGGCTGGTTTATTGTTGTCACCTGATTTTTTTTTTGAACATTGAAAATGTACTAAAACAATTAATGCTATTAATTACATGTTTACAAAATAAATCAGTTTGAAAAATGAGATCATTGTTAATTTTAAGGAGCTTAAGGAATTTTATTTCAATATTTTTTTTTGCGGCGACTTTCTCCATGAATATGATTGATAATCGCCGATTGAATTGTAGGTTTTCAAAACAAGAAACGAAAAAAGTGAACGAAACATTTAAATCTGTATTGTTTAAGCTTAATGTTCTTGCTGCAAGCCTCTAAGCACTCGAGTAGCTGACCTTAACAAACGTTAATGTTGCGCACAGCGTAGATATTTCGCTCATTTAAGGTTGAAATAAATATTCAAAAAATATCTCACTTTTTTTTGCACAATCAAAAATCAGCCGAATTTCTCCAAAGTTTAAACAAACGTTTCTGTTATTGTTTTTGAATATTAGATTGACCAAATTTCAAATAAGCTGACAATTAAACTAACGTTTTTAATTTTTAATTTAAACTCGATTTTTGTAAACATCATAATTTGTGAGCATCTGTGTCAATGCAAAAGCAATTTCAATGAAAATTTGAATGTAGAACAAGAACATCAATTTTTGAGATAAATACAATAAAACGAAGACGCAATAAATATTTACCAACTGACCGCTTGCAAACAATATAGATCAGTTAAAGCCATAATTGTTCATTTGTAAATTTGCTTCATTTTTGTTTATTTTGAACAAAACCAACTTCCGTTTAATTGATTGCCAACTGTTTTGCAATTAAATGATTGTTAACGAATTGCGTGGATTGAATAATTTTTTTGTATCGTTAGTGAACTCTTATTTAAATGGTTTCTTGAGTTTCTATCAAAACGTTTTGAAACCAATGTAATTGAGCATTCAACGAAAATGGGAAAGAAACGACGCTCTGTTCCAAGCTTGTAGCAACATATCTAATCCATTTCAACTTCAAAGTCCGCATTTTATTGACAAGCGATTTAGTTTACTTGTTTTCAAAATTAGAGAAAAAAATTAGCGTTGCATGTGGTCATTGCGAACGAATGTACCACGTGATTAGGCCAAACTATCAATAAAAATCGTTTGCATTATTTTCAATTTAATAAAACTTTTTTTTTGTTGGTGTCTGCGGTAAATATTCACAATTTTTCCGCATTGTCCGTTTTAGTTGGAAATTTGACACCTTTAAAAGCTGTGATGCCGACTCGATGAAAATCTTTTTGAGTCGAGTCACGAGTCGGCGACTCGAATCAGTGACTCGTCGGCATAACTGTTTAAAAGAATAACTCATATTTACTCATATGTATTTAGATTATTTTATTATTTGAATTTATAGACTTTTTTGACTTTTTTGTCAAGTTTTTTAACTTAATCTTCTAAATAAAATGGATTTTTAACTGATTTTTTAAAATTGTTTTTTGTATGTCAATTTTTGAACTCTCAGAAAAAAAACTTTTTTTGTAGCTTATCGACCACTTTAAGTGAAGAAGCAAAGAATCGCGTTCCACAAGCCAGAAGAGAAGGCGATGGGACGGACTAGGGCTGCAACGGCAACGATCACGAAGAAGAGCGACGATTAGAAGGCAAAGGAATGGACCAGATCCTCAAAATCTATATTTGTTATTAAATCAGTCCAACTTTCGATCCAATCGATAATTACTCAATTGTCGACATTTCTCAAGTCGACATGAAAAAAACCGACAAAAAAATTCGAACCAAAGAGCCTAGGGCGCGCAGCGCGACCACCGTCGCTAATACACACTTCACGCATTGTGACGTAACAAGGCTTAAGTCGAATGGTTAGCGCAAGCGTCTTGGACGCGCCGCCCGCCCTAGGCTCTTTGGTTCGAATTTTTGTCGGTTTTTTTCATGTCGACTTGAGAAAGCGACATGAGTAATTATCGATTGGATCGAAAGTTGGACTGATTTAATAACAAAATAGATTTTGAGGATCTGGTCCATTCCTTTGCCTTCTATCGTCGCTCTTCTTCGTGATCGTTGCCGTTGCAGCCTAGTCCGTCCCATCGCCTTCTTCTTCTGGCTTGTGGAACGCGATTCTTTGCTTCTTCACTTAAAGTGGTCGATAAGCTACAAAAAAGTTTTTTTTTCTGAGAGTTTCAAAAATTGACATACAAAAACAATTTTAAAAATCAGTTAAAAATCCATTTTATTTAGAAGATTAAGTTAAAAAACTTGACAAAAAAGTCAAAAAAGTCCTATAAATTCAAATAATAAAATAATCTAAATACATATGAGTAATATGAGTTATCTTTTAAACAGTTATGCCGACGTCACTGATTCGAGTCGCCGACTCGTGACTCGACTCAAAAGATTTCATCGAGTCGGCATCACAGCTTTTAAAGGTGTCAAATTTCCAACTAAAACGGACAATGCGGAAAATTGTGAATATTTACGCAGACACCAACAAAAAAAAGTTTTATTAAAATTGAAAATAATGCAAACGATTTTTATTGATAGTTTGGCCTAATCACGTGGTACATTCGTTCGCAATGACCACATGCAACGCTAATTTTTTTCTCTAATTTTGAAAACAAGTAAACTAAATCGCTTGTCAATAAAATGCGGACTTTGAAGTTGAAATGGATTAGATATGTTGCTACAAGCTTGGAACAGAGCGTCGTTTCTTTCCCATTTTCGTTGAATGCTCAATTACATTGGTTTCAAAACGTTTTGATAGAAACTCAAGAAACCATTTAAATAAGAGTTCACTAACGATACAAAAAAATTATTCAATCCACGCAATTCGTTAACAATCATTTAATTGCAAAACAGTTGGCAATCAATTAAACGGAAGTTGGTTTTGCTTCAAAATAAACAAAAATGAAGCAAATTTACAAATGAACAATTATGGCTTTAACTGATCTATATTGTTTGCAAGCGGTCAGTTGGTAAATATTTATTGCGTCTTCGTTTTATTGTATTTATCTCAAAAATTGATGTTCTTGTTCTACATTCAAATTTTCATTGAAATTGCTTTTGCATTGACACAGATGCTCACAAATTATGATGTTTACAAAAATCGAGTTTAAATTAAAAATTAAAAACGTTAGTTTAATTGTCAGCTTATTTGAAATTTGGTCAATCTAATATTCAAAAACAATAACAGAAACGTTTGTTTAAACTTTGGAGAAATTCGGCTGATTTTTGATTGTGCAAAAAAAAGTGAGATATTTTTTGAATATTTATTTCAACCTTAAATGAGCGAAATATCTACGCTGTGCGCAACATTAACGTTTGTTAAGGTCAGCTACTCGAGTGCTTAGAGGCTTGCAGCAAGAACATTAAGCTTAAACAATACAGATTTAAATGTTTCGTTCACTTTTTCGTTTCTTGTTTTGAAAACCTACAATTCAATCGGCGATTATCAATCATATTCATGGAGAAAGTCGCCGCAAAAAAAA